>PVIU01001085.1:0-125126 GCA_004026605.1 Ondatra zibethicus | reverse complement strand
TGGCTATTTAGGGTTTAATTTTTTTTTGTCTACATGTGTATGTGTGCCCATGCATATAGAGACCAGAGATTAACCCTGGATGCCTATCTTTATCCGTCTCCACATTATTTTTGAGTCAGTCTCACTGAACCGGGAACCCCAGCATTCCACTAGACCGGCTGGAGGCTGGACAGGAAGCTCCATGGATCATGTCTCTGCTTTCCTACAGAGACTGCAGGCGTATGGATTCTGGAATTTGAACTCAGGTCCTCATGCTTATGTGGTAGGCTCTCTCCTGACTGTGCCACCTCCCCAGCCCCCAGGCCTTTTAAATGGGATCAATACACTGTCTCATGCCCTCGAACAAGAAATATTTACCTATTAGAACATGCCAACTATGTGAGTCTAATAAAACTCATTTGCGTTTTGAAACCTCATACAAAATGATGCTGTTTTACTGGAATATTTTCATATTTATTTTATTAAGTATAAAATACCAGTAAAAACTGTGTACACCCAAAAAGATATAAGGCTATGATTGTATACCGAGTTATAGCACGCCTGTGACACACAACCCATCGGACTGGCCCAGGAGCCCCACCAGGAGGCATGAGGTCATTGTGTCCATACTGTTTGATAAATGGAGTCTCTGGGACATTTGACACTGTTAGGAACTCTGGAAATTTAATTTCAAAATTATTTGGTTAATGTCCTCTTTCTCCCTGAACCCATTGCAGGTAAACAGCGACTCCCACCAGGAACACTCAAGCTTCTCTTCCCAAACAATCCCTTCCACAGGCGGGCGGGAAGATGTGCGAGGAACAGTTTTCTTCAGAGCATATAGCAGCTATGACCCTCCCTCACCATTTTCTCTAAACATGCCCCCAACTTAGTTGATCAGTGGGGGTGGGGTTGTTGCTTTTTCCTCTTTAACTCACTGGTTAAATCAGAAATATTTATTTTAAGACACAGTTTAAGGAACTCTGTAATTCTCAATCTGTCAGAGTCGTTGCAAATAAATCCAAGATGAATGCTTATCATTGTTGCAAATGGGGGTAGAGATGTATACAGTTCATCAGAGTAATTAGTTGATTGGGGCTGAATAATTCCAAGAATAAACATTTGGGCCCCTGGTACTTTAGGAACCCCCTGGAGTGAGAAGGATTATAAATGAAGCGTCCAGGATAGAGAATGGCCCAGATACAGTTAACATCCAAGAGGGTTTGGGGGACCCTGGGCACCTTTGGAGTATACTGAAGAGTGGATAATTGTTGCTGGACCCCAGCTGAACAAAGCACCAGGGTGGAAGGTTCTTGTTGAGGAATAAGAGGATGCCCCTCTGTCTGCCCTGTCCTTCATTTCCCGGCAGCAGTCACGAGGAAGTCATCGCTGGCCCACTTGTCTTATGCCTTGACACATCCTGGGGCATTGTCAAAGAAATTTACATCTCCACCAGTATGAATTCCTCAGTTCCTGCCCCAAACTGTCAGTCACTAGGAATTTAGCTAACTGGACTACCCACTCTAGTGGAAGAGCTGAGCCTGGAGCATCACAGGAACACAGGCTTTCTCTGGAAGGAGGGTGAGAAAGGGGTGACAGAGGCAGCCAAGCTGAAGCTCGCAGAGTGCTTGCTAATGCGCGGGGCACCGAGCTCCGTACTTGAAGCGCTTGTCTCGCACGTCTGGACACACTCCCTCTTTGTAACAGCTCTAAAAGGTAGCGATTGTGAACACAAATTACAGGTCTAAAGAAGAAAAAGATAAACAAACCCAGAAAAAAGCTAAATAACATGTCTACGGCCACACAGAAAAACAAAAATGTGGGACCCAATTTCTGTCCAAAGCTGTGACTTTTTCCACTATATCATAGTGTCTGGCTGTGACATTCTGAAATGATACATATCTGATCTCCTTCCTGGCTCCTGGAACAGGGTCTCTAAAGCCCCCCCCCCGTTTTTTAAAGAGTTACTTTATTTTTCGTTGCATACACGTGTGTGGCTATACACATGTGAGTGCTGATGCCCATGGGGAGGCAGAAGATTCTCTTTATAGCTGGAGCTATAAGATGGCTCTAAGCCACATCATGGGTGCCAGAAACCAAACTCAGGTTCTCTGCAAGAGAAGAATGTACTATTAACCATGGAAACATCTCCCCAGCCCAGAATGCTGGGTTTTTTTTTTTTTTGAGTGATATGATGATAGGAGCATCTTTCATATTTGGCCTTAATCCCAAGTGAGAAGGGGCTCGTGAAAAGCCCTGACATAATCAGTAGGCCAGAAGTTTTAAGAGGCCTGGCCCTAGTGGCTGGTGGCTGAAGTGGGTACAGTCTTAGGAAACTTAGGGAAAAACCTTTAACCTATAGGGTCTAATACTAACCCCAAGTAATTAGTGTCAAATAAGATTAACACATTGAGTGTCACGAGGCTGGAGAGGCAGCTCAACTGTTAGGAACTAGTCAGAGGACCCAGGTTTGGGCGTCCACAGGCATATCTGTGGCTCACATATATGCATGCAGGAAAAACACATATATACATAAAGATAAATCTTAAACAGTATTTTAAAACATTGGATGTGATGTTGGGGTAAGAGTTTTTAGACCAGTTCCTAGCATCTTCATTGCCCATTAAACTGGCCTTGAAATCACCAGGAAATACATTTCTGGGTGTTTCTTTGAGTTTCCACAGAGGTTTAATTGATGGAGGACTCCCTGAATGTTGGTGACATATCCCTTGGTCTGTGGTCTCAGGATGAATAAAAATCGGGGGGGGGTTGGAATGAAGCCACTGCAAATACAACATTGATGGAGCATGTGCGCTTCATTTAGGAAAGAAGGCAACAATAATAAACATCTTCAAGATTCTTCCTGAAGTCGGCAGCACTTGGAAGGCAGAGGCAGATCTCTGTGAGTTTGAGGCCAGCCTGGACTACAGAGTGAGTTCCAGCACAGCCAGGGCTACACAGAGAAACCCTGTCTTTGAAAACCAAAAACCCAAAACCAAAACCAAAAAAAAAAAGATTCTTCCCTCCTGAGACATCTGCTGATGTGGGGTGGGGCACACAGCAGTGTGTGCAGACCTAGCGTGGGGTGGCTGGCACCTCCCAGATGGCCTCTACACCCAGAAACTACAGATATTATGAGGAGCCACAGATTGACAGTTTGCTTGGCTTGTGACAAGAATGGATTGAAGTTCATTCATTCTCAGAGAAGGGAAGCACCAAATTTTGCAGCATAATCCCACCCAAAAGACAAAAATAGGAATGCATGTGCACGCGCGCATGCACACACACACACACACACACACACACACACACACACACACACACACACACAATATCTCCATTTAAAAAATCTAGTAACCCAGGTAGGCAGTGGTGGCCCAAGTTTTTATTCCCAGCACTTCAGAGGCAGGCTGATCTCTGAGTTTGAGGACAGCCTAGTCTACAGAGCAAGTTCCAGAACAGAGCAGCTCTGTCTGGAAAAAAAAATGAAGTTAGCTGTGTTAGTTTAGTTTCTGTTACAGTGATAAAAACACTCCCAACAAAGGTAACTATAAAGGAAAAATGGTTTATTTGGCTTACAATTCCAAGCTGCAGTGCATCATTGCAGGGAACTCAAGATAGCAGGAACCTGAAGCAGGCTGGTTAAATCCAGTCTGAAGTAGGGACGAAGGAAAGCTTGCGAGCTTGCCGCTCCGTTGCTCCTTTTCTCCAGTCTTGTACAGTGCAGGACTCAAACTCAGGGAATGGCGCCGCCCACAGTGGATGAGTCTTCCCGCATCAATTAATGTGATCAAGACACCCCCAACATACCCAGAGGCCACCCTGATCTAGACTGTCAAGATGACGGAAGTAAACATCACGTGACTGGAGAGCCGGTTCAGCAGTCGAGAGTGCTGACTGCTCTGCTGGAGGACCTGGTAGCTTCAGTTCCGGAGGATTGCTGCCCTCTTCTGGCGGCAGAGGATACTGCATGCATGAAGTGCACAGACATACACTCAGGCAAAACACCCATATACATAAAATACTGCAAAAATCTAAAATAATTGTAGCCAGCAGCCTTCATTTCTCTCTGCTTCCTGACTATAGATGCAATGTGACCGGTCACCTCACACTCCTGCTGCCTTGCCTCCTGCCATGACAGACAGCATCCTTCTCAAACCGTGAGTCCAAAAATATCCCTCTTCCCCTAAGTTGTTTCTGTCAGATATTTTTTGTCCAGAAAATAAGAAAAGCAACTAATACATTGGTGTTGGAAAAAAGCCCGCAGAATTCTTAGTCTTAAGCCGTACACATTTGCTCCCAGAAAGATGGCTCAGCGAGTAGATGTGTTTGCTGCCAAGAGTTGATGACCTGAGTTTGATCCCTGAGACCTACACACTACTCCTATGCACCATGGCCCATGTTCCCAGGCATCTCTCTCTCTCCCTCTCCCTCTCCCTCTCTTCCACTCCTCTTATGTATGCGTGTGTGCCTGTACATACACGTGAATAAAAAAATAAGTAAATTTAACAAAAACACGTATGAAAAGGGAAGTAAGTAGAAATAGATCCCAGTACCAATGTACAGAGTTCCCTCCCAAGTAAGTTCCTAAGAGCTTAAATTCATTAAGTTCAATGTCTTTCATGTGTTTTCATACAAAAAAAAAGAGTTTTACCTTAATTTTGGTAACATAGGCCTTCACAGTGGAGGATTAAATTGCCACTTAAGTTCACTGCATTAATGAAAACTTACTGAGTAAATGAACAAATACATTCCCCTCTCTTCCCTTTACATAAAAGTCTGGTTTAGCTGGGCATGGCAGTGCACTGGGCTGCCAAGGCCTCATTCCCAGCTCTCTGACCCTTCTGTTGATAGAACACTGTTGCTATAGAGATGACATTACTCTAAGGGACAGAACTCGGGAGGCAGAGGCAGGCAGATCTACACAGTTCAAGGCCAGCCTGGTGTATAGGGTGAGCTCCAGGCTACACAGAGAAGCCCTGTCTCGAAAAACCAAGGGGAAAAGAAAGAAAGACAGTCTAGCTATGCTGGGAGGAGAGGCCTGCTTAACTGGGCTCTTCGTGTCTGTAAGAGCATAGGACAGTGTGATAGGTCATGCGAGTTAAGGTTGTGACTGCAGGGTGGGGTCGTGCTATGTACCAAATGCTGCACAAGTGAATCCGCCCCCTCCCCGAAAGCTGCTTCTGTTCTTTGTTCCCTGTCTTCTGCTGTAGGGACACGGGAAGCAGGACCTTGTCAGATGGAAGAACAAGGCTTGTGGGCTTCCAGAAACATGGCCAATGAACTTCCATTCACTATACACTACCCCACCTCAGAAACAGCCAAAAACAGACCGGAACATAGCATGTTAATGGTTCAGAGGGAATGTCATGTGGACGAGACAACAAAACGCACTCCCTGCCTTCATGCTTGTCACTTGCCAACATTGATGCCGAGCACACACACAAACCACTCCGCTTTTCATCTTTACACCTACCTCTCAGTAAAACCTTAGCTGAACAGTGAGTTCCTCCTCCCAGAGCCTTCAAAGACTCCATCTCCTCACTGCCCCACCACAGACCTTAGTTTCCAAACTCTGACGTTTAATGAGGGATCCACCGAAAAGGGCATTGAAGTCTCAGATCTGCCCTCCAGAAATTCTAAGTCAGAGGTGTGGAGTATGCCCTGAGATTTTATATTTTTTATTTAATTTTTATTTTTTAGCTTTTTGAGACAGGGTCTCACTGTGTAGTCCTGGCTAGCCTGGAGCTCATGATGTGGACCAGGCTAGCCTCAAACTCAAGAGATCCACCTGCCTCTGCCTCCCGAGTGCTGGGATTAAAGGTGCACGCCACCCAACATGGCTGTAACCTGGGATTTTTAATAAACTTTCCAGGTGCTTCTGAAGTAGGTGGGTGTGTTCACCAATAGGAAAAAAATGTCTACGTCCTGAAGATAAGTCCTGAAGAAGGCATTAAAGTCCCTCCTGAATTTAACCCCATTTTATTTTTCCAGACTCAATTCTTTCCCGTTTGCAGCTCATGGAATGACTCGCCAGTAATCAGCAGGCAATGCACGTACATTTCCCTTCACCTAGAGTTACTTTTCCTTCTTCCTCATGTGACCAACGCCTCAAACTCCAGGGCCACTAGCCACATTGTCGCCTCTTCGGAAGTGTGTTGATGTCATCAGACAGAGCTAGTTACCCCCTGTTGTTCATCTAGAACACTAATCAGATTGCTATGTCACCATAATATTAACATTTGGTGGGGGGACAATCCTTATTTAGGGCTGAGGATACAGCTCAGCTGAAGAGTGCTTGCCTAACACTGGGAAGGCCCTGGGTTCAATGCCCAGGATCATAACCAGTCAGTCTTGTTAGGATGTAAGCAGGAAGGTGCCTGGTTCTTTGCGCAGGGCCTGGCACAGTGAATGAAGGAATGAACGGTTCATGCTGTGCTCTCCCATGTCCCTGAGCTCCTGTGGTCTAGGCCGGTGAGATTGGAAGCTCCGTGAAGAAGGACAGGTTTTCTACTTCTATGCGACAGGGACGCCAGTCAGTGAGCATATCCAGTGGGTGACACCAGCAACAGTCCCGCCCATCCCAACGGAGGGACTACACCCTCCTGTACACCTTCCACGTGTCCTACACCCTCCGCCACAGATAAGAAGGGACCTACAAGCACAGCCCTGGGTTGCCAAGGCCTCATTCCCAGCTCTCTGACCCTTCTGTTGATAGAACACTGTTGCTATAGAGATGACATTACTCTAAGGGGCAGAGTTGATTGAAGCTTCCAAAACGACCCCTCAGGAAGGCTGTGCATGGAGTCGCTTCACCCAATCATTCACTTCTTCCTCTATTTGCTTGCCTATTCCTGCGTCTACTCATGTTTGTATTTGTTGGTTTATTTTATTACAATCTTCATAGAGGATTAGGCAGCCAGCTGGACAAAAGCCTCTTTGGGTACAGAAATCCCTACTGATTGCCCATGGTGAGAGCTAAGACCCAACTAATACTGGTCAAGGAAGAATAAAGAGGGCTTGTGAAGGGATGGAGGCAGGCCTGGCAGGAAGGAGGCAGTCCCGCGGGAAAGATCAGGATGATGCTGGCCAATGTAAACCTGATAGACTCACTGCAAAATCCCACCCCGTCCCACTGTGGCAGGCTCCTGAGGACTAGTAGTTCAGGGCTTCGTCAGGAAGGCACTGTGTGCCCTAAGAGAGTGACCAAGCCTAGGGCAGAGACAGGCCTGGTCAGATGGTTGATGTGGGTTGTCTACAGGTGGACAAATGTCTCTAGACTTCAAGTTTGGCTTTTACAGGGTCTTCACGACATGCTTTGCATCGACAAGGGCAGGACTGGCCTAGGCCAGGCTGCCTCCACCCATGCCTGGCCTCTTTGCCCTGTACCTGGTCACTTCTGGCTGGCGGGCCTGTGGAAAGACCTTCATCCTCTGGAATGGCACCCCAAGAGCCCTGCAGTGACCCATCTACTCAGTCAATGTGTATATATTTCAAGCTGCCTCGCTCTGCAGTTGCTCAAGTGCCCAGATTTCTGAAGAAGCAGAAGTAGAGGTGGATGTGTGGACTCCTGCTGCCACGCCATTCTGGATTTCCATTAAGTGGGGGATTGTCTGCCAAAGCCTCCAATAGTAATGTGTTCGTAGGCAGTTGCGAGTACTCTTGGGAGAAAGTATGGGGGACACAGAAGGAGAGAGAGCGGGGAGAGGGGGTGGAAATTATATACATACAGTATTCATGTATGAAATTCTCCAAAAAATGTAAAAATAATAATGATAAAGAAATAAATACTGGCTTCTTTTTGGCTGTCCAAGAGGTACAAGTGTTTCATTTTGGGGGCTGAGCCATATTTTGGGAGCTTTAACCTGCTAGCTTAAAAGGGAGGGGAACAAACCTTTAACCTGCTCATAAAAGGGAGGGGTGGGGAACCTTAAGAGGAAAGTCAGGTTAGGAAACGGAGCGTCTGGGATGCATCTCTCTGCCGTCGTTTCTGTAGCTTCCCCAGGGGTCAGTCATAAAAGAGGTATAGAGGTCAGCACTAGTGCCAGGGACAGGAACAAAGTGAAGTTCCGGTACCGCGTCCTCTCAGAAGCTGTACCTGTTGAGTAGATGAAGGACGCACCCACTGTTTCTTGTTCGTGTCTGCCTAGGGAAAGATTACGGAAGGCTGGAGTGTCTTTGTCCGCTATGGTAGCGGGTTGCACTCGCTGCTCCAGGGGCACCAGGGGCTCTGCGTTTTCTCATCTCCCTTTGTTCCGAGTCTTCCTGATGGTGCTGATTAGAACCCAGCACCCTCCAGGAAGCTCCCAAATTGGATCAATCTGGAAAGCACAAAGGAGATGAGGGGCGAGCTCTGGGAATAAATATGTAAAGCAAAGCCTCCGCTCTCCAGGGACTCCTCTGTGGGCCACAGCTTTCAGCAGTCGGACGTCCAAAGGCGGCGGGCATACCACCGACATCTTAAATAAAAATGTCAACAATTTTTATTGTTAAATATTGAAGAATGGTTCGGGTGACTTGGAAGGAAGCCATTATTTTTAATGTAGTACTATTAATTTGATAGGGGTCTTGGAGATCTCATGGTCGAGATTTACTAGATGTATTGACCAGGCACTTCCAGCTCTTTGTAACCTTCACGGCTCTGGTAGAGAAAATTGTAAAATCAACAAGTGTTTGAATTAGAGATGTTTGGAAATGTGAATAAGAAATAAACTCCAACCTGATATTTTATACTACTTACCACAATGTTACATGGTTGTCGTGAGCTTGTATTAGAATACAGACTTTGACTGTGTTAATGTTTTAACTTTACAATAGTAAACTCATGGTTGAAAGAAGTTAGCCACGTAAGCTGGGTTTGTAGCTCGGTTGACAGAGTGTGTGCCAGCATGCATAGGGTCACCCATGCTGGGTCCACACCCAAAAAAGCATCTCAATTTGTCTGTGCTGTTTGGATAGCAAAGAACCTGGGAGGAAAAGTGGGCAACACGGAACACTTTTTGCGAGTTAGTGCTTCTGTTGTACGTGTTAAGGAGGCTCCCGGTCTGTTGGTAAGGCACAGTAGCGTTTCCTAGGGGGCTAGTGGGCAAGTCTGTGTAGAAGTTTGTTTGGTAACAAACAATACATGTAGTGAAGATTAATTACACACACTCAACTTTGCAAGAATGCAATGCACACTGTGTCCAGTGTTGTCTCATAAAGTGTTTGCGTGAAGCTTATTTGGTCAATATTTATTCTTAAGGGACATCTCTACCAGTAATATGATTTGAGAGATAGCTCTAAAATCTATGGTTTGCAAGACATTAGGGCAACACTTGTGAGTTGTGGGGTTCCGCGATTGTTCTCTAGGTAGCGGAGGGGGGTGCTCATCGCTGTTATGTGCATGGGGCATGTCTGCAGGCATGTCATCTAAGAAGAGCTGTATGGTGTGGTTCTAGCTGTTGTGAAGGTGGCCAACAGGACAGCTTTCTGGTTTGGGTCAGGGGTTTTCATATTGAGCTCATGATGGTCTAGCTGTTCAGTTTTAATTGGTGCTTTGCAATGTCTGTTGAGATAGGGTCTGGACAGCTGGCAACGAAGAACAGAGTCGTTTAAAGACAAGAGGAGCTCAGATTATGAAGATGTGTTCCTTGGGAACAATATAAGCTTTCCATCAACGTTTACCTGTTTTGCCCACGTGGCAAACTAGAATATGACATCCCGAAATATGAAGGATTGTTGCACTAAACGTAACCAAGCAGAAAGTCTAGGCATGTTCTCCGCCTCCTCTGTCTGTGAAAGGCAAAGTATGAATTAACTAAGACAAAAGACCTTGTTTCTCCTTCTGCAGGAGGGAGGGGTTCCCAGGAGAGGCATTTACACCTGCCGACCTAGAGATGGTGATGGATGTACCTGTAGCCGTTCTCTACTGGCTGCCTCTCCTAAAAGATTCAGATTTCTAAATTTTCTCTAAAAATTTGTAATTCTTTGTTGACGATGTAAAGGGACGCCTCAGTGTCTGGGCTTTTCTCATCCCTGTGCATATGTGAAATATATGGGTCTTTTGTAAATAATTTTTATTTATTTTTATTTTATATACATTGGTGTTCTGCCTGCATGTATGTCCGTGTGAGGGTATCAGCTTCCCTGGAACTGGAGTTACAGACAGTTGTGAGATGCCATGCGGGTGCTGGGAATTGAACCTGGGTCCTCTGGAAGAGCAGCCAGGGGGCTCTTAGCAGCTGAGCCATCTCTCCAGCTCCTGAAATATATGTGTTAATAATTATCCTTTCCCCCAGTACTGGGGACTGACTCAGTATCCTACCATCGAGCTATCTCCAGCTCTTTGTGTATTTTTATTTTGAGACGAGATCTCTCTCAGGTGCCCAGGCTGACTTGGCACTCGCACTGTGGCCGGCAAGGCCTTGAGTGTGCAAGCTTTCTGCTTCAGCTCCAGTGTAGCTGGGATTACAGGGCTGTGCTACCAGACCCAGCTTACTTTAATCTGCTTTTTTTGGATAGATACCCATCACAACTAAAAACCTAGGGAATCTATGCCGGTAACTGCACTTTCTGAGAAATCGTGTATTACTGAATTATAGCAGCCATAGCATACATCTGGTTTTGCTACCAGTTGATATTTATTTCCTTGTGTAAGCACAACTACTCTCACAGTAGTCCTTGCACACACACACACACACACACACACACAACTAAGACTAGGTAGCTTTTGGTAGCACAGTAAGTGAAAGTCCACATTTTCTTCAGTACTCTAGTGTAACATGTTATTATAACCAATGACATACTTTACATAATTTATTTTTATTGTACCCAAAATTATTTACTTGTGTATGTATGTATGTTCCTATGCAAACACATGTGTGTGCAAGTACTTGTGTGTTGGGTGTCTTCCTCTGCTACTTTCAACCTCATTTTTGTTTTGTTTTTTGAGACAGGGTTTCACTGTGTAGCCCTGGCTGACCTGAAAGTCACTCTGTAGACCAGGCTGGCCTTGAACTCAGATGCACCCACCTCTGCCTCCCGAGTGCTGGCATTAAAGGCTTGCACCACCGCCCAGCTTTCAACCTCTATTTCTTAGAGATAGAGCTGCTAACGAACCTGGGCTTGCTATTTTGGTTAGACTGGCTGGTCAGCATACCCCAGCAATCCTACCGTTTTCACTTCCCCAACACGGGGTTTCTAAGCACATGTCACCACATTTGACGTTTTACATGGGTGCACGGGATCTAAACCTGGCTCTTCATGCATACATGGCCAGTGCGTCACCCACTGAGCCCTCTCCTCAGTTTCAGCTGTCCACTTGGCACAGTCGAGAGTCCCTGGAGAAGAGATTCACAGTGAGGGACGGCCTAGCTTGAGGATGACTATAGGGATCATCTTGATCATGTCAGTCACCGTGGGGAACCCAGCCTAAAAGCGAACAGCATCATCCCCTGGCTTGGGGTCCTGGACTACATAAGAAGAAGAGAGCAAACTGAACACAGAGATAACCCCGTCCTCCCTGCATCCAAATATTTATCACAACATGAAATGAAAATAAGGTACCAGTCTCAAAATGATTTCTATTTGTGTACAGTGTGGGACTTCCCTCATCTTGTACCAACTGAAAGATGTTCCAAGTTTGGAAAGCCTACGGAGAAACGACATGGAAGTGGTCACACTGACGAACTGCACCGCTTAGGAGGCGGAGACAAAAAGACTGCAAATTTGAATGCTGTGTAGGCTCCAGAGTGAATTTCAAGCCCGCCTGGGCGTTGTAATGACATCCTGCCAGAAAATAAAAGGAGGGCGAGGGAGGTGGCTTAGGGGTAGAGTGCTTGCCTAGTACACACACACACACACACACACACACACACACACACACAATCAAACTGCAAACTACTTAATGTAATATTTATTTTCATGTCTGTTTGGTACCTGAATCCTAACTTGAAGGGACTGATTATAAACACAGTACTTTTAGTGGCTGTGTGAGTGTGTGTGTGCAGTTTCAACAAGAGGCTTTATTCTGTCACATTCTTTTTTTTTTCTTCCGCTGGGCTTTGGTTCCTACATCTAGGGAAGCTGGCTTCGGCTATTTATCTTTCCCCCAGGTGGTGATTAAAGTCTCTTTCTCAAGTGTACAAAATTAATTTCATGATAGAAAGCTGTAATCTCACCCCTGATCTATCCTTTGAGAATCACATAAAAGGAGGAGGCAAAATCTCAAAAACAAAGGCCATATTTATATTCTAATACCACATGGTAAAAATTGGGATGGATCAAAGTGTTCATGTTGTGGGGATCTTTCCTTCGCACAAGAGGCTCTTCAGAAAGCATTTCTTTGGAGTTTTTTCAAAGCCAAGAATAATCACCACAGTCAAGACCATGTTTTGCACGCTGCCGTTAGATTACAGCTTGCTTGTTTTTTTGTGGTCTTAAAGATCAGTTCCTTTTTACATTATAGGCAAAGAACTGTATAAAGGAGATTCGAACTGTAATAGCATTTAGAAGACTCACTTTTCCTGACTCCTGTGATATGGGTGATGGGGTGGGTACGTAGGGAGGTTGGTAACAATGTGAGTATAGGTTTGTGTGTGCATGTGCGTGTGTGTGTTTATGACTGTTTTGGTTACCATATCTCAAGAACTTTTATGGCCTTAAATTTTTAGGACCATTTTGGTAGTTATGCCGATGTCCTATCTATAACACCACTGACCAATATCTATACGCCAAGCACTGGCTAGGTTAAAGGGCTTTTTGTGAGGCACATAATGCATGACCTTGCTCTTATAGAGCCTTTAGAATATGGGGGAAACATTGCAATGTGCTGCAAAGAAATAAAATGTTGTAAGATTGCAGCCCCGTTTGATGCTTACAGTGAGGCAGAGGAGAACAGTCATGATGATGTGACAGTGGCTGCAGCTGGTATACCTGCCCTAAAGGGAGAGAAAACAACCCAAGAATCCCAAGGAGCCAGGGTGGTTCACTGTGGCTGGGCCGATCCACCGCAGAAAGGATGCCGGGAAATGTACCCATGAGGAGTCCCCCAGGCTTGGTGTGTTTTGTTTTGTTTTGATTTTTATGACTAAGACTTCTCAGAATACTCTTAGAACTAAGGGAAAATCTCTAAAGGGTGAGAGATCTGAGGGGGCAGGAAGCAGACCAGCCCTCCTAGTAGCCTGACAAAACTCTAAGGCTTAGTTTCAGTTCATTAGAATGGAACAGAGCAGAGAAAGCAGGTCTCAGGAAAAGCACAACTTATGGGTGACCATCAGCAAGCACCCCCACAAGCCCTTCTGCTAGCTCAGTAGACGCCCCCAGACTTCCACAAGCTAAAGATAGCTTCCCCTACCCTGCCACTGGAAAGTACCTAACCACTAGGCCACCCACCGGTTAGTTCTCACCAATCAGCTCACAGACTAATCTTTCCTTCACCAATCAACCCCAGATTAATCCCTCCTCTCTGGAATCTCCCTAACTCCTCTTAAAAGGAGCTCCTGACCTTTTGTGGGGGTCACCAAGTGCCACCCCAGCGTTGGAATTAGTAAAGCACTCTTGTTATTGCATACGTGGCTGATGGTCTTCTTTGGGGGCTTCTCTTGGACCCTGACAAGGGCCATAAATACAGAAGCTCATAGACATTCAGGTTACTGTGAGAAGACAGCTAAGCGTGGCGGCATGGGCCTGTCTGTCCAGCACTCAAGAGGCTGAGGTAGGAGGACTGTGCAATTAAGGCTGGCCCCGGGCACACAGTGCATTTCGGACCAGAGTGGGCTACAGAGTGAGACCCTGTTCAAAAGCAAAACAACAAACAGATGAAAAAGTGACTGTGATCTAGGCAGTGGTGGCTTACACCTTAAACCCAGCCCTCGGGAGGCAGAGGCAGGTGGATCTCTGTGAGTTCGAGGCCAGCCTGGTCTACAAGAGCTAGTTCCAGGACAGTCAGGGCTACACAGAGAAACCCTGTCTCAAAAAACCAAAAGGGAAAAAAAGACAAAGTCTCAGTGAGGAAAACAAAAGTGGAATAGATGTCATTTAAAAGAAGTCGTTTGCCGCTACTACAGTCCAAGCGGCAGGCTGTGCTGGAGGAGATGGCCACAGGGATGTTAAAATGTTTCAAGGAAACAAAACGCAGAACCAAGCTGCCTGTCCATCAACATACAAACTAAGTGTGACGTAGACCCACAGCAGGATGTTCAGGTATAAAAGGGAACCATGTACTGACACCATGTTGTGGATGAACCTAAGAAACATCCTGTAGAAAAGAGAAACCAGATGCTAACGGTCAAAGAGGTTACTCCCCACCCCCAACCTGGGAACTACGCGTTGGTGCCCTGTCATGGAGTCACATCCCCAGCCTTCTGTCTGCTTTCTGTTTTGAGATAGTCAGTCCTAAGTTGTCCTGGAAGGTCCTGAACTTGTGACCTTCCTGCCCTAGCCTCCCACATAGCTGGGATTATAGATCTGCATCACCAGGCCCAGCTATACATTGTATAACTATTTCCATGGGATGAATAAATAAATCGGCAAACCCAGAGAGACAGAAGATTAAAGGCAACAGGGATTGGGGGCACCGAGATATATTGTTTAATGGACATGGGATATTATTCCAAAGATTTTATTTATTTATATGACAGGATCTCTCTATGTAACCCTGGCTGTCCTGGAACTCACTATATAGACCAGATTGACTACGAAATCTGATATCTGCCTGCCTCTGCCTCCTAGCGCTTGGATTGAAGGAATATGCCACCATAGCCAAGGTGATTTTTTTTAACTTTTGAAAGTTGTGGTGGTTTGGCTAGGAATGCCCTCCCCCATAGGCTCAGCTATTTGAACACTTGGTCATTAGGGAGTGGTGATACTTGACAGGATTAGAAGGTGAGGCCTTGTTGGAGTGGGTGTGGCCTTGTTGGAGTAGGTGTGGCCTTGTTGGAGGAAGTGTTGCTGGGGGTGGGCTCTGGGGTTTCAAAAGTTTAAGCTGGGCTCAGTCTCTCTCTTTCTGGTGCCTGTTGATCTGGATATAGAACTCTCAGCTCCCTCTCCAGTACCATGTCTGCCTGCATGCCACCCTGCTTCCTGCCATGATGGCAGTGGACCAAGTCTCTGAACTATAAGTCAGCCCCAATTAAATATTTTCCTTTATAAGATTTGCCATGGTCATGGTGTCCCTTTGCAGCAACAGAACAGCGACTGAGACGAAAGTAGAAGACAGTACTTGAAGGACGTTGTGAATACAGTGTCCTTACCTGTACGCTTCAAAATGATCATCTTAAGATACCACAAGACACTTTGCTCACAGTATCCCCAAGGATACCTACATACCTACCAACTAATCCACTGAAAATGCCATAGGCCTCAACAGTGGAGTGTGGAAGAAACAAAGCATTATCTTCTTAAATATAACGAAATAAAACCCCTACTAGCACATGGGAAATCATTACGCCAAGTAAGGAAGCTAGACTTAGTGAGTGTTGCTTGATTCCTTTTATGGTAAACATCCTGACTAGGGAAAGCCATGGAGATGGAAAATACATGGCTCAGGAAGCAGGCGTGTTGGGTAGGAGTGGGAAGGAGGGAGGGAGGAAGGGAGGGAGGGGGGAGGGAGGGAGGGTGACAGCCAGTAGGCACAGGGTTTCTTGGGGTGGGAGGATGAGAGTGTTCTGGAATTGATGATGCAAACTGTTGTGGGTGTACCGAAATCTACTGCAACTCTTACCTCTATTCCTCAATCAAGTTAAGCCCACAGCTGCACAAAGCAAACTGCGGACTGTGACAGAGTGGCATTAAATGCTACACAATCAGCTTTAAAAGCCACATGCTGTAAGGGGTGGAAATTGTCTCTCAGGAAGGAATGGTGTCATGTTCTCTACTACACAGAGATCACCAGTTTGGAGGATCACTTCGCAGTGGGAATTTAAGCCACCACTAATTTTGCCCTTTTTTGTAAAAGAGGAAAGAGAAGCAGATGGATTTGAAACAAAGCAGGGGCGCCAATCGAATACAGTAAAACCTTAGTTAACCCAAGTGTTAAGAATTGGTGGTGTGTTCAGTTGACTACAAGGTAGCCAGGAGTTCTCCTTATTTGTTATTACAATGCTTAATTCATTTGTATTGCTTCTTTTTTAATAATAGATATGCTAACTATGGCTCCTAATGCAGAGATTGGTAAGGCCCAAGGCTATCACAAAAGCCAGTGCTCACCTGTAGCCATGGAGATGGAAGGCTTTCCTGCAGCAGGATGAGCTAACCCTAACCCTAATCCTAACCCAGCTGCCCCTAGACGCGAGCAGACATAGACACTGAGTGTGCTCGTGTGCTTGGGACTCAGGGTGGTTTGTCATTGGCCTCATCACTAACGTGGAGGCAAAAGTCTGGTTTACATTATGATGATTTGTTGAGAATCTGCCGTGGAAGTGTAAATAAGGATTGTCTCCCATATACTCAAGCATTTGAACACCTAATCCCCCATTTGGTGGCATGTTTGGGGGGGATTACAAAATTCAGGAGATGCAGTCTTGCAGGAGGAGGTATGTCACCGGGGGCGGGCTTTGAGGGTTACAGCCTTGCCCCACTTCTAGTTCCCCTTCTGTTCAATGTTTGCAATTAAAGACGTGGTCTCAGCTTCCAGCTGCCACGCCTCCCCTGCCATTAGGGACTCTCCCTCTGGAAGCCAAGGGCAACAGAAACCCTTTTCCCATGAGTTGGAAACACCATGTTGGCCGTGGTGTTCCATCACAGCTGCAGAGAGCAGCTGATATACTGACTCTATGGCATTGTCCCTGCTGTGCAAAGCTCGTCATACTTTACAGTGTTCTGCTTTGTGTGTAAGTGGACTGGTTTCAAAAATCACAGTTTTGATGGGCGGTGGTGGCGCACGCCTTTAATCCCAGCACTCGGGAGGCAGAGGCAGATGGATCTCTGTGAGTTCGAGGCCAGCCTGGTCTACAGGAGGAGTGACACAGAGAAACCCTGCCTCGAAAACAAAACATCAGTTTCATATGTATCCAGAGTCTTGTGAATTACCAGTGTAGTCCGCAACGGTAGGCTATGTCTGAGTAAATTACATTCCTTTTTCCCCTCCCCTTTACCCCAGTCCGTTACTGAGGATTGAATTCAGAGCCTCTCACAAACTAGGCATGTGTTTGAACACTGAGCTATGGCCTCAGTCTTAGACTTTTCCTTCTTTATGTGTGTGTGCACATACATGTGAATTACAGAGGTCAACCTTGGGTATCATTTTGAAATAGGATCTCTTGCTAGGACCTGGGGCTTGTAGTCTGGCTGGCCAGTGAGCCCCATAGATTCTCGTGTCTCTGATGCCCAGCACTGGGTTTCCACATACATGCCACCACCACACCTTGCCTTTTACGTGGTACTGGAGACAGGATCCAGGCCCTCATGCTTACACAGCAAGCACACTGAGATGTCTCCCCACCTCCTATGTTTTGAGACAAGTTCTCACTCTGTACCCTCGGCTGGTCTGAAACTTACTATGTAGCAGAGGGTGACCTCAAACTCACAGCAATTCTTTTGCCTCAGTTTCCTGGGTTCTGGCATTGTTGGCATGAGATACCAAGCACAACCCTGTTCCTATATTCTTAATTTTCGGGTGGCAGACTCTTTACCTCAGCAGGCTGATAGTACACACAGGTGATTGTCAAACTATAAATCTGGGTGGTTGTGTGAAGGGTGAGGGGAGGGTGGGAGACTGTTGGTGGGTGGGAGACTGTTGATGGTGGTTGTGTGATTGGTGAGAGGTGGGGGTGACTGGTGGTGGTGGTTGTGTGATTGGTGAGAGGTGGGGGTGACTGGTGGTGGTGGTTGTGTGAAGGGTGAGAGGGTGGGTGGGAGACTGGTGGTGATGGTCGTGTGATTGGTGAGAGGGTGGGTGGGAACGTGGCAGAGGACTGTAGTCTTTTCATCTCTGGCACCTTGCGTCCTGGCTACAGTTTCACGTCTTCCCACAAAGGAGGATATGTCTCTGCAGTAACGGTCTCTGTGACAGTGTCTTCCCCCTCCACTAAGAACAGAAAGCTTTTGTGTCATTAAAACTAGGTCCCATTAGTCTAGTTAAAACTAGGTCTCATGTGGTGTTTAGAAATTTCCTTTTAAATCATTGCCTACGTCTGATGAATGTCGTTACTGGTATTTATCGCAGCCACTTGCTATGCTAGCCATTGTTCTAATCAGTTCTTTAGCACAGTTTAGCCATCATCACGTGAGGTTGGTGTCCATCTAAATTAGGACTGGATTTTTTTTTTTTTACTATGAACAATAAGAAATCATTGTCACATGACTTCCTGTAGCGTCAGTAGGAGTCAGTCCCTAGCTCAGTGTGACACCCATCTGCCAAGCTGAACAAAACTAGAATTCTGTTTATCATCATTCTTAACAAGGAGCGAGAGAGAAATGGTCACTGGGCAGGCAGCCGGAGTCAGCTGTACCGTTACCTTACTTGACAGAAGAGGGAACTGAGGCTCAGGAGATTAACCAAGGTCACATTGTAATGTCACACCCAAGCTTCTCGTGATGGGACCACTTCGGAAGCCCTTCAGTCTGCTACCTTGTTCAGGCTGAACTTGCCAGCAGGCTGTGCCGTTCCAGAGTGCATCGATGGAACTTTAATACCAAAGGCATTAGGAAGACGGATCTCTAACCACAGCTAGTACGTTGGAAGGTCTCGGCACCAGCAGCCCTCCGACAGTGCTGACCTGATTAAACGTGGATGCGATGGGAGGTATACTTCAGTTTTATGCCTGAAAATGGAGATTGAGAGAGAAAAGCACAAGCGCAAAAGGACATCTTTTAAAAAGCAAAAGTTTATTATTCTGTTTTTTTTTTTCCAAGCATCCATGGCCTTTTCATTCCAGAAAAGGTAATTTCTTTCAAATGCTGTGTACTGGAAAAGTTCAAAGCCAGTTTAAAGGACCACTGGTGACATTGTCCCTTACGAAGAGCACAGAGCATCAGACTTGCTACTGGTAAGGTCCCTCTAAGCAGCATTATAATTAAGCACACACAGAAGACGCTATGTTTCCAAGTACACAGCTGGGCTGGCATGGAGGCACATGCGCACTGGGCAAAGACCTCCATCACATCTCAGTGGCCATGTGTGGCCTCTGTGCAGTCACTAATCCCGGCCCCTTGACATTGTTGTCAGCATCATAAGTCACTGGTCCATTTACCCCGGTGTGTCCCTGCATTAACTTATGAGCCACCCTCACTGAGCCTTGGGGTCTGGGAATTATAATTTCAGGCTCTGGTCAGGAAACCAAAGTGGCACTCTTCTCCCAGCATGGAGCCCCACTTCAGACTGGTAGAATCAGCTAAAGTGTGGTTGGGGAGCAACGGTTGACAGCAGAGATAAATGTGACCACAAGGGTCTGAGCACTCAGATCAGACCTCCAAACCTGGCTATACTACTCTTGACGTGTATGGTTTTGGCGAGGTACCTTATTTTACAATGCCTCAGTCTCCCCCTATGTAAAACAGGATACTACAGCAGCTGTCCTGAATAAGACTTTATTTAAAATATAATATATAATAAAATCTCAATGTATTGTGGTGCTTGGAGTTACCATTAGAAGTCTTTTAGTAAACAATGGACAGGTTGCTGGCAGGGACAATTCGCCTGCGTTGTCACTGTAAGGGAGGTTTGTGGAAAAACACGGGATATTTTTGCCTTAATTTCTAATGCCTCATAAAGTACATTAACCCTTTGTGGGGATTCAGCCTAGAAGAGAATGAAAAGCAAGAAACCCGGGGTTGCTGGGCACAGAAGTCAATGGTGGCAACCCCATCTCCCTCTGGTTTCCTGCAAACAGTTTCTTTTACAAAAGCGATTTTTGGTATGCAAATCGCTGTATGCAGATTTCTGTGTGCAAAATACAGCATAGAAAAATGGCCTCCTTGCCAAAGAAGATAGGGGATGTTGGCTACCATTGAGTGAAATGGTAGCAAATTCCGGATGCCTTTCCCTACTGCTCTTTCTAACAATGTATGGGGTGAGCAGGTTTTTGGCAAGCTAAACTGAACTATTTTGGCTTTAGGTTGTGTGTTCTTGTGATAAAAGTGTGCTTATTGAAGCCTGTAACTACTTTTTGAAGCCATAATAATGTGTCGTGCTATTTAATTTAGCATTTCACAACAGCGTGCCACCTCCAGCTAGCAAAACCGCTTGTTCTGAAATCACAGATGGCTTCACATCTGAGGGTAGGGCTGCTTGACTCGTGTGCTTCCCACTTCCTGCAAAGAATTGTGCTTACTCAGAGACTTAATTTTGCATTTCGGAAAATGTTTCCTAATTAATGTAGTCCATACTTTGTGAAAGGAACACACGTCATATTAGAATAGCGCAGGTGGAGCTAGCTCTGAATTCTCAAGGCAATATTTTATCATACAGGCAGAATAATAGTATGTCTCCTTCCTGCTGTTCCTTACCAATTCCAAAGCCTTTCCCCATTGGCTCCTCTCACGAGAGGAGGTGAAATAAAAATGTATTCCAAGGTCACTTGTGACAGGGTCCCTGGTCTCCCAGGCTTGGAATTATTTTTGTCCACAATTATACTCAAGAGACCAGCCGCTGCAAGCCCCAGACCACATGCCTTTTCCTATTCTTTCCTTTCCCTTACTCTCAAATATTTTTTGCTCATTTGGGGTGTTTCAAACTTGCCACCTTGCCAAATGAGATGCTCATTAATTTTCCAAAAATGAAGCTTCCTTTAAAAGCATTCTCAGGACAGTGTGCACAATCTGAAAGCAAGGATAACAAGTATAAAGCTGTCATGCCCTCAGTGGCTGGAAAAGAGGGAACGAGCATCTTCACAAGGACATTTGTTCACATACTCATTCATGCATGCCTTTGTTGGTTCGTGCATGCATTCATCTATGCATTTATTCATGCGTGCATTCATTCACTTGACTTCCAGCTTGCTGTGTGTTGGGTATTGCCTTCGGCACAGGAACACAAAAATGAAAATATTCTCAGTTATTGAGGAGTTCAATGTCTACCAGAAGAGGCAGACGCACAGCCTGGTGCTGCTGCTGCTGTAGCGGAAATGCACGCCAGGCATAGAGGTGCACACAGGTGTGGCCGTGCAGTCTACCATACTGGCAGCCCTGGAGAGGTACTTGGATGCTGGCAAAGCTTTGGAAACTGAGCAGATGTAATCCAGATAGGCGGGTAGGTGTGTGGAAAGGAGCCCTGGGGACAGAGGAGATAATGAGCAAGAGGGACTGGTGGCCTGAGCAGCCAAGGCTGGGAAGTCCTTTCAGTTGACAAATTTCTTTGGCCTAAAAATAGAGGGCAGGGAGTTTCTTTTAAGATTTCTCTTCCAAGCAGGGTGTTGTGTTGCACATCTTTAATCCCAGCACTCAGGAGGCAGAGGCAAGAGAATCTCATGAGTTCAAGGCCAGCCTGGTCTACAAAGCAAGTTCTAGGAGAAACCCTGTGTCCAAAAAAAAAAAAAAAATTCTATTCTATGACTCATAGCTCATGTTCAGTCACCTATGGCTTGACCAGATAACTGTCATAACCTGTGACCAGTCAACTTGCTTCCAGCTTCTTTCTCCACTGATCCAGAGTACCTTAAGGCTCTACAGTGTCTGCCCCCAGCCACATGGGAACCACTCAGACAGAACCAAGTACCTTAACCCTAGAACATGAACCCCGCTCTGGGCCCTCCTGACCACTGGCTTTGGTCACTTTCCAATCCCTTCCCACACCTCACACTGTCCCTTAGGTCCCAGGTCCCAAGTCCAGCCTGCCACTACCACCTCTCCTCCAGTCCCAGCACCAGGCTGGTGAGATCCGGCAGTGAGAGGTTCCATTTATATTCTTCGGGATTGACTCAGGCTGCTCCATCTTGGCTCGTTTCCCTGTCTAAGTCCACAGTGTCAGGGACTAAAAGGTTAGGATCCCAGGAGGTGGGATCTGATTTGGCTCAGAAGCTAGAGACGTTTCTGAGCCTATTTCCCTCCTGAGTGACCTATGCTCACCTTGCACTATGCTGGGGTTAGCAAGGCATGCTTATTGAGGGACTGGCACATGGCTCTAGTCCCTGGAGCCCTTGGTCTTGTTATATTTGACTGTTTTGTGAAGTTTAGGCAATGCAGTTACCCATGTCAGCCAGTGGGTGGGAAAGTCTGGACACTGAAAAGCCCTTTGGAGAAAGTTACCTCTTCTCACTATTAACATGTTCATTTATCTGTTCACTCATTTAACATTTACTAAATTATCAGTACTTGGTACTGAGAGAAAAGGTATTGATGCAGGATCCCCAAAGGAGATTTATTTGCCCCAGAGGGACAGAGGGGAGGGGAAAAGAAACAAAGACAGGAGACAGAGGACAAGGGAGAAGGTGAAGGGAACAAGGGAGAGGGCAGGCGTGTTTGTCCCAGAGGACAAAGGATGCCTCTGGATAGAGAGCAGAGAGATGTGGCGCGTAGGCAAATGGCAGTTTATAAAGGTACAAGGGGAAACCCCATGTTAGGATGAGGTGCTTAATTTAATTGAGCACGTTAACTAGGTGAGCTAAAGGAGGCTTTTGATTGCTGGACTTCAATACTTTGATAGTAGGACCTTAGCAGTCAGCTCCGGAGGAGAGAGTGGACAAATCAGGGGGTAGACCCTGGTGGCTCGCTTTAGGAATGTAATTCAATGGTTTTCAGCAAGGCAGAGGGAATGGAGAAGGGCTAGGTCTGCCGGTGCCATGTCTGCCACCCTAGAGCTGACCAGTCCCTGCAGGTACCTTGCAAGCTCAGCATAGGGGCTATAAAATGAACTTGGGCTGGACAATGGTGGCACATGGCTTTAATCCCAGCACTTGGGAGACAGAGGCAGGCAGATTTCTGTGAGTTCAAGGCCAGCCTGGTTTACAAAGCAAATTCTAGGACAGTCAGAGGTGTTAAACAAGGAAACCTTGTCTCAAACAAACAAAACAAAAGAAAGCAAACAAGCAAAAAACTTGGAAGGACCTCCGCCCCCCCCCTAAATTTCATGGCCTCTAAGGGGAAATCAGTAAATAAGGTCATCAAGTCTAAACCCAGGTGAGAACCTTACCACTCAGTCAGGAGATCAGAAGGTGAGCAAGGCAGGGACTCAGAGATGAGCCCCAGAAGGGCAGCCTTATCCTGCCTCTGGATGGCTGTGATGGGGTGCAGAAGAGCACGTAGATGGAGGGAACTTGATCAGTCAGTAAGGGCCAGGAGAGATCAGACCGCTTAAGCTGTAAGACAATGGGTCAGTGCAAGGGTGCAGTGTGCAGACCTAGAGGGGCTATAGCTGGTCAAGGTATCAGAGCCCACTGGTGCTGAAGGAATATACTTCACACTGTGTCTGGGGACACCGAGAAGTCCATGTACTCAGCCGGCTGCAAAGTCTTCAAGAAGCAGTGCCTCCCCTTCTCGTTTTCCCACAGTCTGCACCCATATTCCCACTATACACAGCCACAGCAAGGAATCTAGAGGAGAGGTGAGAGAGAACAGTGGGACCTTGTGAAGGTTCGTGAGTAGAGCCAGCACAGTGGCACGTGGGGTCACACTCTCTTGCCAGGACAGCGAGCAAGTGGCTTGTATTGCCAGGACAGCGAGCAAGTGGCTTGTATTTGCTAGGGAGTTACACCGTTTGAAACATAACATAACTGAGCCAACAAGAAGATGTGTTTTGTGTTACAGGATGTCATTCAGTAAGACTGAATGAAGGGACTGTAGGTCCAAGCCAAAGGACAGACATTCGGCCACACACTGTGGAGTCATGCAGGAGGCCAGTCATCGCGAAGGTAGCTGTCAAAGTCATTTATAATCTGGGACAAGGTTGAAAAGGCCACCTGGATGCAACCATAAACATTAGATTGATTAGGAAGCCAGGGACACGGCTCACGACTGTAATCTGTCTGAGGCCTGGGATCAGAATTCCTTTTCTTTCTTGTGCATTCCGAAGAGAAGAGAGATCAGGAACCCAGTGAAGTCTCCTGCTGCTCCTACCCTCTCCGAAGATAAACACTTGAAAGTCTGCCCAGATTTTGTAATCTTATTAATTTAACAAAGGGACTCGGTAACTTCTCAACCAGAGGGGGGATCAGTGTTTACCATGTAATTTGCAGCAAGCTAATAAACACATCCCGCTACAAGGCAAGCACTTGGCAGAAATGGTGGAGCAGATTAAGACTGAAGTTTCTGGGTAAATGTTTGTTCACCTTCCCTGCCCCTAGCCTCCCTGCCCCTGCCTGGTTCAAAGCTACCTTGTACATGGCTTCTTCAGGAATCTGCCCCATGCTTCTGGTTGGGAGACATGGCCCCTTTTAGGGAATCTTGCTGGGCAGCTCTGAGGTTCTCCTCTGTCTTGTGGTAGACCTACCTGAGTGTTTCCTCTCTCTTTGGTCTGTCAGGACAATGGAGTTTGACAAGAGCATCAAAGCCTGGTTCTGTGCAGATAAGGTCTCACCCAACAGTGAGGCTTTGGTGAATGCAGAGGGACAGGAACTAACAGGGTGAGTGGGATTCAAGGAAGAGATGCAATGAGTTATGGAAAGTTACCACAGGGACAGTCTGGAGGCCCCAAGCCCAAGCTTGGCTCAGACATTCCTTCCTGGTGAGGTAGGCCGGCAGCTTTGGAGTCAACTCTAGAGGTGTGCTCAGCCCAGGTCTAATTCCCCGGGTTTAAATCACAAGCCTCCTTTCTGCTTTGTCTCCCACTAGGACAGACAAAGGTGGATGAGATTTAAGCTAGAAAGCACCCACTGTGCTGCAAGACATGACCCCAGCACCGAATGCTATGACAGGCGCTTCAGTGAGTCAACTCAAGTCCTCGCACCGAGCCCGGAAGCCCCTCATCTCACGGCTTGACTTATCACAGCAAGGCTATACATCAGAAACCGAGCCACAGAGAAACTGAGCAGCAAAGCTGAGGTCACACAGCTAGGAGGAGACAAGCTTCACTAGAGAGGCTCACACAGGAGCGAGGCCGGTGCCTGCAGAGCGCTGGGCGCTGCATAGAAATCTCACCTCCCATCAACAGTTCTTACCTCCAGTCGTTGCGTCTGTGCTCCTACCTGGAACCTCCTCCCTTGTCATGTGCCTACTTGGGTTTGATTACGGAGCCATTGGCCTTGCCCCAAGCGTGTTCTTGGCTGCTCCTGTCCCTGTCAAGTCCTCTCGTTCTGTTTCTGCAGGCCCTCCCTGATTTTACCCTGTCTTCCAAAGTAGGTGGCTCACGTGGAAACACACAGACAATATCCTAGCAGTATGGTTTGTTTGGCGTGATAAAACACTGATGAAAGCAGCTTGGGGAGGAAAATGGTTGGTTTCATCTTACAGCGGACTGTCCATCATCCAGGGACACTAAGGCAAACCCAGAGGCAAGAACAGAAGCAGAGGCTGCGGGTGAACGCTGCTCATTGGCTTGCTCAACTTGTTTTCTCACATAGCCCTGGACCACCAGCCCAGGGGTCACACTGCCCACAGAGGGCTGGCCCCTCCCACATCACTCATTCACTGAGAAAATGTGCATGAAAAGTTTACTACCTATATGTTAAGTGCTGTCTTTGTCATGGTTCCTGGCTTAGAGCACTTACTATTCTTGCAGAGGCCTGGGTTCAATTCCCAGCTCCCACAAGGTAGCTCACAACCACCCACAAGGTAGCTCACAACCACCCACAAGGTAGCTCACAACCACCCACATGGTAGCTCACAACCACCCACAAGGTAGCTCACAACCACCCACATGGTAGCTCACAACCACCCACAAGGTAGCTCACAACCACCCACAAGGTAGCTCACAACCACCCACATGGTAGCTCACAACCACCCACATGGTAGCTCACAACCACCCACATGGTAGCTCACAACCACCCACATGGTAGCTCACAACCACCCACAAGGTAGCTCACAACCACCCACATGGTAGCTCACAGCCGTCTGTGAATCAATCCAGTGCCCTCTCCTGACCTATGTAAGCAGCAGGTATGAACATAGTGGACATATATACTTACAGGAGGAACAGTCATATACATAAAAAAATTTAAAAAATTAAAGAAAGATGGGGGTGTGACACTGGGGCGTTGGCTCAGGGGGGAAAGGTGTCTCCACTGAGTCTGATGACTTGAGATCCCTGGGACCCACATGGTGGAAGGAAAAACCCAACCTTCCCAGGTTTCTCTGTGACTAACAGATACAAGAAATAAATGTTCTAACAATTTTAAAATGAAGACAGTTATGTCTGGAACTTAATACATGGGAACATAATCAATATTTGCCAAACTAAAGAGCAGGATCTAGAGAGGGCCCTTCTCTCCAGAGAGGGCAGCATTGTTTATGTGAGCATAGTATAACGAAACCTAAATTTAGGTCCCTTTAAAAACCGTTCGCTCTTCTCCTTACCTTCTTCAGAATTCCTGAGTACACGTTTCTATTTACCCTGTTGCAAAGTGCTTCTTTCACTTCGAATTAGTTTTAGTGATGTGCATACAGGCACACACACACATGCACACGCACAGCATGAGCAAATTCTTCCTGTCCCACCTACATCTGAAATCTAAGCATGCCAATTTAGATTGGGACTCCCCAAAGCAGGACCAAGTATGCTAGTTGTCTTTTGCTTAGCTCAGACCTCATGGAAATTTCTCAGCATGCCATGATAATTATCCATAATTGCAGCAGGCATAGCTGTGAATTGAACTCATCCTTCTAAAGACACAATGCCCCAGTATGGGGCGTGCTACCTCTCCAGCAGACTAAAGTCTCCCAGGCAGTGCCTGGTAAAATCTCAGAACTCAACTCTGAATGAAAACCACAGCCGCCATGGGCAATGTTTTGAAAATAAACCTGTTTGGAATGAGAAGTCTTAAGATTTCAGGAGTGATGTAAAAAGGAACAGAAACCCTCAAAGCACCTTTTCCTAAGTCAGAGTGACTGAATCCAAACCTTAAAACACCTTTTCCTAAGTCAGAGTGACTGAATCCGTCCCCAGCAGCTTGGTCCTTCCTGCAGCCTGCCTGCCAGGGCACATCCATCACATGCAAACATCTCCTGCCACAGAAAGCGACTGGCATTTCCTCCCGACCTGTGTCCTGCTGCCCCTCAGCCAAAGCACCTGCCAGGCTGCATTAGGAGAGAGGCGAAGCCGCTGACACAGATGGCCGTGAATGCCCGCCGCACAGGCTGGTGGGCAGAGGGGAGGCAACCCGATTGCGAAGTCTGCCTTTCTTCCCAGACGTGGGGGCTCCCTCCACCAGGACTCCCAGGAGAGAGATGCTGCCCGAAGCTGGGCACCTATCAGGGCTATTTCTTCACTGGGGGAAGGGAGGAAGAGTCTATCAGCAGCTAAAAAGTTGGACCTGTGCTGTTTGGGGGCACACCTTTCTAGGGTCTACACCCCGTGAGTTCAGTTCTCAGAAAACCTCTCAGTTCCTGCCTTAGAAGCAGGGGTGCTTCTCAGATGGCAAGTCCTTTCAGGGTAGCTACGTTCAGTCACAAGAACACCTAACGTGCATTATGGCAGGGCCTAATTCTGTATCTGAACCTCCACACCCCTCAATAGAAGCAGCAAGGGTAGTTTTGTGCCTGGCTGGGATTGTTGAAGGATCCAGGGCTCCCTGCTTGGCACCATGGATCCAGGGTCAGACTGTTTCAGATTCAGATTTCAGGTCAGCCTTCAGGGAAGGCTCTCCCGTTCCTCCAGGCTTCTATCTTCCTGGTAGGGTGGGATAATGACATTCACTTTTTTAAAAAGGTGAAAATTTACTTCATTTTAAGATTAAGTATATGTGTGTGGACATGTGCCTATGAGTGTGTGTGATGTTAATTCCAAAGATTTGAGGAGAAAGACCACCCACCCAAATCGTCATAGCCAAATTAATTAAAGCAAGCTTTCTTATTTGTATACATGGGCTGCCTCCCCCTAAAGTGGGGTTCAAGAGGTCAGCACAGGACTTGAGAAAGACAGAATTTTTATAGGTCAGGGGTAAGGGATTTCCAAATGGGAGGAATACGTGGGGTTACAGGAACAAAACATAAGCAAATAAGGTGGTCATAATGACCTCCTTAAACAAAGACGTGATGACAAGGTGGTCATAATGTAGCCATAACAACCTTTGAAACAAAGAGTTGAAAGATGCTTATGAACAAAATTTTTCAAAATTTTCTAACACTGTTTTTATTTTACTTGTGTTGGTGTTTTGCCTGCGCACTTGGCATGTATGTCTGTGTAAGGGTGTTGGATCCTTTGGAACCGGAGCTACAGACAGTTGTGAGCTGCCACTGGGTGCTGAGAATTGAACCTGGATCCTCTGGAAGGGCAGCCGGTACTCTTAACCACCGAACCATCTCTCCATCCCCCTAAACAACTCTTTGAAACAAAGATATGATTGCCATTCCTGGAACAGGCAGCACAGCATCAATTGTAGTTAAGGTTACAGGTGGGGAATAGCCCAGGCCTTCAGAAACAGAGATTTAATTGTATACAGGAATGGACCTACTTTGTCTTTACTATAAGATGGCTTTTAAGCCTGAGATGGAGGCAGGATGGTTCTTCAATACCCAGAGGCATTGATCTCCTGGAGCTGAAGTTACAGAGGGTGGTGTGCCACCCAGCATGGGTACTGTGAGCTGAACTCAGGTCCTCTGCAAGAGCAATATGCTGAT
Source organism: Ondatra zibethicus (assembly GCA_004026605.1). Classification (NCBI taxonomy): domain Eukaryota; kingdom Metazoa; phylum Chordata; class Mammalia; order Rodentia; family Cricetidae; genus Ondatra; species Ondatra zibethicus. The sequence goes on along the minus strand of PVIU01001085.1, from coordinate 96,524 downwards.
GAGCCATCTCTCCAGCCCTAAAATATTTTTAAACTACATTTTACTTATTTTTGCTTTGTTTTATTTTTTTTGAGACAGGGTTTCTCTGTGTAGCTTTGGAGCCTGTCCTGGAACTAGCTCTTGTAGACCAGGCTGACCTCAAACTCACAGAGATCTGCCTGCCTCTGCCTCCCGAGTACTGGGATTAAAGGCATGCACTGCCAACACCTGGCTACATTTTCCTTGTTTATCATGTGTGTGTGAGCACGCCACTGCACACACGCGGAGGTCAGCAGATAACTTGTGGGAGTCAGTTCTCCTCTTCCACCGCGCGGTTCCTGGAGATGATCATCAGGTTTCCTGCCTTTACTCACAGAGCCATCTGGCCAGCCCCACAGCACTTACTTTAAATGAAGGCATGTAGTGCAGGAATGGCTCACACCAGCACCTGGGCTCTCCTCTTTATGACTACATCTAAAAGGCCATGGGGCACTTGGGAGACTAGTGAAGATCGGATCCAGAGACCCCCAAGGAAGAAAACTTTCCCACTTCCTTCCGTGAACTTCAGGCTCAGAGCATTTATGTATGGACTCTACTTGACTGGAGAGACCCTGAACCCACCCTCGAGGGACCTTTTCCTAGGACCTCTCCTTGGTGATGTCCCTTTCAGAGTGACTCCAGTGATGTCGAACAAGGGACTACAGGTGGCCTGTGACCACAGATGGAGAACCTAAGGCCCTGGGTCCTGCCTTACTCTCTGCTGCTATGCTAAACACCATGACCAAAAGCAGCTTGGGGGAGGAGAGGGTTTGTTTGACTTACATTATCTCAGTCCACTGTGGAGGGAAGCCAGGGCAGGAACTCAAGGCAGGACCCTGGAGGCAGGAACTGAGACAGAAAGCATGGAGGAACACTGCTCACTGGCTTGCTCCCCATGGCTTATTCAGCCTGTTTCCTTATACAACTCAGGACCACCTGCCTGGGGTTGGCACTGCCCACAATGGACTGCCCCCCACACACAATCAAGAAAATGCCCCACAGGCTTGCCCATAGGCCAGTCTAACGGAGGCAGTCAATTCCCTCTTACCAGACAGCTCTAACTTGTATCAAGTTGAAGAGAAAACAAAACTAAGCCTAGAGCTGTAGACGGCATTCTCAGACTCCAGGGCCAGCACTCTTCCCCTTCCTCCCCACTGCCACCAACCTGCATGAGTGCCAGTGTGGGCATCTGGGAACGCTGTCATCCCAGGACTCCTGATGCCACTTGCACAGCCACCTTGCTGAGAAAATGGTTGGGCAGCCTTGCGCCTGGCAAACGCACAGAGAACAGGCTCCCACAGGGGTTTGTATTTTAAAAGCAGGTCACTTGGGGCTGCTTGGTAGCTGAGAAGGCCAGGAAGCTTGGGGATAAGTTGCTGAGTTACTTATCTGGAAGTTCATGAGCCACACGTGTGACCTTAAGCGCTGCCTGAGTTCATGGCCTGCGAATGTGTTCCACCCACTTTCCTCATACAGCCCAGGCTCCTGGGCACACCTGTCCCCCACCCCATCTCCTCAAATATGCAAGCTCAGTGCAGGACAGGGCAACGGCCTTTGCCCACCTCTTAGCCCTATTGAGTCCACACCACTGTTGGACCCTCCCTGCTCCCCTGGCCTCCATTTACCCCCATTGCTCTGCAAAGCCCTGGTTGCTCTTCCCCGATGGGACTTTAACCACAATTTGATGAGACTAATCCATATAGCTGCCCTCCGCCTCACGTCTTTTAGATCAGCTGCGGCCACATCATCATCATCCATTCTTCCAGGCAGATGGGACCACAGGGTCGAGGCCCTGTACCTCACATCTCCATCCCCATCCTCACTTCCCCTGGCACCTGCTGTCTCCAGAAGCTCTTAAGCACAGATCAGCTGTTCCTGGCTGAGCTGCCTGCAGCCTTGCCACCCTCCTGAACTGGCTTGCCATCTTCCTCTCCCTCCCTCCAAGGCTTCCTGTTCTCTTCTGTCCCCATGGCTGAATCATCCTCAATCAGACCACAGGCACTGGTGGACAAGATTCCTGTACTGGTCCCTATAAACACGTGGCCTTACTGTGCCTCCTCCCGAGGGCTTTCCTCTACCTTGAACTGGTTCTCAATCTTGGACCAGACTCCCGTCCCCTCCTGTGACACTCAGGATTCCCCTAGGCTCCTAGGTCGGCTCTGCCCAGACTTTAGCTATACATCCATGAGCTTTGTGATCTGCTCTGTGTGGCTCAAGCCAAGACCCATCCCACACTGACCACCCGACTTCCTTGAGCCCTCTCCTAAACATGAGGATCTCTCAGCCTGGAAGACCTGGCTGCCTCCCAGCTGTCCAAAGCTTCTCCATCTTCCTCTGCCAGCTCCTGTGCCTTTTCCCCTCCCAGAGAGCAGCTACGCTCCGTCTCTAGAGTTGAGATTACAGCCTCTTATTGCCCTTTTGCCCAGTTGGCATAACATGGTGCTGCTGTTTGCTCACATAGCTTCTGCACAGCCAGAATGTTCTCCCAAGACCCTTCGGTCCCAGCCAGGTTTGGCACATGATTAAAGTGGGCTGCAATGTGTACCTGATGCCCATATTCCAGCCCAGCCTCAGAAGAGCACTTCCTGTTTGTATGGAGGAACTAGTCTCTAATTCCATCTTCTCCTCGCCAGTGCTGAGGGCAGGAGCCTGGGCTACAGGGTCAGATGGTTGCAGGTTCTAATGCTGACTTGATCACTTAGATGTTATGGGTCTTTGGACAAGACAACAGACCTCGCTATGCCTTGGTTCCCTGTGTGTAAAATGGAGTGATCGTGCCCACCTTCTGGGAGTCTGATAAAACCTGTGCAAAGTAGACCTTTGGACGTGAGAGCTATATACAGCAGGCCTCTTGGTAACATGAACTAGTTTAAACAGGATAGGACTGGATCCAAGAAGACCAGCTATTGCACTCGCTATAGAAATAAACCAAGAGCAGACCAAGCACTGTGGTAGACTCAGAAAATCTCCAGTTCCTCCTCTATCCTCACTGACAAAAAAATAAGAAAAAAGAAAAAAAGAAAAAAAAGTGTGTGTGTGAAGTGTCTTAGTTAAAGTTTTTATTGCTGTGATAAAACGTTATGACCCCAAAAATAGGCTGGGGAGAAAAGGGTTTATTCAGCTTACATGTCCACATCACTGAAGGAAGTCAAGACAGGATCTCAAACAGGGCAGGAACCGGGAGACAGGAGCTTATGCAGAGGCTATGAAGGGGGGCTGTTAACTGGCTCACTCACCATGGCTTGCTCAGCCTGCCTTCTTATAGAACCCAAGACCAGCATCCCAGGGGTAGTCCCACCCACAATGGGCTGGACCCTCCCACATCAATCACCAATTAAGATCTTATGAAGAAAATGTAGAGCTCAACAAAAATCAATTAAAAAAAATCTTATGGAGACATTTTCTCAATTGAGGCTCCCTCCTACCAGATAACCCTAGCTGTGTCAAGCTGACATAAAACTTATCCAGCACATGGAGGGTGAATAGTTTGTTCACAATGGACACTAAGTTCATTCCCGGTTCAGGGAACTCCCTAAGACTGTTACTCTACAGTGCGACTGAATTACCACAAAGAGCCTGCAGGTCCCCCAAGACTGTTAAGGGAAAAAAAACTCATCAAAATCCTAATTCTATTTAAGGGCAAAAGACCAAGGTTAGACAGCCAGGTGATACAGGAGTCCTCGCTGGCGGGAGATTCCCACTGACTGAGTAAAGGTGGCTGTCCCTCTACAGGACTCCGAGGCAGTAATATTTAGCACAGCCATTTTGGGAAGCGGATAGCACTTAGCAACCCAGACTACAAGCACGGCTGGCAAGAGCTTAGGTCTGCAAAATGCAGTCTTCTCGATGAAATCTGCAGGAAAGACGGAGCCTTAGACATTACAGATTCCAAATATTATTATCGCTCTATGAATACCTCACGCCCACAGTGTATCAGGTGCCACATGGGAAATACTAGATTTGACTGGCTATTTTTTTAGAAGACACATAACAGTACCATATGCCAGTCATCTTGGGTAATATTTATGTGCGTGCCAGAGAAGCGAAGATTAGCTGTGTCACTATGTATAGAAAAATCCCACAAAAGATTCTGTGGGGCGTGTATTATCCACACTTACAACCAAAGGCATTTGACTAATTTCTTCACTTTTTAAAAAGCTCTTTCACCTGGGAGCTGCAAGGAGGAACTAATACAGCAATAATGAGGAGCAATTTCAGAGGCCCCAGGGAGTTCCTACTGCCACTATTGGGCCCTCTGTAGCTAAAAAGAACTTTGACAACAGCTATTCCATGCATTGTTCACTAATGGGACTTGAAAACAGCTCCTTCCTTTTCCATGGTAGACCCAAAAGAATAAACAAGCCCTATGAATATGGCCCCAATTGCAAGTTTATACTCAAACACTATGCGAATAGCCAGGCAGAAAGTTTAGGCTGTGGGTACTAAGGGGCTTGAACTGTTTCCCATCCCACTGCTGAAGCCCTAACTCCAATCTGAAGGTGTTGGGAGATGGGGCCTCTGGGGGTAATTAGATGAAGCCACGAGGGCTGGAACTGCCGAGGTTCCCTCTTCTAAGAAGAAAGTGATGGTGCACAGCTGTCATCTGGTGCTTCAGAGGCTGAGGCAGGAGGATTAGGAGTTCTAGTCTGGGCTACATAGTGAGAATCTGTCTCAAAAAACCAAAAGCAACCAACTAAAGAGTCTCGGTTTTCTCTCTCTGTCTCTGTCTGTCTGTCTGTCTCTTTTTTCTCCACCCCTTTTCTCCCCCTCTCTGCCAATAAGGATATATTGAGGAGTCAGCCCCAATGACAGCCTAAGAGAGGTCCCTCACCAGGTCCCTTACCAGAGTCCAACCACGCTGGTCCTGGGCGTCCAGCCTTCAGAACAGTGAGAAGACACAGGGCTATTGTTTGGCGACTCCATCTTTGGTTATGGTGGCCTGCCATAGCTAGTACGATGAGGTTCTCTCGCTGTGCGCTTTCATCTTAAACAGCGACAAGATCAAACACGGCCACTGCACTGAGCGGACACATCCAAGTGGCTGGATCCTGGCAGAGGTGATTGTTGAGGACTGAAAGACACACATCTATCCGACAGAATTGGTCCTGAGCTAAAAATATGGATTGGCCAATTATTTGAAACCCAGATCAGGATTAAAGAGACTAATGCCAGTGACAATGAAATCTTGTGACAAGACTGTTGAGCACGGGCGGGAGGAGGAGCGAGAACGAGGGAGTGTGGCATGAAATGGCGTTCTCTTCACTATGCAGCTGAGTGGTTATTAGTGAAATTTATTTTTGTAATAAAAGCTCTTTGTTAAATCACAGTTTTAATAACAATGATGTGAACTAGATTTTGCTCTCATAAATAAGATACTGAAATACTTGTAGCTTTGGGGAAAACAAAAAGAACCACTGTCTGCTCTAAATGTTAATTCAACTCTTAGGCAGAAAAGCCAGGGACTTCACTGGGTATAGAACTCAGAAAGAGCCTGTCAGGACAAGCCCAGGACTTGCCCTGCTCCAGAAACCTCATGTTCTGGATTCACTCTGACCTCTGTACAGCTGTGTGACCTGGGGCAGATCCCGCAAGATCCCACAATGTCTCTGAGGTTTAGTTTCCCCATTGCTTAAAAATAAAATAATGTGGTAAAACAGGAAAGAGAAGAAAGCTGGCCGTCTCTGCTCTGCCAGGCCCTTGAAAGTGTGGTGTCACGCAGCAGCAGGCAGCCCTGGAAGGTGAGCTCTCCTCACAGCAGAGTTGAAGCACAGAAGCCCTCGACCAGGAATGGGAGCAGCAGTTGACAGCCTGGATGCAGCCCCAGCTTACGCTGCACCCCAGGTGGGCACCCAGGCACGTCCCACACTGAGCCACAGAGGGACCTGGCTGGAAGCAGTTGGGACTGAGGGCAGAGAGGTAGCCCGACAAAAGAGGCACATTCAGGGGTCCCTCAGACAATGTCTCTTGGATGAAGAGTTCTGCTCAGAACTCTGGCCTGTCAGTGCTGGAGAAACCCTGAGCCCAGTGTGCACGTGGATGCCTGCTGCTGTCAGTCCTGAGGCAGCCTACGACAGCATGAGGTCAGTCCAAAGAGGAAGGCCAGAGGCTGTAGGTGACCTTCCCCTGCAGGCCTGGAACTGGAACATGGGTGGCCATAGCAAATACAGAGTCCCAGGAGGCCTCTTGAGCAGCAAAGATGCGTTTCCTCAGAGCGGCAGGGCGGGGTGGCTTCCCCAGAGGCCTCTCTCCTACTGCTTGTGGATGGCCGTCTTGCCTGGTTTTCACTCTTCCCTTGGTGTTCCAGCTGCCCCTCTTATAAGAAACCGGTCTCCCTGGACTTTGGCAACAACAGTGCTCATCTATAGTGACAGAATGCTCTGGTGGCCTGGAGGAGGCAATGCCACATGGCCACAAGAGCCATTAACAAGGGGTAGGTGGAAGTTTTGGGAATTACCCTCTTGATGGTAGTTGTTGATTCTCAAATGATACTTACCATCATTCACACACACACACACACACACACACACACACACACACACACACACACACACACCATATAGAAAAGTTTCTGGATTAGAACCCGCTAAAATTAACCATGGTATAAAGGCATCAAGTGGATGCCAAATGGTGAGATGCTGTTAGTCCTGAGGTTTGCTGGAGAAAAACCAGTTCTACCACATGAGCCAAATTTGAAGCAAGCTTTTTGTTTGTTTGCGTTTTGTTTTGTTTTTGAGATAGGGTTTCTCTGTGCAATAGCCCTGGCTGTCTTGGAACTCACTCTGTAGACCAAGCTGGCCTCAAACTCAGAGATTCATCTGCCTCTGCCTCCCGAGTGCTGGGATTAAAGGTGTGTGCTACCATTCCCGGTTGAAGCAAGCTTTTATCAAATATTAAATACTGTTCAGGTAGATGGACTCTGGCCAGGTCCATTTCCTGGAACTCCCAGCAGAGTGGCCCCAGACAGGTGTTGGGGCTTAGCTGTTATTCTCCCAGAACTGCAACTCCCAGAGGTCCAGGAAAACACCTGGGCGGGGCTTACAGGTTAACACTGGGTCTTACAATACCGCCATTCATTCCCACACAGGTTCCCGCAGTGATCAAGGATTCTGGAGTCCAAAGTTCTCCCAAGCCCTTCCATCTCAGTCTTATCTTTGTTTCTCAGGATGGCTTGGGTTCCAGCTTTGGGCTTGTCTTGTGTGAAGTGACGTAGGGAGAGAGGAAATAAATACCTGTGAGGCATTCCCAGACAGTTCCAATGAAGAAAGATTCTCTCTCCTACCTGCTGGCCTTCCGCCTGCCACAGAGTCCCCAGACACAGGGATCCTGAGATGAAAGACTCTTATACACAGGCATAGCCGTGGCATTCACAGGCACAGAGAGCTCTCTGCTCCCATCGTCAGCACCCCCACTTAACAGGGTCTCACCCAGAAGCCCACCCTCACCAGCTTTGAAGAGATTGCTTTGGGATTCCCAAGGGAGGGAAGCCTTTACTCCAAGCAAATGGGCTTTCACCATTTGAAGAGCTGTATTGGAAGCCTTGGCTGCACACTCACCAAGTCAGAACAATACAGAGATTAGCATGGCCACAGCAGAAGACAGCAGACAGACATGGGAAGCATTCCATAGTTAAACCAAAAAGAAAGAAAAACACACTGAATTCCTATTTTGAAAATAAACATACTGTTACCTGAAGGGCATTTGAAAGGAAATTCAGAAATATGTCTGAGAAGGAAGGAAGTCTGAGTACTGACCCAGGACAAAAGTAGAGTGCCTGTAGGGGGGCAGAGCATTCAGGACCGTCTTTTGTCCCTTGAGTGTTTAACTTTTAGAACACAGAACAGAGTTCCTTTGATCGCAGAGGCCTCACTTCCTTCTTGAAGACAAACCATTCCACAGGCAGGCACAGAGGGGCAAGGAGCCCCCAGAGGCTGTGCAGGTCTGACATGCAATGTTTTGCAGAAAGCTGCAGTTCACTCTGTAGCCCACCAGTGGACAGGTGCATGGTGAGACAGGCTTCCATCACCATCATCTTTGTCCTTATCGCCACCTCACAGCTGTCTCCCTCTGGGCAAGCAGGAGCCCCTGGTGCGGAGGCTCAGCTGACAGCCTGCTTACTTCGTCCACTTGCCCACAAGATGAGCAGGCCTAGCTCAGGAAACCCATGAAGCACGTGCATGTGCACGCCCATGTGTTTTCTGTACGTGTGTGCAGGTTCATGAACCCGTGCTCAAACATGCAGCGCCAGAGGAGGACTCTGGGTATCCCTGTTGCTCTCCACCTCATTTCCTTGAGACAGAATTCCCTGAGCCTGGCTGGAACTTGACGTTTTTAAGCGAGGCAGCAGCCAGAAAGTTCCAGAAACCTTCCTGCCTCTGCCCCCGCAGCGCCGGGGTTACAGCACACGTGGCCACAGCTGACTTTACATGGGTGCTGGAGATCCGCACTCAGGTCCTGATGGTTACACAGCACGAGCTCTTACCCACTGAGTCATCCCTAGCCCAGAAGTTGATACCACCTGCCCTACGGGACAGGTCTACAAGGGACAGCCAGTGAATGCACCCTTCAGGAGACTATGGGTGGGAAAGGTGCCTGTTCAGATCTGGGAATCTGGCCAGGAAAAATTACTTCCACAGCCCTTTTGGCACGCAGAGACAGCGACCTGGTCAGAGAAGGACCATCCCAACTGTAAGGGCTCCTCAGTAGAGAAACCACCAACCCCCATGGTGGAAAGCGGGAAACTGCAGGGCAGAGAGACCGACATGGTCAGAGCCAGAGTGGAAAAGGGGCTGAGTATAGAAGGCCCCGGGGGGAAATTGCGGATGGTGGAAATCCTATACGTTTTGTGGGGTGGGGTAACCCTGTCGGGCTTCTCAAACTGCACTGAGGAGATCAGTTTTCTTGCGTGTGAGTTATACCTCAGTACAGCTGCTTAGAAATCACTGTGGAGCCGAGCGGTGGTGGCGCATGCCTTTAATCCCAGCACTCAGGAGGCAGAGGCAGGCAGATCTTTGTGAGTTCGAGGCCAGCCTGGTCTACAAGAGCTAGTTCCAGGACAGGCTCCAAAGCTACAGAGAAACCCTGTCTCGAAAAACCAAAAAAAAAAAAAAAAAAAAAAAGAAACCTCACTGTGGGGAAAAAGAAGTGACAGCCACAGGCTCTGCATGGCTTAATCTCACTCCCTGACTTAATGGTTATATTGTCAGGGTCTCTGTAGAGTCCGTCGGGAGGCCCAGAACTTGGCACTCCTCTGCCTGGTCCTGCCCCCACAGAGGACATGAGTGTCAGGCTGCCCTGTGGACACCCTCTTGGCAGGGTACCTGAGGCCTACTGGCTTCCTCTACCCCAGCTGCCATGATCCTTTTCTGGTGCCAAGCTCTGGCATGACAGTGGGGACAGAACCTTTCACTGGAGGGTTCATGTTTAGGTGGGACAGGCAGAGCCAACTGCACACACCTCAAACAGGATGGGGTGGAATCAAAGACTACAGAGCCCTGAGGAGCGAATGACCCTGAAAGAAGTCAGAGAGGCTTTCTGCCAGAGGTGACACTCCTGCTAAGTTGAGAAAGGGTGAGGCGTCTGTTAGTGACAGGTCAGGGGAATGCTGGAAACAAGAGGCAGAAAACAGCTGGGCTGTAGAGGATTTAAGGGCAACAGGAAGGACATGAGGTTTGCTCTTCTTAGAGAAAATATATGTGACAGCAGCTAAGTAAAGGTCCCCTTGGGTCTTGACAGCTCAAGAGATGTGGATTTTGGATTCTCCCAAAGCAGAGAGCATCCCCAAAAAACAAGGCCAATGGATTTTCATTTAAGAAGAACCTTGACGGTGGACACTAGGGCCCTGGAGTTTCATATGCCAGGTTGGCTCATCTTTTTGCATCTCAAGTGCATAGGGCTGCCATCTTCTGATTTTGTCTTAAAAAGCAACCACTCTTTTCTGTCACCATCATGTCAAAAGCAAGAGAAGGGGGTGGGGCTGCTGATGGGTGTTAATGCCCAGTGTTGGGAAGGAAATAACCTCAAAGCATATCTTAAAATCAAACCCATGTGCCCAGCACTGGGGAGGCAGAGGCAGGAGAATCTCTGAGTTCAGGGCTAGCCTGGTCTACATAGTGAGTTCCAGGCCAGCCAGGGATACATTGTGAGAGCCTGTCAAAAAACAAAAGCAAAACAAACCAACCAAATCAATGCAGCTTTTACAAAACTCAGCACTTACCTGAGAAGACTTTCCCAGGCCAGGCCCAGGTCCTCAAATGGGCAGGGGCCTGCATCTGCCTTCATGGAATTCTCAGAAACACACACAGCCAGCAGCTCACACCCTAAGCCTCTCAGCGGGAGGGGAGCTAGCAGTAGCTGAAGCAGCTGAAGAAGGTTCTAGAGCTCTGCTGCCAGATAAGATGGCTTCTAACGAGTGCATGTGATTGTGCAGAATGTGGCCAGTCTGAAGGAGATGTGCTGCACATGCTGGGGATGCCACAGCCTCGCCGTATCAAAAGGATGTTAGGTTGTTAGGGTAGCTTGATAATTCTGGTACTGCATGCTGAGCTGGGAACATTTTGAAAATGCCGGGCAAAATAAAAAAAAATGTTATTGAATTAATTTCACTGGACTCCTTTTGCTATTTAAAAAAATAAAGACAGACACTGTGGCGTGTGCCCGTGGTCCCAGCTATTCAGATAGTGGAGTTGAGAGGATAATTTCAGCCTAGGAGTTCGAGACGGTCTCAGAATATAAAATAAAAACAAGGCTACTATTAATAGACGTGTGAGGCACATACGTCGCCTCACATTTATGTCTCATTATTTTTTGCTACTCCACAAGTTGGAGTGTGAGCCGCGGCAACCAGAGGAGCAGTAGGGGACACGGTATGTGTGGGGGCCCAACTCAGTTAATGACAAGGGAGGGCTGAAGGTCTCCAAAGAGGGGCAAGGCAGAGCCAGCTGTGATCGGGAGTGGGTTTTTCTCTGCAGCAGTGATAATCAGGACTGGGTTTCTCTGCAGCAGCGATGATCAGGAGTAGGTTTCTCTGCAGCAGTAATGATCAGGAGTAGGTTTCTCTGCAGCAGTAATGATCAGGAGTAGGTTTCTCTGCAGCCAGCTTCTGCAAAATTAGAGGTCAAGGGGCTATGCTCATAGGAAGTCGGGGGCAGAGAAGTAGTTGACGAGGGCTACTGGCTTGTAGTGGTCCTCAGGATTTAGGGACAGAAAGATTCCTCCAGAAGTCTACTTCAAAAGCCCAGAGTGTGTCAGAGAGAAAAGTCTGGAGTACCTCAGGGATTGCTGCCACTGGACCACACAATTACCAACTTTGAATCCCTCATCCCCACAGCCACAGCAGACCCTTTCCCTTCCTCCCCACTGTTCAAGTAACCTTTCTGTCTGAGCCACAGGACAGAGTGCACACAGGAACTCGGGGCTTGGTGAACGCTAGACATGTCGTCTGTCACTGAGTCACGCTCCTGGTCAGTCTGTGTAGAGCTGAGACAGGGCACTTGTGAGCACTCGAGGAACACAACCAAGTGTGCTACAGACTACATCTAACTGGAGGAGCACACTCAGGTGGTGTTGTGATGTTGGCAGTTTCCAGCTCACACTGCCTGCTGACAAAGGAAAGAAAAACATCATTTACAAATTTCTGTGAGCAGTGGCTGTATAACCTGGTCTCTCTTCGGGGCTGCCACCCGCCTATGCCCAGGATGATAGCTTGGCAAATCCGAAAGACCAACAGTCTGCAGAGTAAAGCCCTCTCAGGCACTGTCCACCTAGCAGAGGCCTGAGCTCCGGAGATGCCTTTTGTCACTGTGGCCAGCAGGGGGCACTCCAGGACAGTAACGTCTCAGGCCTCACCACAGATATCACCCAGGAATTGGGTCCTCCATACATACATTCAACCTCCTGCCCTGACTTCCTTCTCTTCTTAAAGATTAGATGGCCAGATGTTTTCAACACAACGTGTTTGGACAAGTGTTTCTCTGCCTGATACCCTTGAGCAGGCCTGGCCCTTTGGAAACAGCATTGAAAGTCCCTGGCAGAGTAGAATTTTGGCAAGATATACAGGTAGTCAATCCACTTACCAAAGAATCTATCAGAGGCCCCTGGGGTTGAGGTGAGGGGGATGTTGATTCAAAGGGCTTTCCAGGGAGCCCCTTTAATCATTCACCAGGGTGGGTTTTGTCCAATCCATTCTCTCACGAGAGCCCGCACTCTCAGGGAGCAGGATGAGTGTTGTGTTCGTCCTAAAGTCAGATCTGAGGTGACTCAGAACTCCCCTCCCTGGGGGCCTGGGGCACCAGGTCTGCTCTGGTTATTTGGGCATTGAGCAGGAGAGCCCACTGTGCATACACACATCACAGTAGCAGACTTTAGCAATGCGATTAGATACCACACACAACACAGTGACTCCCACACCCACCTAGGGACTTGGGAAGGGACTTGGGATGATTGTACGGGAAGTGCATCATGTAAACAGCTGTAATTCATGGTGTTTTCGCTCAGCAGACCTTTGCAGCCCCCTGTAGTTGGCATTTTCTTTGGGCTGCCAACCAGCTCCCAAATAAAGACATGGAGACTGGTTATTAATTATGAATGCTCGGCCTAACTTAGGCTTGTCCCACTGGCTCTTGTAACTTAATTAGACCTGTTTGTATTCATTTACGTTTTGCATAGGAGCTATTTACCTTTCTTTCATTCCGTATGTTCTACTTTCCTGCTTCCTCCGTGTCTGGCTGCCTGGCCCCTAGCATCTTCCTGTCCTGTACGTACTTTTCTTTCTCCTTAAGCCTAAATTCCTCCTCCTTCTTACTCTCCTCCCTCACTATTGGCCATTCATTTTTTTTATTAGACCAATCAGGTGCCTTAGGCAGACAACGTAAAACAGCATCTTTCCATAGTTAAACTTTACATAGTTAAACAAACGCAACACATTTTTTACATAATTAAATAATATTCCACAACAGCTTCCTGTCCATTATTAGTTCTTTCTTGTCCCGGGCAAGTTTGGCCATTTCTTCTGGCATCAGTCTGGGACAGCTTGCCCACTTGGAAAGAGACATAGATGTCCTGGAGGGAACCTCTGTCCCTGCCCACAGGGCATGTGGTCCAGGTGATGCTGAGCAGTGAGGCTCGTGCTTGCTTCATCCAGATCTCCAGCTGGAACCACACACACACACCTGTGCCTTGGTGACTAGGGGCAGCCACGCATGCCAGTTACAGTCCATGACACTGGCTGCCCTGTAGGGGAGACAGATTGAGTTTCCTGCTGGCCTTAATGTGAAAAACCTGAAGCCCGCTATACTGACTGCCAACAGACAGACAAGCAGGGGCCTGGGCCCTCTCGACAGTTGAACCCTGAACCCTGTAGTCATATGAGTCAATATACTCCGTCTTTTGCTTCAGCCTATTTCAGCTGTTCTCAACCTGTGGGTCACGACCCCTTTGGGGGGAGTCAAATGACCCTTTTACAGGGGTCACCTAAGACCATCAGAAAACACAGATATTTACATTACGATTCATAACGGTAGCAAAATTGCAGTTATGAAGTAGGAATGAAAATAATTTTATATTGGGGTCACCACAACATGAGGAACAGAAAGTATTAAAGGGTCACAGCACTAGGAAGATTGAGCACCACTGACCTATTTGCATTAGGCTTGCCGCCCACAGCTAACAATCTCTTGCCTCTAATGAAACCTTTCAGAGGACCTGAGGTTGGACGAGTATTAGGTAGCTCTGAGAAGTATTAGGTATTAGGTAGATATGAACTTAGCACATATCCTCAGTGGGGTTCCTGACGGATTGGATCTGCGGAGAGAGGAAGACAGAAGGGTGTAGAGTATAGCACCAAGGCACCAGGACACTGTTCTCGGAGGCCGAGGCCGAGAAGGTGCATGGGTGTGGAGAGACACCAGTGTGTCCTTCGCAGATGCAGCTTGTAGAGCAGGACCCCAGCCCTGCTCCGGTGAGCTGCTGTGTGCATGGGGCCCAAAAGCCCTTGGCCTGAGGAGGTGGCGGGTGGTCAGTGGAAGGAGTATCCAGCAGCCTTTAGAATGGAGACACAGCTGGACACAGGAAGGGAGAATCCGGAGCCCAGGCCCAGTCATGTGGAGGTAGGGTGAATGCCTGAGGACTGAAAACCAGGGGGTTCGGGCTGTTCCAGAGATCCCCACCAGTGTCACTGTTAGTCACTCACTAGCACAGTGGCCAGCAGCCTGTAGACATTGTAAGGGCAAGGACCGTGGCTCTCTCAATCCTAGGACATCCTCAGACACCACCTCCCTGAGCTGCAAGTGTGAGCGAAGGAGAGAGGGGAATACAGAAAGGCTGGCGGGCTTAGACAGGAGCTTGATCCAAGTCTCAAAAACAAACAAAAAAAAAAACAAAAAAAAAAAAAAACAAAAACGAAAAGCAGATTGGGCCATTAGGAGACCAGGCTGCTGGGCACTCAGAACCGGCCTCCTTTGTCTGGCACCTCTGTCTTCTCCAGTTTGGGGGCTAGCATCCTCCCCCAGTCCTTTCTCTGCCTTATGCTGTCTCAAGTCACAGCCAGCAAGGAGCTGGCAGGGAAACAGGTGGTTCTACTTCCCTTTCCTTTTAAAGCCTTTGGTATAGGTGCCTGCTCAGCACCAGGCCCCAGCCTGAGCCCTCTGTCTGCTCTCTCCCCATCTCTTCAGCGGTGCCTCTGCTCCTGGCCACTGCTAACCTCCACACTGTCTGCCCCAGTCTGGGTCTCTCCGACCTCCAGACACACAGCCAGTGACCACTGGACAAAAGCCAGGGCGCCAGGCGTGAAAACATACATGTGCAAAGTGGAAGCAGGTGTCTTTGCTCGTACCCGCTCTTTGTGTCCTCTGCCTTGGGGGAGGGGGAGCGCTGTGCTCTGACCTCCTGGTGGTTCTTATGCTTTGTCCCCAAGCTCAGGCTTCCTTCGTCTTCAGTCTTTGCCATTCAGGACTTTCAATAACTGCTTTCTGTTCGTTCCTCATTGTCCTTCTTTGTCTCCTGCCATGTCTGATACTGGCACCTCCCTCAGTCATAGCTCAGAACCAATTCTCAGTGCGGTAACACGGAAAAGGTATGTGAAGGCATGAGCGTGCCACCCTCATGCATGGGGTTAGTGCTCTTTGACCCCTGCTTCCAGGAAGGACAAAACAAGAGCAAACCTCAAGAAAGCCCTTCAAATGCTGCTGGTGCCTCGATCCCGGACATCCCAGCGTTCAGAACTATAGGCAATAAATGTGTTTTGTTTCTCAATTAGTCTCCAGTGTGTCTTTATAGCTGCTTGGATAGATTCCGACAACCCACCAAGTTCCCGCAATCACACTGTACCAGAGCAAGGGGAAAACATCTTCCCCGCAGCCACTCCCCAGACAGAATCAAAGAGCCTGCAGCTGCCCTTCCCCAAAGCAGCCTTAGTCACTCCCCTTTCCTTCCCAAGCCCTGCCTGGGCATCAGACACTACCTTGCCTAAATGGATTGAGTGTGCTCTTGACCCTGGCAGGTGGATACCCGGGGTGATAGGATGGACACCGGAGGCCAGGAGAGGCAGGTGGCACCTTCAAACACAGAGTGGGTTGCACTCCTTGGGGGCTGACATAGTAGAATTTGAACCCCAGCCATCTCTGTGGGTGGGTGGCAGTAACACCTTGTGTTTTTAATTTGCATATCCCCAAAGAGCCATGATGCTGAGCCCGTTTTTCACTCATATACCTGCTTGGGTAAAGGACCAGTTCAGATCTTTTGCTCGACTTTAAATATGGAATTTATCATCTACAGAACTGCAAGAGGCTCTTTGTAGAAGCGACTCCTTGTTAAAGGTCTCTTATTTTTACTTACATCTCTGTTGGGATGGACAATTCAAATTTCCCCCTTTTACAGCTCAGTGGCCTTTAGTGCAGTCATGAGCTGTCATCATCGAACAGGTGAACGTAGTTTTTCTTCTGTCAACTTTAAAGATAATATTACTATATGTATGTGTGTATGCACACGAGTACCATGGCCCACATGTGGAGGCAGCTGTCTCCCCCCACCTTGCATGGATTCTGGAGGCTGAACTCAGGTCTCTAGGCTTGGAGGCAAGCACCTTTCCCTACTGAGGTGTCTCGCCAGCCCCCACTCAGCAATTTAACACAAGCATTTTTCAGGTCGCTGTAAGGGATGTAGCTATTTTCAAGACCGTGACCCAAGTTTCATTGACCTGTTCTTGTGTCTGGACAATCCACAATCCAACCCAGTCAGAGAGGGGTTCTTGCCACCCCAGGAGCTCCACCTCCTGCCTCAGACCATGCCTGCCACCCTTCCGCACTTCCTCACCGGAGACATTCTGTACTGTAAGCTTCAATGAGGCGGTGATTAAGGACTGTAGAAAAAGCGTTTTTCAATTTAAACCTTTTTGTTTTTCTGAATGGAGCAGGTGTCTGGAAGCCACAGTCTTAGGGATGAAAGGATCACATTATTCTACATTTTCCTATAATTAAACTCATCCACTTTCTGAATGAGGCCCTATGCCAAAATATTAACCATCTTCCCACTTTAGGAGCCCATAGTCTGAGCACCAGGACGTCCTTGGGCCTCAGGTTGTGGCTTGCTGTGGATGCTGGTGAAGCCTCTCACCGAGCCCAGTGCAAGGCTATTTTTACTTGACCCCTGCTCTAGAAGGACTTCCTTCCCACACTGGTGCCGTGGCAATTGTGGGAGGAGGTGAAGGATGCCAGATAGGAGAGGATCAAAGGCAAACTGAGCCATGGCATAATACTAATTGCTATTGTTTATTAAAACTTGGTGCTAAATACTTACTCCTCACAGAAACCCCATGAGGAACAGACTGAGAGTTGTTATGGCCAAGGCCACCCAGAAAGTTGGTGTCACTGCTGGGGTTCTAACTGCCCACTTCTTGTAGATATCAACTCTTCTTTGATTTGTTGAGCTAACAAATGCCCTTCTGTGTACAAGAAAACCAAGGGAGCAAGGGGGCTTGGACAGCCCAAGAATTGCTGAGCACCAAGGACAATTCCAGTCCTGGACAGGACTGACCCCTGAGTCTCCCAGGAACGTGTCAAGCCAAGAGCCATCGGGGGTCACCTTTCTATTCTGAAGGAAGTCGAGTGAGCCCCCTCCTCATCACAGGTATCAGCTGCTCCCACACCCACACCAACCCCCCAAGCCCAGAGCCCTTTTTTTTTACCCCAAAAGATCCAGACAATTCTTCAGTGAGCTCCGCCATTGTACTGCCAACCAACACCACCAGTGTGGTGTGTGGTGTGTGCAGAGTTCCCTTAGCGAATTCTCTGGGTGTTCATCTTCCAACTCTCCCAGCAATGAACCAGAGACTAGCATGTAGGAGATGTTTTGTGCAAGAAAAGCAATGGAGTCAGGGTTTGTACCGTTCTGCCGTGCTGACCTGCAGTACTTACTGAGCAAGTGGGAGACAGAGGGTGCTCTGTGCCTTCTGGGGGCGGGACGGGGTGGATAAGGTAGATAGCAGATATTGCAGTCTTAATCCACAGCAGCCCTGACGATACAGCTCAATTCTCAAGCTTCCTCTAAGCCATTCTGAGGATTGATTCCAGCTTGTATGGGTCAGCGCCTTGGTGAGCAGCAACAAAAACAGATTTAATGAACTGAAGCTGAAGAAGGCTTGTGGTGAGGAGAGCAGTTTGAGCCAAGGCTGGCCAGGCCAGTGAGGATCAGCTACACTGTTCATTAGTCTGCATATGATTCCCCTGTCTGGCACTCAGCATCCCACCTTCTCCATCCTCCTCCATCTGCAGGACCCTGTAGCCACTTCCATCGAAAATATATAATGGTTCAACCTCATCGAGCCTTGCCTCATCCAGGCATGTGCTAAATTAACTCTCTTTATAGATGAAGAAACCGAGGCTGGGAAAGGCAAGACTAACAGCCAGTAGACAGAAGATCCAGGAACCCCAACCCACCACCGCTGACTGGAGCATTCCGAGCCTGCATTCTAACCAGTGTAGTTCTGGGCGGAACCCATGTCCCTGATATCAAGAAGGGAGAGTCCAGTGTGGTGGCACACACCTTTAATTCTAGCACTTGGGAGGCAGATACAGGTGGATCTATGAGTTGAAGGCCAGCCTGGTCTGCATAGTAGGTTCCAGGTCAGCTAGGGTTACACAGAGAAACCCTGCTTCAAAATGAAAGAAGAAGAGAGAGGGAGGGAGAGAAAGAGAGGAAGAAGGAGGAGGAGGAAGAGGAGGGGGAGAGGAGATCATCTATTCTGTTTCTAAAGTGGGAGGCATGGCCTCGTGTCTCACTTTGGGACAGATGGGCGAGGATTCAGCTCTCATGTCAGTTGTGACCCCCACTAGGCTCGAAGGACGCCATAAAGGCTGTTTGCCACAATCTGTTCTCAAAACCTTAAGGCCCCCAGTGAGGCTCTAAGAGGGTAGGCTATTCCAAGGTTCCATGGGTAGGGATGGTTCATGGGGACTTTAAGCGGGAGTTCTCAATTGCCTGAGAGCCTTGTCCACAGAGTCTGGGAAGCTACAGCCCAAGCTGGTGTCAGCCGCCCTCACGGCCTGAGCTGTGGCATCAGTCAGCTGTCTTCCTGAGAGACTGCGGTGGCGGCTTCCCCAACCCTGCAGGCACATCTCAAGGAGAGCAGAGCTGCTGTCTTCATCTGGCATTGTTCAATGTCAGCAGGAGAGAAGCAAAATCAGCCCAAAGGGCTATTTAATCGCAATTGGAAAAAAAATCACGCTTTTTTTTTTCCAAGGGAGAAAAGGCGAGTTTTCCATCCCTTCAGTTTCCAGCGAGATGCTGTATCTGCTGATTCGGTCTCATTCAAATCTAAACAAGCACATTCATCATTCCAAAAAGTGCCACTCAAGCAACTGCCTTGCCTCAAGTGTCCCCAAGCCCAATTAGGCATGGTGCGGGCTACTGACCCTAAGAGAGCAAGCACCAAGGGGAGATATACCCCCATCTCCCCCCAAAATGCTGCCTGGTTCCTCATGTCTCCCCAGGGCAAAAGGAAAGTCAGAAGTCTAAGTCCCTGGTCACCCTGGAACCTGGCTCCCTCTCTGTGAAACCAGCCCAGGCTGGACCGGGGACAGAGAGAAACTGCTCCTTCTGTCTCACTACCATTCCTAAGTATTCAAGGCTTTATTTACTAGCCAAGATTCAGTCTATTCAACAAACTCAGACAAAGTGTCCCCTCTCCCCTGCCATCTACAAGTTTCCCTGGTTCCCTTCAGGTCACACATTTGAATTTTGAGAGCAGTGGTAACAGCTCATACACCTCCCTGTTGCAATATTCTGCCTCCTGGATACTCTGTGTGACCCCTATGCTTTATGGAGGAGGCATACACTGGTAAGTAACTGGTCCAAGGTCACACAGCTGGCAAACAGGAGATTCAGACTCAGGCTACCAGGCCCAGATGTTGAACTCTTAACCCCTCACTAGGACATTCTTATGGAGTCGGTAACTATCCTCAAAGCAGGGTAGGGTGGTGCAGACCTATAAACCCCAAGCTACAGTAGCTGGGGCAGGAGGATCACAAGTTCAAGGCCTACCTGGGCTGCATGGTGAGTTTAGGTCAGCCTAGAATACACAATGAGGTCACAGCCAGTCTGGATTACTTAGTGGGATCCTGTGTCAAAATGAAAACTTTTTAGAGGGCTGAAAAAATAGCCTAGCATACAGAAGGCCTTGGGCTCACAGTCTCCAGTACTATAAAACAAACAACTCTGGAAAGAGATGGCCTATGCTCTGGTGGGCTTTATGTTCCTATCCTTCTATTTGTTCTATACTCAACAAAAGTCTACTGAGTAGTTGAATAAGGAAATGAATGAGTAAATGTGATGTGGGATTTCCCTCTATATGCTGTGATTACCATTAATGAATAAAGAAAGTGCTTTGGACCTATAGCAGGGCAGAACTTAGGTAAGTGGGGAAAACTAAGCTGAATGCTGAGAGAAAGAAAGGCAGAGTCAGAGAGAAGCCATGTAGCCCTGCCGGAGACAGACACCAAAACTTTAGCTGGTAAGCCACAGCCACATGGTGATACACAGATTAATAGAAATGGATTAAATTAATATGTAAGAGTTAGCCAATAAGAAGCTAGAGCTAGGGCTGGAGAGATGGCTCAGAGGTTAAGAGCACTGACTGTTCTTCCAGAGGTCCTGAGTTCAATTCCCAGCAACCACATGGTGGCTCACAGCCATCTATAATGAGATCTGGTGCCCTCTTCTGGCATGCAAGCATACATGGAAGGAATGTTGTATACATAATAAATAAATAAATAAATAAATAAATAAATAAATAAATAAATAAATAAAAAGAAGCTAGAGCTAATGGGCCAAGCAGTGATTTAATTAATACAGTTTCTGTGTGATTATTTCGGGGGTCTGGGTGGCCGGGAAACAAATAAGCACCTCCCTCCCTACTTTCATAAATGAAGTGAAAACTAGGAACTGCTAGAGACAACACAACACAATGGTATTAACAATGACTCTACTTCCTAGATGCTTACTGTATGTTATGCACATACACCCACTCAATAAGAGTTTGGCAGCTGCTACACTTGGGTCAGACCCCTTCACATATTTTTTTTTGTCTGTGACACTAGAAAATATGTTTTACACACACACACACACACACACACACACACTGAGAGAACAGTACCGTAAAGCAGTATTTACCCTTTCCAGTTGTGACATATGACAATAAGTTTCTCCCTTAGCCTAGTCTATCAAAATGAAATGCTAATAATGACATACCAAGTCAATTTCAAGGCCCGTTGGTGGGTCATGCAGTGTGGAAAATGTCACTTCATTGAAGGCTGTGCATTAGGAAGCTAACCTGAATCCTGCTCTCAGCTCTCACCACCTCTGGATGCGTGCAAGAGCCCCGTCAGCAGGGCTTTTGCTTGTTTTGTTTTCCCCCTTTCCCCCCAAGATAGGATTACTCTAGCCCTGGCTGTCCTGGAGCTCTCTCTGTAGACCAGGCTGGCCTCGAACTCACAGAGATCCACCTGCCTCTGCTTCCCAAGTGCTGGGATTAAAGGTGCATGCCACCATTGCCCAGCAAAGGCAAGTTGTTATTGTTTCTGCTTTTCAGATGAGAAAACTGAGGCCTAGGGACGCTGAGTGACTTAGCAATGCACGTGGGTTTATCAGTCAGTCACTGGCACAGAACTGGGTACCTAGGGGTGCAAACGGTAGACCTCTGTTTCTCAAAGTCTGTGGGTGTGCTGGGATGGCCAGCTGGGATGTAGTCTTTCTCCATCGACGGCCCCTCTGCTTCACACCCGCCATCTTCCAGCTCACGGGAATGCACTGCTGCACTTTCAATTAAGGCTTGCGCTTGTCAGAAGAAACGGCGGCAGACCTGTGCGTATCAGCACACAGTACTACCTGGTTCACGCAGACAGTTCTTTCAGTGCGGAGTCAAGCAAAAACCACACTGAAAGTCATCCATATGCATGCTCTATGGCAAGGCTTTCAGTTCTTTGTTCCTGTGTTTCCAGTGAGTCCCGTCCTCTGAGAAGGAAAAAGTAGGGAAGGGAGGGAGAGTCCAGTGGGATGGATGGGTGGGCAAATGACCCCACATGTCTTAGCTGAAGTTTCGTCACCTTTAAAACAATGACACGGACGAATACATTTGAACACACCACTGAGTGACAAACTCAGGGCACAGCATGCTGTGCAGAGTCTCATCTTTGCAGCGTCGCAAGTATTTAATGTAGATGCATGTGCTCATGTACTGAGCATGGGAGCCGTTGGAGAATTGTTTGTTCGGATCTCCCTAGCATTTTCCTCTCTCTGCACCACTGCAGTCCCAAATGCGAGCTTGTGGCAGGAAGACATGTGACACCGACTCAGAAGAAGAAAGAGGGCAGTCATGTTTTGAGAAACAAAACCCAAACTACCAGGCCTAAGTCCTGCTCCCAGTGCCCTGAGAGGCAGGCCAGGAGGCCATCTCTACTTGCTGGCTAGTGGCCTTTTCTGGAGGCCTGGCCTGCTTTATCTCCCAGATAAAGTAAACTCTCCCTCCATATCCCAGCTGTGTCCTCACCCCTCTGCCCAGCGCCCCGAACACTCTGGACATCTTATCTTTCACATTCCACTTCCCGTTCCCATTCCCAGGACCTCTAAAAACGGTGAGTTGATTTCCCCCGACACCTCATGAGGCTGAAATTTTTCATTCATTCATTTGCCACATAGCTACCATTCATTCACAAATATTCACTAAAGCCCACTCTGTACCAAGGCCTGTGGGGGCTGCCAGGGACCCAGCGATAAGTCATGTGCCAATCCTTAAAATACTCCCAGCCTAAACAGTGGCACAAGCTGCACCAGGAGCACAGAGGAAGTCTCTGTCCTGATCTAACCCCCAAGTCCAGAAACAGTGAAACAACATCACCTTATTACACAGACGGGGCACACAAATGTCACAATGTCAGAGCAGGAAGCCTCAGAGGCATCTGTCACAGGTGACAAATACATGCTGTATTATTATCTCTCCTCCCTTGTCATGACCATGGCAGACATTAAGAATCATACAGGTGTCTTATCTTTCCCTGGGAACCTTTGACTCAATGTCAGTATGTCTTTTTCTTGGTTTCCAGATGCCAAAATCTGCAGATACTTGAGTCTCCTATGTGGAATGATGCAATATTTGCATATAACCTACACACAACCTCCTGCATGCTTTAAATCATCTCTAGGTAACTTACAGTACTTAATGTGATGTAAATACTATGTAAATGACTGTCACAATGTATTGTTTAGGAAATCAAGAAAAATGTCTGTATATGTTTAATACAAATGCAATTTTCTCCCCATGGCCAGTTGATTGAATCTGCAGTTTAGGAAACGTGGACATGAGATGCAAGCTGCAGCTGGTGTGTGTGCCAGTCCAAACCTGGCTGGGGAACGCAGAGGTGCTGCAGCTGGTGTGTGTGCCAGTTCAAACCTGGCTGGGGAACTCAGGTGCTGTTGATCATCCAGTGACTTACCTCCCTATTCATTGCTGTTGGGCTCAGTGGAGTCAATTCAGAGATGATCATGTGCAGCTCCAGCCTGTCTCTGGGCACCACCAACTGGTCAACTCTCGCTGATGGCAGGGGAGGAGAGACAGCCCTCTGCTGGAGAGATCCATAAGGCTTGTGGCATGTGGCTTTTTGGCAGGCTTCATAAATTGCCCAGAGGATTAGGAAGGATAAATAAGCCGGAAGATGCCAGGCCCACACACGGGAACAGGTCCAGCTTGGATGTTTTTCATTTCTGATCATACCAGAGTAAGAATTATGGGTGTAGTACATAGGCCTAAGCATTTGTGCCTGGTGATTTACTCTGTTCACTGATGTCTCCAGTACCCCGTGCCTGCCTTGCTTCAACCCCACTAAATCCAGCTGCCTAAGGAACTACTTCACACTACAACATGCCAAGAATCTTTCCGAAAGCATGACCTGTTGCCATGGGTGCTTGCAGACAAGGGTAGCCCAGGGCCCCACCCTATGACCTTACTGCACGGACCACAGTAAGGCATGAGGGCACTGGACATGTGCCTTATATATGAAGCACAAACACTCATATCCATACCCACACCGTCTCTCACAAGGCCATCCACACGTGAGCCCTTAGGAGTTGGACACAGGCTTTGGAGTCATGTGGGTTTGGATTTGAAGCCTAACCCCACACTTGTGAGTGTGGTTGGGAATCCGGATGAGGAATTTAATTGCTCTCACCCTTGGTGCCCACGTGTGCTTATGAAAACTACTTCACAGGGCTCTCATGGGATGTGCATAGCTCATGGTACCCAGATGATGTTTTCACTACGAATGTCATTGACAAGGTTGATATCTGGATCTAGGATAATGGGCTTGTCTCCTGGGGCCTGTTTGACTTACTGTTAAGCCAAGTTCACACAGTTCCCAGATGGAACTGTGTACAAAGTATAAAATCAATGTATTGAAAGGATGGGTTCTGAGTGAGTAGGTGATGGATACATGGATGGAACTCAAGGTTACCATGCTAGGCCTATTCACTCATGCTTTCAGTTGGGTACAGCAAGGTGTGGCACTGGAGTCGTATCACCTGGGAAAGTCAGAAGCCCTACCTAGCTGGGCTGTGACAGCAAAGGTGCATGGGAGAAGGATACTTGGTCTACACCAGTAACAAGAAGCTTTTGGGTCCATTCACACAGGCAGAGTGTTCAGGGCTGTGAACCCTTAGCTCAGCTGAGCCATGGGCACTGGGCACATGGGCACTTGGCAAAGGAAAGCTTTTGTCCAAGGTTGCCAGTGACTGTGTTTGGCCATGGGGCATCTCAGTCAGCTTCACACAGCAGCATAGAGGGCAGCGTTCCTCCTTCTCCTGCAACCATTTGACACAGGCTGAATTGCTTTTCGTGAGTCCAGGCAGTTCACAGGGAGTCATTGCCGTGTCTGAGAGGTGCAGTCTTCCTGCTATGCAGACAGTGGTGGTAGAGGTTCTGAGGTACCACAGCAGCATGGAACCACAGAGCCCAAGCCTCAGAGGGGAGAGATGACATCAGAGTCACAGAAGGAGGCTGGCAAGGGGCCTTGAAGGAGCAGGGAGCTAGCCACCCATTGCTAGTTGTGACATTGGTTTCCTGTTCTCTAAAAGGAGCCATGGTGGCATCTCCCACCTGGTGGTGCCAAGCCCAGGATTAAACAAACAATCCTTAACAATGGAAGCAAAGCTTGCACCAACAGGGAGCTCTACAGCTAACAAAGCCTTTCCCCTCCCAAGAATAGGCCTTAATAGAGATTCCTGCCACCTCCCTTGTCTGGGAACTGCACCTCAGTGTCCAACATGAGCTGGTGTTCATTGTTTCTTTCTCCTCACAGGGAATACTCCCCTCCCTTCCAGAAGGGCAGTGAAGTGTGGGCTCCAGAGCCCGCACAGCTGGAGGGCAAGTTTAGCGACAGGCAGGGAGGGGTACAGGATGCTGCAGAGAATGCAGACTCTCTTGGCCTAGGGGCAGTCAGGAAAGTGTCACAGTCGGGTATTGGCTGCATGCTTCAGAGGCCTACAGAGTTCATAACACCCACTGTGAGGTAGGTGTGCTCACACACCTCTGTTTTGCAGAAGGAGCTGAGCTGTACAGCAGGCAAGAAGTACATCCCAGACCCAAGGCTAAGAGGTAGCAAAGCCAGTGCCCAGGTTGTTCTGGCTGAGGTAGGGGTAGAATATGGGTGAGCAGGCAAACAGTGACATGGGTCTTCCACAGACAGGTGGACAGGTGGGAGGCGGATGGAGCGTGAATGAAATTGGAGAGTGTGCATCGAAAAGAAAAGACAGAAGCCCCGTGCTTCGCTCAAACGTTCCCTGGCCTGGCTTCCCTGGGCCTCTGTGCAAGGCGAAGGAGACCTTTCGAAATCTCCCTGGAGCCTTGGGAATCCTGGTCCCAAGCAACAATGGAGGGTGGTAACATGGACAGTGAATGAGGCTAATCCACCATGGTAGGGCTCCCTTCTTCCTGTCTAGTCTGTTCTTTCTGTCTCCAAGCGTGTGAGGGCAGAAACCTGAGAGGAAGGCCCTGTGAGAAGTCTTACCTGGATGGATCCCTGTAGGAGAGGCTCTGGGTCTCCACTGCCAAGGCTCACTCCTGCTGAGAGAGGTAGCCCGGTAAAGGGCTTTGGGGTAAGGGGTGGGCATCCCTGGGGGCTCCTGGGTGGCCCAGCCCAGCGCCATTTGCTCATCATCAAAGCTCAGCCTCCTCCATTATTCACAGATCAGCTACCTTCCCCCTCCCCCTCCCGCCTCTCACTGGGCCACTCCTCTACAGGCTCCTGTTGCCTCTAGAGCCTTGAAGATCAAACGATTCTCTCTCCCTAAGCCTGTTTTATTTTTAAATAGACTCATTTCCTTCCTCATCTCCTAGTCCATCAACAGGGACAGGTTTTTTTTTTTTTTCCAGTTGCTGAGACCTGAAGCCGTGGGTCTTTCTCTCCCATCACATCTGTCCATCATATCTTCAGTATCTTACCCATCTCCCAGCCAGGCCTGAGCCTCTCTTCCTCCTCCTTGTTCCCCATCCCCAACCTGCTTCTTCTCAGCTGAGCAGCTGCAATGAACCTGCTCAAACCTTGGATATGTACAAAACAAAATTAAAAACCCAAAAATGGGCCCGGTGGCAACACCTGTAATCCCAGCACTCCAGAAGCAGAGGTGGGAGATGGCCGCAAGTTCAAGGCCAGCCTGGTCTATATATTAAGTTCCAAGGCAACCAGAGCTACAAATGACCCTGTCTTTAAAATCAAATAAAATTAAAAACAAAAAAAAAAAAAACATTTAGGCTCAGGACTCTGCATGGCTCTCAGCTCACTGGGGTAAAACCTAAGCCCTGGGCCTCTTCTGCCCTGACCCTTATTAGTAGCTGTCTCCTCTCTGAGCCCAACACCCATTTATTATTCTGCCTCCTGAATATGCCTGGAACATATTCTCACCCCAGGCTTTTCCTAGAAATCCCAGCTAGGTACCTACTCTGTGCCCCCCAGCTTTAACCCTTCTCCTTGCCCCCAGTAGGAAATGTGCCCCCAATGACACAGTGTGTGGCCTATCATGTCTTCTGTTAGTATGCCCTGCTGGGATTCAGCAGACACAGAGATGTTTGTGTCTTCTCTGTCTTTGTGGCTCACTGCTGGGCATGTTGCAGCCACTCCATACATTTATCAGATAAAACAGGTCATTAGAAACGTCTTTGTGGTAAACATGATCTACCATGTTGTAAAAAGTAGGGAAACAGCAAAAAGGGAAGAAAACTAGTCATAGCCCTTAGTCTACCAAGAACGTTTTGGAATAGCGGCTTCCAGTATTTTGTCAAAATTTATATATGAATGTACTTGTTTATTCCACTATTCCAGGCTACCTCCAAATATCATCATTTTCTTTTAAGATTTATTTTTGTGTGTGTGTGTGTGTGTGTGTGTGTGTGTGTGTGTGTGTGTGTGTGCATATGTATAAGCATGCAGGTTCCCAAGCAGCCAGACGGCCTGGAACTGGAGTCTCAGGCAGGTGTGACACACCCCACATGGGTGCTGGGAACCACACTCAGGTCCTCTGCAAGAGCAGCACGTGCTCTTACCATCTGAGCCAGCTCCCCAGCTCCCCAGCTCCCCAGCTCCCCAGCTCTCCTCCCATTCCTTTTCATAACTTACAAAAGGTGGTTATTTTTCAGACAAGGAGACCAAAGCCTGAGAAATTAAATAGAAACAATGATTTTAATAATGGGCTGATACTGGACATGACCTTTTGTTGGGTTCTCTTCATTTGCTCATGTTATAATACCATATACCCGTCTGTAAACAGCATTTTTAATGACTATGTAACATTTGCCAAGATGATATGCTATTATTTCCCTAACCAATCCCTTGCTGTTAAGAATTTGGGATATTTCCAGCTTATTACTATGAATAATTAATACTCTTAAGTACAAGATTTTCCCCATGTTCTGATTATTTCCTTCATCCACATTTCTAGAAAGGAATATCCCAGGGATGCAGTTATGTGGATTTTTAAAAAATGTCTCCTAAGGGCTTGGAGTGTAGCTCATTGATAGGGGGCTTGCCCAGCATACTCAGGCCCAGGGATCACTGACCAGTACCATAAAAAAAATCAAAAGCTTATCTAATAATACAGCTGGGTATAGCATCACACACTTGCAAAGCCTGTGATTTAAGCACTCAAGAAATAGAAACCAAAAGGATCAGGAGTTCAAGGCCATTCATGACTAGGTAGTGAGTTCCAGGTTAGCCTGGGTTACATGGTCCCTGTGTCAAAATAACTAATCAAGAAAAAGTAAACTCTCCTGATGCTTGTCACCAACTCCACACTGTGACTCCAAGGTGAACCTATGTTAGATTAAAGGAGAGGGGCTGCTAGGGACTTCTCTGTTTTTGTTTTTGTTTTTTCCCTGTGGTGTCTTTGTCCTGCTCATGGCTAGAATAACCCGTGTTTCTCCAGTAGGTGAGGTTCTTGTTCATTATTGAGGCCCCAGCGCTCAACTGACTGCAACCTGGACCACTTCATTAATATTGCAGGCAGACCCTGAGGACCTAAATATTTGATCAGAGTGTGTGCAGGGCTGTCAGTGAGCTGCCTTCTCTCTTGGCTGCACCCAGGCAGCAAGCTTGAGGCCCCTCTACCATCAGAAGTTGTGGTCAGTTGTCTGTGGAAAGCAAATCACTATGGGGAACAGGTTAAAACAGTAATGATACATATTACAGCAGCCCCAGGCTGTACCCTTGAAATTCCACATCTGACAGGCCTCGGCATATCCTGCCATGGAAGCCAAGGCCTGGACCACTTGTCCTCATTTGTATTCATTCATACATCTGACTTTATTAAGCCCCTTCTGAATACCAGCTCTATGCTGTGCATTTTGTAGAGATTACTCCTTGTCCTAGGACACGTGATTTAAACTGTTAGCTGTTTGTAACTGCATGCTGTTATTAGTTAGCTATTCTTATCATCTCAGTTCTGTGAGATTACTCCCATTTTAGAGCTGGGCAAACAGACTCGCAGACTTAACTAAGGAGCCAAGAGCCCGCCTGCAGTCTTTGGCCATTCATTCTGGACCTAGGACTGGACGTGGATAACATGCCCTGGCCCAGCTCTGAGGCTGCTGGGACTCTATGTACCCGTGTAGCCTCCTCTCGTCCCAATCAGAACCTGCTCCCTGCCTGGCTTCAGCCACAGGGAAGGGAATAGGAAGAAAAACCTCCTGGGGTGAGTGTATCTGCCTTGCTCTTCGCCTGAGGGGGAAAGACCTTGTTTCTAGTGGAAAAGGACTCCCCCCCCCCAAGCTGGTATCTAGTCCCTCCCCTGTCTAGAGTTCCAGGTCCTGACTGATAAGAGTCTGGAGGAAAAATGGGAAAGAAGAGTGGGGATGACTGGGGGACAGTATAGGGCCAAGGTTGATGAAGAAGGAGCCCAGTGGCAGAGCTATCCCTCGGGGACATCAATATAGGGCTGTCGTCCCAAAGTGAGACCCTTTAGAGCAGCCCATTCCCAGGCCCCAGGGAAGAATGAAGACCCCTGTGCAGTCAAGGTGACTCCACAGGTAAGCACGTTTGGGGCACGACATCGATGGCCTCAGTTCAACCCCTGAAACCCACAGTGCTAGCAAAACAACAGTTCTCGAAAGTGGTCTTCTGACCTCTGCGTGTGCACTGTGATTATGTCCACGGGCGCGTAGATATGCACGACTGAAGAACCTGCTGCCCCTGCCCTCTCCTGCTGTCTCTGAGACACTATGGGCTGCTGCAAATCCTAACACTCTTAATCATCACCGCTTCTGGGGGAGCCTACGCTGTGAAAATAGAGGAGGAGGCTACGCAAAGATTTAGCCCAACGGCCTCATCACAGTATGACAATGGCGGCTCTCTATCCTCATGACTGGGCCCATTCATGCATACTGTCCCTGATTCCCTTCCTCCCCAGTCCACTCATCACCCCATCAGCCATCTGCCCCTCAGCATATGAAGATGGCGGGCACCTCTCTCCACCTAGACCTTCCTAATGACCTGCCACCACAGTACATAGGAATCACACGGAAGTATTCTGCCACCACCCACCCTTTGGCACCACCTCCTTCCATCCCTAAATATCCCTTCTTTCCTGGCCCTCAGCTGAGGTGGCCGCCCCATCTCAGCTCATTCTATATCAACTCCCCTCTTTGAGTTTCTCAATGAATCCTATTACTTCCTAAGTTATTATTGATGATCCAGTCAAAACTTCAAACCCTGTGAGGACAGGGCCCGTTTGCCTCCCTGCTAGACCTGGAATGTGGCACACATGCCCCAAATTGTGAAGGGAAGGGAGGATGGAACGAAGGAAGGAAGGAAGGAAGGAAGGAAGGAAGGAAGGAAGGAAGGAAGGAAGGAAGGAAGAGAGAAAGGAAGGAGAGAAGGAAGAACAGAAGGAAGGAGGAGAAAGGGAGGAAGGAAAGGAGGAAGATAAGAAGGGAGGACAGGAGGGAGGAAGGGAGGAGGGATGTGAAATAGACCTGGCAGGCTCTCTATGCCAGCCCTGAGCAGAACTTGGGCTGCATCTAAGAGTACAGAACCCTGCTGCTACAATGCCTGGGCCTGTGTGTCAGGGCAGGAAGCCTTCGCCACTTTTATAGGTGAGCCACAGCATAAGAGACTGACAGGCAAGGGCCTGGAGGCCCAGCCCACCCCCTCCCCAGTCAGGTGAGGCTGCCCACCCTACTTGGCATTCTGGTCGTGGCTCCTTCCCCCTCACACTTCCCGTCATGCCAGAAGTGGGTTTGTGATAACATCCATATAAATTATTGAAGTGGCTTTCTGGGAGGCCAAGATGAAACCTCAGGCTAATAGCCATGGTAGGGGGAGAGGGAGCTGGGGTTTCTGTACCTGCAGAGGTGTTCCCTCCCAATCTCCTCCCCACAAGCCTCATCAGGATGTGGAGGCAGATCTGTATGAATCACCCCAGGTGACATGGCCTGTGTCCACTGCCAGGGCTTCAAGATCGCACTGAGGGAGGCCAGGCCATAGTGAACAGCAGGGACTCCACTCCAGGAACCTGCTAAGCTTAGGCAATAATCACACTTTCCTAAACATCAGGGCAGGGGCCCCTACGGGGGTGGGCTGGAGGAGGGTTGGGGCACCCCTGTACAAAATGAAGGACCCTGGGAAGGGTGTAGCTGCTTCCTGAAGAAACACTAAGAGCAGATGATGGGGAAAGCTGGGTGTTCTGGGGGGCAGGGAACTTCTGTGTGGCAGCAGAGGTGGAGGTGAGGTGTCTCTAAGGGCCAGTGAGTTCACACCAGCTCCTGCCAGCCCTGCTTTCGGCAAACCCTGGTCATAGCATGACCCATGGCTCTGAGGCCACGTGGGTCCTCAGGTCTCTGGAAAGGCAGGAACCTTGGCACACCCATCTGAGGTGCAATAACCTCAGTCCCCACCCAGTAAACGCTACTGAGGGCCATTCTTTCCGCCTTTCTCTTCGACTCTCCTCACAAGCACGATTTCCTAAGAAGTGTCGGAAAGCTAAGCAGGTGGGAAGAGTCTAGGGACAGTGTGCTTGGTCCACACTACACAGCTCCTCACAGGAGAACACGGCCCTGTTTGCAAGATTGTGTTCCTGCCTCCACAATCACCAGGAGCTGCAACATTCTCCACCGCCAAGGCTCCTTTTGTGTCCCCGCGTTAAGTAACAGGATAGTCATCAGCTGGGAGGGCGGGCAGGGCCCAGTGACCTTTGATAGGAATGGTAGTGGGAGGAAGGATTATTAGCCCGGAAACGGGCACCTGAGCCTTATATTTCTTTCTACAAGTGCCCAAGACAAGTGGGTACCTAATTTGGCGGGCTCTATGCATCCTTCAAATGTGGATATTTGGGAGATGATATAGAGCAAATGGCATAAGCCAAACAGGTAAAGGTCTGGTGTCTGTGTAACAGTCACATGGCCCCGGATGGGCACCGGCCCGCTCTGGGCTGCCATCTCCTAATATGGAGGTCTAACATAAAGCATCTGCCAACAGTGAGGCTGTGTCCACCTCACCACAGCCTGGGAGCTGTCACCTGGGCTCTAGATAGAAAGTGAGCATGGGACCCACAAGTCCTTAAGGGAGAGAGTCCTAGTATTGGGTGTCGAGCAAGCTGAGGACATGAAGGAGCCAGGCACGAAGCTGAGGCACATTCTGTCTTCGGAAACTCCTTTTCCTACTCCTTAGTTGTCCCTCTGTCAGTGATGATCAGAGGCCCTGCTCTGCCCCTCCCCACCCCATGCAACACAACTAACACTTATGGAGTGCCAGGGGCTCATTTAGTCCATGTGGCAGCCTGTGGGGGGCAGGTATTGTCCCAGTGAAGAGATGAGGACGTAGGCTCAGCCCACTGTGACTGATGGGGATAAGGCTTTTTTGCATTCAGAACTCTGCAGCATCTCTTGTATCAGAGTAGGGGTTGGTTTCCAAGGCTTCAGGAGATCAGAACTGACCTGGTCACCTTTTAGATCCATTGCTGGGAGTTCTAGCTAAGGTTTCAGAGACTGGAGGTACCCAGGCTTCCTGGACTGGGGAGCTTTGCTCTATATCATAAAGCAGGCTAGGAGAAGCTGAACTCCAGGACAAGGCTGTGTGGGGGACATTGGAAGGAGGAGGAGAGGCCACTGGGCACAGTTGGGAGTCTGAACAGACTGAATGGTGGTGCTAGCTTCTGTCCCCAGCAAGGCAGGTCTGCATCACCTACCTGCCCTCCATTTCCCCCAGAAGCCTGTAAGCACCAGGAGGGGCAAGGTGGTGCCTGCAGCTGCATGCGGAACACTTGGTGGGAACCTCCTGGCTTCCCACTGAAAGACCAAAAGAAGGGAGCAATGAGCCCACAAAACCCCAGAGACGTCAGTCTCATTTAATTCTCATGCCATCTGCTTTGTGGAATGGCTATGATAGTTCATTTATAGAAGAGAAACTGAGAACAAAAAGCGCCTGGGAAGAAAACAGTGTTAGCCCTCAGTCTGTGACTCCAAAACATTCAGGAAAAGAAAAAAAATACATCTACTGAACATATATAGATTTTCCTCTTGCCATTATTCCCTTGACGATGCCATATAACAACTATTTACAATGCATTATGTTGGCTGAGCAATAACCTAGAAGTGATTTAAAGTATGCAGGTGATTGTGTATAGGGGAAATGAAACGCCATGCCATTGTCTGAGTCAGGGTTTCTAGTGCTGTGATAAACAGTGACCAAAGGCATCTTGGAGAGGAAAGTTTACAGTTCCATAGAGCAGTCTATCACTGAGGGAAGTCAGGGCAGGAACCTGAAGGCAGGAGCTGATGCAGAGGCCATGAAGGAGTGCTGCTTACTGGCTTGCTCCTGCAGACTTGCTCAGACTATTTTCTTTTCTTTTTCATCTTTTTAAAATTGTTTTTGGGACATAATTTCTCTCTGTAACAGCTCTGGCTGTCCTGTAACTTGCTCTGTAGACCATGCTGGCTTCTAACTCACAGAGAGTCATCTGCCTCTGCCTCTGAGTGCTGGAAGTAAAGACCTGTGCCACCACCCCCTGGCCAGACTGTTTTCTTACACACCCCAGATCACCAGCCCAGGAGTAGTACCACCTACAGTGAGCTGGGCCCTCCTCCATCAATCATCAGTCAAGAAAATGTACCCCAGGCTTGCCCACAGGACAGTTGGTGGCAACATGTTCTCAACTGTGGTTACCTCTTCCCAAATGATTCTCACTTGTGTCAAGCTGACATAGAACCAGCCAGCACAACAATTTTAGATACTTGTCTAATCTATTTATTATTAATAAATAACAAGGCAAGGCATTCCAGGCTTGGGAACACCTAGACACGGGGCAGGGATGGTTAAGACAGTGCCTGGGGAATTGTGAGCAGTTCCCAGAGCCTGAAGCATGGTGGGAAATAAGAGAGGCCAGGTGGCCCTGGTGGGGTCCTAAGGGAACTGATAAGGGGAGGGGCTAGTGCAATGATTGGAGCTGGGTGTGAGCCAAGACCAGCTTGTCAAGGACTCACACTGGCATTTAGCACACCTGAGTTTAAGTCCGGTCTCCGCCATCTGTAGCAGGTGGACTTGGGCAGCTGTGTGCTGATCTAAACGCCAGCCTCCCCACCTGGCCTGTAAAGTGAAGCTAACCCATGAACGGGGCTGTGTGGATGGTCCAAGGCTTTGCGTGTAACCCACTGACCTAGGAGTAGAAGTATTCTTATCCCAGCTCCCAAGAGGCTGATCATAGCCTGAAGTGGAGGTTCAAGCAGCTCTATCCAACATGGGATATACACAGACAAGCTGCCAGACCTGCTGCTTCCCAGTTTCCCTCTGCTCATTCTGTTTCCTTCCACCTCCATCTTTCCCCCCAGGCAGGATCTTCCATACGCACTCTCCATTCAAAGTCTGCTCCAGACAACCCCACCTGGGGCAAGCCCCACTGACATTCCAGCCACACAGCCCTCCCAAGATGGTCCACATGAGCAGATCCTCCTGCCGTCAATACTCTGGTCCCACTCCAAGGATGGCAAGGCTCAACCCACAGGAAAGCAGCAGCCTGGGAGGCGAGCATGCAGGGCCTTGCGAGCCAGGTGAATTGAGCGCTATGGGGGTTGGATGGTTTCACCAAAACCTCACATCCATGTCCAGGTCTCCAGAACCTAGAAACGCTACCTTCCTTGGAAAGACAGTCGGTCTCTCACTTATTTGACTGCTGCTGCTGCTTTTGTTGTAGTTGTGTGGTTTGTTTGTTTGCCTTATACCACTGTTTTAAATTTCCAGAAAACTCAAGAAGGTAGTGTAGATGGTTTTCAATATACTGAGAACTGCTTGTGGGCCAAATCTTCTAACACGTGGCCTGTGTTATGGTAGGCACTGAGTGGCAGATGAATACCATACTGGACAGACACAGGTGACCCAAGTGGGTGTTTTGTGGATGTGAGCAGATGCCAAAACATAATATCCAAAAAGTGCTGGCCCCACTGCCCACCACATGGCACCAGGAGTTTCCCCTTCATGGTCTCTGGGCTGATGGTGGGGCATGGCTTTCTTTGGAGACACAGCATTAGCAGGAGCTTACACTTCTGTCTCCAAAGGCAACATTGCCTGATGCAGGACTTCTATCAACTGTATTGCTCTCACCCCACTGTAAAATGGGACAAACCGATGGAACAGCTCAGGAGGTCTGTGTTCTGCCCTCACCCTCCGGCTTCCCTTCTCCATCTGACCTTGGCTTGGGGACATTTGTTACAACTAATGAGTCAGTGTTGACACATTATTGACTGAAGTCAATGCTTTATTCAAACTGTGTTAGTTTGTAGCCTAATGCCCTTTCTCTGGTATTCAGTCAGGGATGCTATGATCTGTGGAGCCACAGCCTTACCTTAGGCGGCTCTCTGGTTTTGACAACCTCTGGATCATCTTGGATGACCTTGATAGGTGAGAGACACTTCCCCCCTCCCCCTGTCTGTTGAATGTTCATTCACTGGGAAGTCACCTGCTGTCTCATGAGCAGTGTCAGGAAGGAGACCCCAGAGGCAAAGAAATTTTTTAAAAGTTTATTTTTACTATTATTATTCATTTTTAGACAGGGCCTAGCTGTGTAGTCCCAGCTGGCCTAAATTTCACTATTTAGACCAGGCTGGCCTCAAACTCACAGAGATCCTCTGGCCTCTGCCTCCCACACCAGGCAAGAGTCACTTACCAGCTTTCAGTGGTTCCCACCTTTTTGTGACAAGGGTGTCCTGTCACTGTGACCTGTCACTGATCTTGATCCAGTGGTTGGGATGGCATGTGTCGAGCTTCTCTGAGGTCACACTCTCTCCCATCAAACAGCGGGCACTTGAGGACAGGAAACAATATGGCCAATTCTTTGAACTGAAATATACAGGGTGGGTCTAAAACCCAGTGCCAATAAGCATGGAAAGACTCCCTTGTTTCCACTGGTGGAGATGTAGAACCACACTGAAAGGAACAACCTGACACAGCAGGCAGATGTTAAATGCACATGCCCTTTGACCCACCAAGGCTCTCCTGCAGAAGCGCCCACTCAGGGACACCCCGGCAAGGAAGCCTTTGGTGACCCTGTGAGAAGTTACCAGAAGTGAATTGACCAAGCATTGCTGTTGGTAGGACAGCAGGGTAGAAAACTGTAGCAGATTCACATCACAAAGAACTAAGGAGCCATCCCACTCCTGGGACTAAATCTGAGGGATGCCAACTTGGCATAACTCAGAGATACCTGCTCATCTGTGGTTACCACAGCACTGTCCAGTGTCAAAGTCATGGGACCAACCTAGGGGCCCATCAGTGGATGAGCAGATAAAGCAATGTGTTACACCTACGCCCCCAGTGTGTGTGTGCATGCCTGTGTGTGTGTGTATGCACATGTGTATTTGTGTGTGTGTGTGTTTCAACATAGGGTTTTTCTATGTAACCCTGGCTCTCCTGGAACTTGCTCTGTAGATCAGGCCTGCCTCTGCCTCCCAAGTGCTGGGATTAAAGGCATGTACCCCCACCACCACCCAGCTCACATATTTTTTTAGATGCAAAATCTAGAGCTTGTTTTATAAAAGGTGTGGAGTATAAGGCAAATTATTTGGGGGAAAAGAAAGCAGTGGGCAAGGGGAAGAGCATATGAGGGCACACGGGAGAACAGATGTGACTGGAGCACATTGTGTGTGGATATGAAAAGACTCCATTATTCCGTAACAATGATATATGCTCATTAGAATGGGAGACAAGCTGGGAGGTGGTGGCGCACGCCTTTTACCCCAGCACTTACTTGGGAGGCAGAGATAGGCGGATCTCTGTGAGTTCAAGGCCAGCCTGGTCTACATAGTGAGTTCCAGAACAGTCAGGGCTTCACAGAGAAACCCTATCTTGAAAAACAAAAAATGAGACGCAAGGCTGTAAAAATATGTGTACATGGACAGTTGAGCTTTTGAAAGAAGTGTACGAAGCGCGGATGGACTTTTTGATATGACTGGGACACACACTCAAATCCACACACATGCACAGAAGGCGTGTGCCAGGACACGCAGTAACCATTACCCACCACGGTTCTAAGATGGAAGCAGAGGAAGACAGTGATTTCCACTTTTCCCTTTACAGCTTTTGACATTTTGCACAATAAGCAAGTATTGCTTTTGTGTTGAACTGTTTTAAATATTCATGATGCCCTGAAGATCTGCATTTAAAGGCAGCTCTGTAGCTGCTGGTAAGGTGTGACCTGGGAAACCAGAAAACCAGGTAAGAGCCTTCAGTGTCCTGTAACAAACAGGGAATCAGGGCAGGGAGCTACTTTGGAGGTTTCATTGAAAGGGCTGGTGGCTTTTTGACAGAAAGAAGCACGTGGCATGGCCAATGTTGACATCGAGGAGAATGACAAAGGAGCTGCTTACAAACACCTGACAGGCCGAGGAAAGCCAAGAAGAGACAATCTGGCTGTGAGACTCTCAGGCCAGCCATAACTGTCACCATCCCTAGTCCTAGAGACAGAGGTAAGTCAAGCCCTGGACCCACTCAGAAGGACCAATCACCCCACATCCCAGTGGGGAAGGCCCACCCCAGTGTTTCCCTTCCCAAAGGCCAATCCTAGCTGGAAACCAGAGGACAGCTCACGCAGGGCAGGGTGATAGGGTCTGGGGCTTGGGGGTTTGGAGAGAGACCTGCAGAGAGAGGAGCATGTAGTTAGTGTCCAGATTTCTGGCTCCAGGGTCTGATGGGTGGAGTTTCTCTTGGTGAGGTGACCCCAAGCAGAGGAGAGGGTCTGTATGAGTGCAAAGAATTCTTGAGGGTCTAATTCAGGAACCGGGTCACTTGCTAACAGCCCTAAAGCCCTCTGGGAGTGGTGTTGGGACTGAGCTAGAGCTTAGATAAATAGTTCTCAACCTGGGGGTCGCGCCTATCAGATATTTACATTGTGATTCATAACAGTGGCAAAATTACATTTATGAAGAAGCAATGAAATAATGCTATGGTTTGGGGGTCATCGCAACATGAGGAACTGCATTAAAGGGTCGCAGCATCAGGAAGGTTGAGAACCACTGGCATAGAGCCTTTGAAGCGCTTCCTTTCTGTGGGAAATCTGTGGAGGGTAAGGTACTGAGCAGGTTCTCAGCAGGATGCAGGCTCAGGACAATATGGGCAGGCATGTGCAGGGGCAGCCTGACCATACTGGCCACACTTATCATGGGATTCTATGAGGTCAGCTCCAGGGAAGCTCAGCAATCTGAGGAGGGAGGAAGAGGAACAAAGAATAGACCCCCCCCTCACGCCATCTAGCTGCCCCTTCACTGATCGAAGTGAAAACACACCCTGTGAGGGAGAAGGGACCCACCTAGGGCTGCACTGTACCAAGATAAACCTGGCTCCCTAAGCCTGCCCCGTGGGATGCTGGCTCTCCAGCACTTGTGTGTGACTACCTCACCATGGACAAGTCCTGCATGATTTGCAGGAGGACTCAGAGCAAAACAAAAATCACAGGATTCCTGTTTAGAACAGATTAGAAGGCTGGTAGCGAGACACCTCCCAAACTAAAGGTGTTCGCACCGAGCCCGGTCACTGAGTTCAATACCTGTGAGTCACATGATAGAAAGGAGAGAATCTACTCCTAAAAATTATCGTCTAACCTGCATACACGCACCATGGTGTGTGTATGAATGTACACATACACACAATCAATGTAATAAGCTAATTAGAGCTGGCGTGATGGTGCATGTCTATAGGTCTAGCTCTCGGGAAGTAGAGGCAGGAGAATCAGAGGGAGGGAGGGAGGGAGGGAGGGAGGGAGGGAGGGAGGGAGAGAGAGAGAGAGAGAGGAGAGAAAGAGAAAGAAACAGAGAGCGCTGACCCAGTGGAAAGAGCAGTTAATGTGTAAACTGGATGATTTGAGTTCAGATCCCTACACTCACCTGAAACACTCAGCATGCCTGTGAAAGTGTGGCACAGCTATACATGCGTGGACGCACACATTCATGTGCCTGTAACCACAACTCTGCAGAGGGCAGAAGGTAGGAAGAGGCAGGAGAGGCTCCCTGGCCAGCCAGCCTAGCTGAAAAAAAACTCAGTGTTCAGTGACAACCCCTGTGTGAAGGGAATAAGGCACAGGACTGTGGAGCAAGACATCAAACCACTTCCTCTGGCCTCCACATCTGCAGCATGGGCACACACAAGCAAATAAACCGTATGCCAAGAAGAGGAGGAACAGCTATAAACTTTAGACTTCTTTTTTAAACTACAGCCGGGGTTTGTAAGAGGACTCACCAGTTAAAGGCACATGCTGCCAAGCCTGACAACCTGCATTTGATCCCCGCCATTCACATGGCAGAAGAACAGAAGTGACTCCTGAAAGATGACCTCTGACCTCCACACACACACGTATGTACTCACACAAACAAACACATATAACATGAAAGGTTTCAAACCAGAACCATAGTAGTTAGAGGCTAAGTTATGCCTCCCATTAGTTGAAGTCTAAGCACCTTTACACCTAGAAGCAAAACGCATTCTCTTCCACCCACATTCCCTTGGCTAGAATTCTCTCATATGACTAAGGCATCCTAGGACATGTGGCCAATCTGTACACTACGAATCAAAGGCAATGAGCTGAAGCACTCTTTCTGTCGTAAGAAAACCGACAGGTTCTTCCGTTCTCATGGAAAACATACTCTACCCAGGGAAGGCCTGGGGAGATGCCTCAGTGGGTAAAGCAAGAACATAAGGTCGGATCCTACTACCCATGGAAATGCCTGGTGGGCACACTGACCTGTCGGCAGTCCCGGTGCTTGGGGATCCTCGGGGCAATCTGTAATAACACAGCACATCACAGGCAACTGAGATTGCTTCAGAAGTACACGGTTAGCTTCACATTCAGTAATTAATGTAATTCCCTATTATAAACCAAGGAGAAAACCTACGATGGCTTTCATAGATGCAGAAAAATCATCTGAGAAAATTAAGAATACATTCATGATAAAACTGTCATGAAAATTAGGTGTAGATGGCTCCTTTCTCAGTATAGTAGCGGACATCTGCAAATGGCCTGTAGTCAACGTCGTTCTACACGGTTCAACAACCAGGTGAGGATGCCTGCTCTCCCCATTTCTATTGTATATTGAAATGGAAGTTCTAGTGCAATATTAGAAAGCAAGAGAAATAATATAAACATAGGGAAAATTAGCTTAAATTCTGAAATTTACCAATGATATTCTATTTCTATAGAGAGCTCTGCAGAATCTACAAAGTATTTACTGGAATTAATGAGTAAATTTAGTTACACAATATGAGGTGAGTTCATAAAAGCCCATTGTACTTTGCTGTGCTAGAAAAACAAATTTGAAAATGAAAATTTAAAATATCACACAGTTATCAAAAAACACAAAACACCTAAATACGTCTAAGATGGTTCATGTATATCTAAAATGTGGCTAGTGGGAAGTTAATGATCTATACAATGTAACCATGCACAGCATGTTGAAAGATGGTACTGTCAGGACTTCTGTGCCTCTCAAATGGCCTAGACCAGCTCCACCACAACCCCAGCCAAGCCTGAGGACCTGCACTGGATCGCTGGAACCCCCCATGGTGGAAGGAAAGAACTCATATCCCCAGGTTGACTTTCTGATGTCCACATCCATGCCTTGGTGCGTGTCCCTATATACATACACACTAAATAAATAAATGTAAAATTAACAAGAAATTAAGCCCAACAGGCTTTTCTGAAGATGCAGACAAGAGGTAGGAGGACTGAGTTCAAGACCAGCCTGGGCTATATGAGGAGACTGTCTCAAAGACAAAAATAAAAATGAAAATAAAACCTCTACAATTTATGGGAACTTGAGAGTGTGTGGTAGCTAAAACCATCTTCTTGAAGAACAAGCTTGAGGAACTGGAACTGACTGGCTAGACAATGTGGTATCTAGGAAAGTGTAACAAACAAAGGCAAAGAACAGATTCTAACCAGAAAACCCACACATTGCCAAATGAATTTCCAAGACCTCTCATCGGGCATAATCATTTTAGACATACACATTGAAACTATTAGCTAACTAGCACTTACCTCACTCCAAACATAGACGTTGAATTGGTAGAGATCATGAACCTAAATGAAAATCCATAATCATAAAGTGTTTATAAAAAAAATATGTGGATAAAACTCTTCCCGTTGAGCAGTGGTGGCACATGCCTTTAATCCCAGCACTCAGGAGGCAGAGGCAGGTGGATCTCTGTGAGTTCAAGGCCAGCCTGGTCTAGAAAGTGAGTTCCAGGATAGGCTCTAAAGCTACAGAGAAACTCTGTCTTGAAAAACAAAACAAAACAAAAACAAAACAAACAACTCTTTTCCTGGGGATGGGCATAAAAAATGTCTACTCCTCCACCTAAGGTCCCAATGACAAAGCGAGGCACAAATCTACCAGAGTTCTCTCTGGGGAGCCAGTGAGATCACTGGACTTACTTCCAGAGCACAGGTAAGGGGTTACTCACAGGGCTGTGGGTATATCTCCCCCACAAAATGGCCACACCAGAAGTCTTCACAGCAGTCGTGAGAGCTGTTCCATGGGTGCATGGATACACAGATCATATCTCCCTCTAGTCTTCCTTGGCTTATATATTCTAGCTCCCTGCCCCCGCCCCAGACTGTGGTAGGGACTGTCTGGAAATTCAGGTGAGGACCTTGTGACCCACTCCACTCTTCTGTGGGGGGGTGTAAACAGATGGGATTATCTTTACAAGGGGTGCAGCTGAACCCCCAAGACGCTGGCTGCTTGACTTAGGATAGTCATGTCCAACACAACATTTTGGGGACTCGGAAGTAAGGCTCTTTTGCACATGAAATAACCACGAAAGAGAAGACTGTCGGCTGAGATCCTCTGGTGATGGATTGGCTCCCCAGAGACATACCAATTTAAACAGCTATTCACACACCAAACAACCTTCCCAAGCCAGACATAAAAGTTTGGTCTGAGAAATTGAAGGCACTTTAGAGTTTATTGAGTTCAGCCTCCTGCTCGGTGCAAAAATGGCCAGGGTAATCGCTTCGATAGTTTTCAGCTTGCTTCCGCTTCAACTCCTAAATTCTTTCAGGCATCTTGTGAGTTCCTGCCCCCCCCCCCCGCCCAAGATACAGAAAGCCATGTGATGAAGCCCAGATTGCTGATCAGATAGAAGAAATGGGTTACCCTTTTTTTTCCACCTGTAATGTGTAGGGGAACTTGTTTGAATTATCCAAGAAACATAGAATCTAGTAACAGAGGAATCAGGTTTTGTTTGGGGAGTTTAGTGGGACTGGCAAGTGCAGAATAATGAAGGGATAAAATGAGTGTGGTTTTCCAAATGACTGCACAATGGACCATTATAGATATTCCCAACATTTACTTAGATACTAATTTATTTGTGCATGCATGTGTGCGTGCGTGTGTATGTGTGTGTGTGTAAGTGCTGGCACACATGTACCATGGTGTATGGCCCAGAGGATAACCTCGGGTGTCGGTCCTCATCTTCTACCTGAGATAGGATCTCTTTGCTTTGTGCTTTGCAGGCAAGGCTGGCCAGTCAAGGTCCAAAATGCTCCTCTCTGTGTCTCTCATTTCCTCAGAGAAGAGTTGGGATCACAGTGACTTTTATATAAGCTCAGTCCTCATGGTAAGCATGACTACACACCGAGTCATCTCCCCAGCCCTTTTGTTTTTTTTTTTTTTTAAACCCTTTCAATGTCTTAAGATTTCTTGCCTATAGATTAGGAAATGCGACCTGTCACTGGAGGGTCATCCCCAGAAAGTGAGGGGGGTGATCAAGATGCACTGTATATAAATGTGAAATTGTCCAAGAATAAAGAAGACACACTTTTTAAAAACGTTTCACCCACTTCCTTCATAAAAAACATAGTCTCATGTGGCCCAGGTTGGCCTAGAAGTGTCTATGTAGCTCAGGATGACAACAAACCACTGATCCTTCCCCTCTACGTCCCCAGGATTACAGGAGTGCGGGGTGTGCCTGGCTAGCGTTCACACCTCTTCCAAGAAAAGCTGCTGGAGCAAAGGAGCAGAAGACCGCAGCAGCGACTGTCCGTGTAGGAGAAGCACTTCATAGCGCTATTATTTTTATTGGCATTATACAAATGAGAGTTATGTTTTTTTAAATACCTCATTGAGAAAATTAATAGGCAGACTCCAGATTAGTAGGAAATACTTGCAAATCATGTAAATAGTATCTGAGACTATAAGAATGCCCACAATCCTATAATTTCCTAAAAAGATCATCTAACTTAAAACAGGCTACAGTTTTGAACAGACACTTGCCTAAGGAAGTGCACAAATGCCCAAAGAGTCATGGGGTAGGTTCCCCATGCCTGTTAAGCCATCATCTCATCATCATGAAGCCACATCTATCAGAACAATTAGAACTGACAGGATTGAAAATGCCTGGGTGTGGTGGCATAT
Organism: Ondatra zibethicus; assembly: GCA_004026605.1. Classification (NCBI taxonomy): domain Eukaryota; kingdom Metazoa; phylum Chordata; class Mammalia; order Rodentia; family Cricetidae; genus Ondatra; species Ondatra zibethicus. Next base: position 53,593 of record PVIU01001085.1, on the reverse strand, counting down.
AACTTTCATCTCAGTGCTTCGGTGGCCAGGGCAGGAAGATCTCTTGAGTTTGAGCCTGGCCTACATAGTGAGTCCCAGAACAGTCAGAAACACTGTAGAGAGACCCTGTCTTTAGAAAAGAAAAAGAAAATATCAAATATTAGGAAGGCATATGTGCAATTGAATTTCTTACAAAAATTTTAGAAGACTAGAAATCCATATAACTGTTTTCTGGTTTTGTTTTGTTTTGTTTTTGAGACAGGGTTTTTCTGTGTAGCCCTGGCTGTCCTGGAACTTGATTTGTGAATCAGGCTTGCCTCAGATTCAGAGAGATCCACCTCTGCCTCCCTAGTGCCGGGATTAAAGGTGTGTGCCACCATGCCTGGCTATTGTTTTTGTTTTTTTATAGTCTAATGACTCTTGGTTTTGTCTGTTTCTGGTGCATGGAATTGGACACAGAGCCTTAGGATACGTTAGGCAAGTGCTCTGCCACTGTTCTGTATCCCCAGTTCTGATAATCTCTTATCCAACTGATGTCCTCTGACCCCTAGACTAGCAATTTCACCCTTGAGGAAAGAAGAAACGAACATCTGTGGAAGGATTTGTATATGAATGCTGATAACTGTTTATTCATTGCTGTCCTAAATGGAAAGAGAGTGTCTGCAGACAGAAGATGGGCTACGCAAATTGTGGACTATATTTATGGGGGACTCCACAAGAGTCGGCAAGAATAAACTCTTGATACATGTAATGACCTGGACAGAGCTTTATTAGAAGAGCAAAACAAGTATATGAGGGAAAAAAATCTTAAGACCACTGTCTGTAGTATGGTAGAGTAGAGATGCCTGGGGAGGGGTGATGAAAATGTTCTGTGTGCTGCATTTAGCAGCTTCAGGAACATACAATTGCCCAACTTACTGCACCGAACACTTAGAAATATATGCATTTAGTATATACATTAATATAAATAAATAAAATAGATAGAAAAAGAATACCTGGAATGATGTCTAAAATTACAAATTTAGAATTAGACAGAAACACAGATGACAATGATTTTATTGCAAATGGTAGCCTATTGCAAATAACCTATAAATGGGTTATTTAATAACAATATTGATATGACCGACAAAGGCAAATTGAGGACCGGTGAGTTGGCTTAGTGGGTAAAGGTGCTTGGCTCCAGCCAGTGCCAATCTGACGACCTGAGTCAATTCCAAAATCTCATGTAAAGGTGGAAGGAGAAAGCCAATTCCACAAAGTTGTCCTTTAGCTTCACACATACTGACACACCTATCACAAGCATGTGTAAATGTGCACACACATGCACACACGTTAAAAAAAGAATACGGATGCCACTTCTTGCACCAACATTAATTTTGGGTAGACCAAGGACTTAAAATACTAAGTGAAGTCCCTCCAGTGCTGAGACAAACATGGATAAGCAATTTTGTTGCTCTAAGTTTGGGACAGAAAGGCCTTTCTCAAAATAATTTAAACCCAGATGGCAAGATGGCTGCCGACCTGAGTGCCACCCCAGGACCCAAGTAAAAGTGGAAAAAGAGAAGCAACTTGGTAAAGTTATCCTCTGGCCTCCACATGAATGCTATGGCGTGTGCATGCTCCCTCACACATGAATGCTATGGCGTGTGCACGCTCCCTCACACAGGAATGCTATAGCATGTTCATGTTCCCTCACACTGTACATATGCATAATCATTTTTAAAAATGATTCAAACCAGGAGTCACAAAAGAAGAATATACGCACATAAAATCAACCACATGTCATGTGCGTGAGGGGTGGGGGCTGAATTAATAAAGGAAAGGGAAAAAATTAGTATGTACAAAGGCATCACTTTTTTTTTTCAAGATTAGTAACCCAATGGAAGAGTGGGCCCAGGATGTGGACAGATGGCTTACAGAAAATACATGCAAATGGCTTGTAAACACACAGAAAGATGTCCATGCTCAATTACAGAAAGAGAAAGGCCAACAAGAACATGTTACTGTCCCCTGATTAGATGGCTTGGATCTCAGCGCTTGGTCATCTCCTGTGCCAGACAAGGCAGAATGCTCTCTCCCCTGCCTTGTTGATGGGAATATAAATTGATGGACTCTTGGAAGACAATCCAGCCATATCTATCAAATATAAAATTGCCCCCACCCTGTGACCCAGGCATTCAGTTTCTATGAATTAATTCAACAGATACACTTACACATGTCCAGAAAGACAAATGACAGAGGGACACAGCATAGCCTTGTTTGAGGTGGCAGATAATGGCTGTCAGGAGGAAGCTGGTTAAATGAATGGTCCCATCTTAGAATAATGGGATTCCCCAAGATTGCCGGAAGTGCACCGAAGTGGTTCGGTGGGATCCCTGAGAACTCTCAGAACACTCCAGAGTCAGATACCAGAGCCCTGTGCTGACTTTGTGGCAGTTCTTGGCTTACTTTCTTCCATTGTCACATCTCCCTAATGATACTGTAATGGTAATAACAGCAAAAGCAACAGCAATAATTATAGTAATGCCACCATCCTCGAGACTGACCAAGGACTAACTTCTTCTTCTTCTTCTTCTTCTTCTTCTTCTTCTTCTTCTTCTTCTTCTTCTTCTTCTTCTTCTTCTTCCTCTTCCTCTTCCTCTTCCTCTTCCTCTTCCTCTTCCTCTCCTTCTTTTCTCTAGACTGGGTCTCTTTACAGAGCCTTGCCTGTCCTGGAACTCGACATGTAAACCAGGCTGGCCTTGAACTCACAGAGATCCACCTACCTCTGCCTCTTGAGTGCTGGGATTAAAGGTGTGTGCCACCCCACAACCACCCAGCCTAGAGGATTGGTTTTGCTCTGTTTTGTTTTATGTTAATGGATGTTTTGCCTGCCTGTATGTATGCCACGTGTGTGCAGTGCCAGAGGAGACCAGAAGAGGACATTAGAGTTCCTGGAATCGGAGTTCCAGAAGGTTGTGAATTACCATGTGGGTACTGAGAATTGGACCTCTGGGAGAGCAGCCAGTGCTCTTAACTGCTAAGCCACCTCTCCAGCACCAAGACTGAGGATTAAATAAGCAACAAACACACTTCAAGCATTTAGCTTAGGGCAGAGTATGTGCTGAGAAGACTAGAACTGTTGCTTATTTCAAATGATCGCCAAAATACATTAAGTACAAAATCCAAAATGTGGTACCAGTTGCAAAAAGCCGGGGTGTGTTGGAATGTCACACTGAGCCCAGTAAATAGGTTGACCATTTATGGGGTCAGTAAAAAGTAATGAAATGAAACAGGGCAGAGCTACACAAGAGCTCGTGTACATTCATACACTGTCTGTCCCTAGAAAGGTGCTCAAGCAGCTACAAATTATCTAGTTGTTGTGTGCACCTGTGATTCCAGCACTGGGGAAGCTGAGGTAGGAGGGTCATGAGTTAGAGACTAGCCTGGGTTACAAGAGGATTCCTTGCCTCCAAACCCAAATAACAATGAGAAAGAACCTACAAATTATATCTGAGGAGTGACCAGGAATATTGGTTTCTTGAGACAGGGTTTCTCTGTGTAGCTTAGGAGCCTATCCTGGAACTTGCTTTATAGACCAGGCTGGCTTCACAGAGATCCACCTGCCTTGGTGTGCACCACGACTGCTTGACTTAATTTTTTTTTTTTGCAAAGTATATATACTAGCTATTCCAAAATTTTAAAAAGCATATTTTGAAAGGAAGCTCTTTGGGATGATGGAGTCATTCTGTGTCTTGATTATCATGTTAGTGACAGAAATTTAATTTTATATTTACGTGTTTGCATGTATATGTGTGCGGTATGTATGTATGCATGCTTACATGAGTGTGGATACATGGGTATAAGGATGTATGTGTGTGCACATACATGTGGAGGCCAGAGATTGACACCAATCTCCGCCTTATATATTTGGCAGGGTCTCTCCCTTGAACTCAGAGCTCCCTGAGTTGGTTGGTCTACCTAATCAGCTTGATGAAGGATCTCCTGTCCCTACCTCCCGTGTGCTGGGACGCAAAATGGCTGACACACGTGTTTCGCGTTTACATGGGCTTCAGAGAAGCCCTAGGATAGGAGACCAGTGGGCAGGTGGCTGCATCAGGGGAAGGGAGGCATAAGAGGGGGTGCAGGAAAGGGAGGAGGACCCACTGAGGCATGGGAGATACAGGAGCGGGGTCCCAGAGCACAGTGGGGTGTATATGAGGGAGGACTCGGCCTGGGGTAGGGGTGCAGGAGGGAGAACAGCAAACATAGAGAATACTTGAGCAGCTTTCGTGTGGTGGCAGAGCTCATTGTTTCCTGGCCCTGACCAACTACTCTCTCCTCACAGTCTCAGAGAATGGCAGATAGCATCACTGTGAATTTCCAAGAGAAAACAGTGACTTGCCCAAAGTGCGTATGGTGGGACCTTTGAACAGGCCAGACCAGAGCTCGTGTGCTTCTTGGTACAAAAGACTCCTTTCCACCAACAAATTAGATCCAGGGGAGTCATGGCAGGCTGCAGAGAGCAGTGACATTTAACCAAGTTCCTCGGAGAGTTTGGGCGGCCTTCTGTCCTACACAGTTATAAGCCATGTTGTGTATGATGTGTAGTCTGTGGCTGCAGCTCCTGCATTGTGCCCTGCAGAGTCTGTGCAGCTGCGGATAGCAACTCTGAGTTCTTCCTGTTGCTAGAATCTCTTCCTGCAGGAGACGTAAACCTGAGATCCTAACGACAAGCCAAGGCACGATTCCACCAAAGTTCACCCTGGGGAAGCAGTGAATGTATTACGTCTCCCTAGAGAGGTGAGAGGTTACTTACTGTGGTGTGGAGACTGCTCCCCATTCAGCTGCACCTGGAAAGCCACACCCAGAAGAGGCAAGAATTTTCCTGTGGCCACCTAGACAAGTGCCCTCTTTAGTCTTCTCTGACTTACATAGACTCTAGCTTCTCCTGAGTTGCCAGTTGGCAGGGAGCAGTTGGATACTGGGACTGGGGTAAGGATCTTAAAGCATCAACCAGCCTAGGTGAGATGGTCTTTTGCAAGGTTGGGGGTGGGGGCTGGGGGCTTGATTCAGTAGACGGTCACTCACAATATTCACCGAGAGATGGGAAGATGGATGGGTGAAATTCCTGATGTGTAACATTCCAAACCACAGAAGATGATTTAACGCAGCAGACATACAGGCAGTTCTGACCTCGGAGGGGTTCGCTCCTGCACCTGAGACGGCTGGTGAAGCCATTGCAGAGAGATCAACCATCATGGTTTACCTGGGACTGTCTCAGTTACTGTCCTGAGGGGCCAGTGTCCCAGGAAAGCCTTCCATCGTGGGCAGGTGCAGAGCTGGCTGCCTTGGCCATCAAGGACAGCTGGGCCTCTCTCCACAGGGTTTCCAGCCTCCAGCAGCCTGGCCCAGGTCATGCCCAGCAGCCGCACAGTGCCCCAGACTGCAAGCAGCTGCAGGCCCCTCTGAAGTGGGGCCTCATTCTGCATGGTCAGCCCAGATGAACGGGTAGAAACGGCCCCCTCCTGAGGAGGGGGGCTGGAGAGCCACATTGCAAGGGGCAGGCTGGAGGGGAGGGGCTGGAGCCAGTTTTGTAATCCATCTGTCACCAAAGGGAAGTCTTGACTCAGCTGCAACAGACCCAGTGAGATCAGAATGCCTGCTGGCTTGTAAATGCTTATTGTCTTAAACCAACTGCTTTTATCACACAGCAAAAGCTACAATCAGGGTGTGACAGGAAGCTCCATGTGACTGGAGCCTGCCGGGAGGGTGCTCTGTCATTTCTGCACTGGTGGGATGAGGAGAGGAGGTCCATGTTCCTTTACTTAGGAGAGAAAGACCTGACACAGAGAGGCTAGGCAGGCACCCAAGGCCACACAGCTGGCCAGCATAGATTAGAGTTGGCATCAGGCATTTACTCTTGGGCTGAGGGAAGCCTTGGGAGGCAGAAGGGTGTGAAGGGGCTTTTGTAGTCTCTGGCTTTGAGAACAAGGGGCATCAAATGTCTGTCAAACAGTGAGAGTGGGCGGGGAAGAGGTGAATAGGAGCTGAAATTACAGGACATTGAAATGATTGGCCAGCACTCATGCAGGGTTGTTTATTTCTTGGATTTGAATGATTGGGTTATTTTTTCCCCTCCGGTGCTCCCTTAGGGCTCCTCCTGTAGCTTAGGTAGCAAATAGATTTGCAGGTGTTTAATTAGGCTAGAAAATTAGACAAGCAGAGGCCTTGACCACGATTCTCCCGCCTCCCAGGAGGCTCCTCGGGCCTGGAAAAAACAGGCCGTTTCCAGAGAAAAGGCCTCCTGCTCCAAGTCCTGGCCAATTACCCCCCCCCGTCATTGCCACTGACCCACCACTAAGTGGCATGGCCTCAGACTAGTTGCTCCCCAGACCCCAGGCTCCTGTCCATTTCTTCTGACAGAGGTGGGACAGAATGGCAGGCCTAAGCGGCCTAGCACACCAGACAGGATAACTGCTTTCAGTAAACAAGTTGTGACAGGACCAAAAGGGTGCTGGGGACATCACTACCCTCACACTGGCTGAGTTAGGGCAGCAGAATGAGGCACCCACCCTAGGCAGTCGGAGGTGGGAGTGGCTGTGTCCTCTCTTAGAGAGGGTAGAAGATAAGTTTGACCAGAAAGCTAGGGTGCTTGTTCACCTTGCTTGATCTCTTTCGATTCTCTGTACTGAATAGAGGCAGAGGACAGATGGGGAAACTGAGACTCAGGAGGGGAGGTAGGCACTGTGGGGGTGCAGTGGGGTGGGGCGGGGTTGGGGAGGCATATGGTTGTGTATTTTTGTGCAAGAGCCTCTGGCTTCTAGGTTCTTTGCACCAATCTGCTGAGCTTCTACAGCAACCAGCTGCAGGACCCGGGCCCCCTTTCATTTCCCCTGCAGACACACCTGCCCTTAGGAGGGATGCAGCCGCTGGGAAGTGCAGAGGCTACCGGAAGTGGGGTTGGGGCATGTGGGGCTGGGAGAGTATGTACAGATGGTTAGGGGGAGCTGTGAAGGTTATAGAAGGCTAGGTACTAGGAAGCCTAGGAGAGGCTGGAGAGGCTGCGGGGGAGGCTGGGGATGGGGAGGAGGAGGCCAGGGAGGCTGGAAGAGGCTGTGGAGGTTAGAGGAGGCTACAAAGAGCTGTGGGCCTGATACCCACAATCCCTCCTCCCCTCCAGCCTTCTGAGGTGTTCTGTGAATCCCTGGTCAGCATTGGGAAGAAGCTGACCCAGCAACGCGGAATTCCCACCCATCTGTCTGCTGGGCTCATCTCCAGAGCTGACTTTTGTGTAATACTTTCCCTTAATCAACTTGCTATTTTGTAAAAGTGCCTTAAAAAAAAAAAAACCCTGGGCCTGCATTTTTTTGGGGGGGAGGAAAAGGTTTATTTCATGTTAATTTCCAGGTAACAGTACATCACCAAGAGAAGTCAGGGCAAGAACCTAGAGGCAGAACTAAAGCAAAAGCCATAGAGGAACATCGCTTACTGGTCTGCTCCCCATGGCCAGCTTTCTTATCTAACCCAGGACCACGAGCCCAGAGGTGGCACTGCCCACAATGAATTGGGCCCTGCCATATCATTCACCAGTAAAGAAAGTGGACCACAGACTTGCCCACAGGCCAATCTAGTGAGGTTTTCTCCTCAGTTGAGGCTCCCTCTTCTCAGATAACTCTAGCTTATGTTAAACTGACATAAACTAGCCAACACACCACTACTTCCCAAGCTTCTGACACCAACTGGCTCACAGGAGGCCATGTTACCCAAGGCACATCCTGTGGATCCCAGAAAGACTCTGGGTTTTGTAGCTCTGGCCCAGAGACAGACCTAACTGGATCAGATTCCCCTGAGAACTCCTGTGGGCTCTCTTCTGTTGCTAGGGACTTGTGAACACAGAAGCAGTAGTCAAGGCCTTTTGTTCTCACGGCCACCAGAAATACAGGTGGGTAGGAAGAGGTCAAGGTGGGCAGCTCACCTCAACTGCTACTACCTTGCTTCTGGAGCCTTCAGAAACATGAATACACAGAGACAGACAGACAGACAGACAGACAGACAGACACACACACACACACACACACACACTATAAGACTTGGGCACACATCCTCTTCATCCCTCCCAGGGACTGGCGGACACTGTTCTACTTAAGGACGATGGCAAAACATCCTTTTGGCACACGATTAGAGCCCTCACTATGGCTGTGTAGTGCAAGAACGCATCAGTCTCACATAGGAGACCCAGTGTGTCACCTTGGTGTCTGGCTAGGAATGTGGCAGGTGCAAGCTGTTCAGGAGAGGCCTGCACGCTCCAGGTCCTGTGGCAGCATCCGGCCCTTCTTGCGGGCCTTCTGCAGCCGCCGCTCGGCCTTCGCGGCCTTCTTCTTGCGCAGGTTCTGGCGCCGCTTGTCCTGACGCTGTTGCATCTTCTCTACCACGTGCTCTGAGCGCTTCTCCCACCGGCGCTGCCGCTGTGCCTTGCGCTTCTCCTTGCGCTTCAAGGCTTCCCGCAGCAGCTGCTCATTGTCACGGACCTTCACACCCTCCGCCTTGTACAGCAAGTTGGTCCACTTCATCTTGGCCTCCAGTTCTTGGGCCTTGCCTGCACCCTGGTCTCGCAGCTCCTCCAGCAGACCCTGCCGCGCCTGCAGACGCTCCAGCAGCTGCCTGTAGTTCCTGTCAGTGGTGTCAGGTTCCCTTTCACCTTCTGCCGCTTCTCCTTCCGCTGGGGCTTGCTGGCCGGCTCCTCTTCAGTCACTTCCACCTTATTAAAGATAAGCCCTGACTCCTGCGGCTCCTTGCAGGCCACATCTGGGGGTGCCTCGGCTGGCTCCTCCTTGTTCTCAGCCTTTGCAGCCTTCTCCTTTGCTCGAAGCTCCTTCCGCTTCCTCTTCTTGCGTTCCCGCTCCTGTTTCCTCCGCTGTCTTTTCTCTAGAGTGGCAGCAGACAGCTCCTTGGTGCTACCCTGGCCCCGGACCAGCTGCATCTTCTCATGCAGCCGCTGTCGCAGGAAATCCAGTGCAAAGACAGAGTCAGGTGCTGTGGCTTGGCCATCTTTAGGAGACTCCAAGGAGCTGGAGTTCTTCTCTTGTTTGGATACCACTGGTTTCTTAGCCCTAGAAGAGGTGGGAGACATCTTCCCTGGGGGCTTAGTCTTGTGCTCTGTAGCTTTCTGTTCCTGTTCCCAAGATTTCTTTTGTGTTTTCTTCCTTTTCTTTTTGGGGGGCCCGTCAGCTTCCAAGCGTTTTGTTCTGACAGCCCACTTGCTCCCCTGCCGCTCGGGGCCAGGCTGTGCGCAGATCTTCTTGGCCAAGTCCTGCAGATACGCATCCTTGGCTTGCAGAGAGGCCATGGTTGGAGGCCACGCTCGAAGGTTCCGCGGTCCTGCGCTCCGCCAGAAGCACTATGAACTTCCTGGGCCTGCATTTTTAAAATAAACTTTCTACTTTAAAATTGTCTGAGGTTTACAGCAATATGATAACGACAATTCAGAGATGGACTTGCTTCTGATTAATACGATATTTTATTGTCTTTGAGAATTTCATAGGATATATTTTGGTCATATTCCCCCCCCTCACTCCTTCCCATTTGGACTCGCTTCCTGAATTTTATTCTAAAAGGATGGCTCGTTGTTTCTGCACACGGGAAGCCATCGTGATTCACCTCAAATAGACTTTAATCTTAAAAATGAACACGGAAAACAAAGTGATGTTATTAAATGTTTTACATTGAAATAAAAAATTAACAGCTCAATACCAGGAGTGATAAATCCGATTTATCAAAATGTAGTCAGCACAGAGTAGGTTTGTGTGCATGCGAGCGTGCGAGCGTGCGTGCGTGCGCGTGTGTGTGTGTGTGTGTGTGTGTGTGTGTGTGTGTGTGTGTGTGTGGTGTCCACATGAGTATATGCGCATTGGCAAAGGGGAGTGGAGGGGCTGAGCAGATGTCTCAGTAGCTAAAATGCTTACTGTGCAAGCATATGAGGACCTAAGTTCAGATAATCAGCACCTATGTTAAAAAGTTGGGCATAGAGCCAAGTGTGGTGGCACACACCTTTAGTCCCAGGACTGGGGAGGCAGAGGTAGATAGATCTCTATGTGTTCAAGGCCAGCCTGGTCTATAATGAGTTCCAGGCCAGCCAAGGTACTTAGTTAGACCCTATCTCAAACAACAACAAACTGCACACATCTGTAATGAGGATGTAGAGACAGGAGGATCCCTGGAATTTGCTACCCAACTGATCTTGCCAAATTGGTGAGTACCTGATTCAGCAAGAGACCCTGTCTCAAAAAAATAAGGTGGAAGTTGATAAAGGAACCCATACACCGGCGGCCTCTATATGCACATGAGTATGTACATGTGAACACATCCAAACATATATGAGCACACATTGATATAGGTACACATACACCATACACAATAATAATGATAACAAAATATTTAAAAGAAGAGCCAGGAGATGGACCCCTTCACAATGCAGGGCCACCTGCTGCTGCCCTGTGACCCTGACAGATTTCTAAGGAAGACACCAAACCCTAGTACAGCTATCGTGCACTCAGCTTCTGCCAGTAAAGCTGTCATTCCAACAACACCCTGCCCATCGCAGCCTCTGGCAGGTGAGGGAGTGAGTTCTGCCATTGTCTTCTGTTCAGACATAAGGCATGTTGAGGAAGTGGTTCAAAGCCACAGGCAGGAGCTAGAGCAAAGTAGGGGGCTCCAAAGTCTGCACTTCCAGCTGCTGTGCTCTGCTTCCAAGCAGAGAACAAAGGAGGGGCTGTTTTTAAAGACGAGAGTGTGGCATGGCCCGGCAGCATGGTGCTTACCAACTTGCATGAGGCCCTTCCTTCCTTCCCCCACACTGGACAATTTTATTTTCCCCAACCATGTTATGCTCTAAGTGTCTTGATTATATAGAGGAGCTGACAGCCTTCTCCAATTACTGACATTGCCTATGAGTGTGAGCACGTTCAATTTCGAATTGAAGTAAACAAAGCCTTTCCCCCAAGAGTCCTTGGCAGTAATACCAGGTTTGGTGTGCTAATAAATTCATTTTAAAATGAATATATCACCATGAAGATAAGATGCTTGTCCGCGCAAACCTTCTCAGTCTCCCGTGCACCCCTGCTGGGTCCAGCACCAGACAGTGTGAAAGTCAGGCTCTAAGGCAGCCGTCCTCACCCTTCCTGATGCTGTGACCCTTTAATACAGTTCCTCGTGCTGTGGTGACCCCCCGACCATAAAATTAGTTTGTTGCTACTTCATAACTATAGTTTTGCTACTGTTATGAATCATGATGAGAAGATCTGCTAGAACAGCTGATGGGAGAGCCCAAAGGGGCCCCAGCCCATAGGTTGAGAGTCGCTGTTCTAACACGAAGGGTGGGTAACCTCCTGGTAATGCCACAGCTGTTTTCAACAAGGCCTCAAGTCCCCCAGACCTCTCAGGTGACAGGGTTGGGGCATCAAAGTATGGAGATTCTGAGGATCAGCCTCCTAGGTGGGGCTGGAGGCTGTGGGGGCTGTTGCAAACACAGGCCTTTGCGTTGGCCATTCCAAGCCTGGACGTCTTCCCTAGGAAGACAAAGCTTGACCTCACCCCCACTTCTTCCCTTCTTCATGCCCCCTCAGGCCTCTGTACTGATGTCCCGTCTCAGAGGGTGCCCCCTTCTCTGCTTCAGTTTTATGCCAAGTCTTATAGCCTACATCAGTGTTTCTTGTTACCACCCACGCAGGGCTCAGAACCTGAAACCAGAGTGAGCTACACGAATGACAAGACAAGCAGGTGTCAGGCTCCACACCCAGACCCGGGCCTGCCACTAACCCCGGGTCCTTCCAGCCTTTGCTTACGGGCTCCTGCCATAGGGAACTCAGTCTCTCCACTCCTGAGAGGTGACCACACCTAGGACTTTTTTCTTTTAATATGCAGACATGATTTCTTACAATGTTCCTCCTAAACTAGATATGCATTTATTTCAAACATGACTGTAACTCCCTGAGGAGACTGAGAGGTTTGTGTCCCTCGTGGGTGTCTGTCAGAGACAAGGATGACAAAGACCCTCTCTTCCCATATGCAAATTCCTAAGCATCAGGCCACTTTGACATCATATTCTGGGCCCCAGGATCTCCATGTGGGGACCAGGGAATATGAGGCCTGCTTGTAGTCCTAGGAAGGGGTGATGCAGAGGGCTCCAGATGAGCCCTCAGCAGCTGTGTGACTATAGGCCTCACCTTTTATACCTGCCAAATGGGGACAGTGGGCATTCATGGACCCAGAGACAGGGAGCTATTCTGGGTCTGTAGCAGGTTTTCTTTGGCCACCAACGAGTTCCCAAATCAGAACACCTAGACTTATTATTAGTTATGAATGCTCGACCTTAGCTTATGCTTGTCCCACTAGCTCTTCTGACTTAAATTAACATACATACATACATATATATGTTTTGCCTTGGGTCTTTTTACCTTTCTTTCATTCTGTATGTCCTACTCCATGTCTACCTGGCTGGCAGCTGCCTGGCTGGCTGGCCTTGGGTGTGTTGTGGAATACAAGTTTAAGCTGTATTACATTTGTTTATGCTGTGGAACATCTGTTTAATGGTACAGAGATGTGTTGCATTCTTTTATGTTGCATTTGTTTAACTGTGAAGCTGTGTTTCTTTGCCTGTCTAAAACACCTGATAGGTCTAATAAAGAACTGAATGGCCAATAGCAAGGCAGGAGAGAGCAGATAGGTGGGGCTGGCAGGCAGAATAAAAGGAGAAAGAGGGGAGGAGCAGGAAAAGGAGAAGAGGAGGACACCAGGGGCCAGCCACCCAGCCACCCAGCCACCCAGCCACCCAGCCACCCAGCCACCCAGCCACCCAGCCGCTACAGAGTAAGAAGTGAAGAAAGGTATATAGAATAGAGGTAAAATTCCAGAGGCAAAAAGTAAATGGGATAATTTATGTTAAGAAAAGCTGGTTAGAAATAAGCTAAACTAAGTCTGGGCATTCATAAGAAAGAATAAGTCCCCACATATTTATTTGGGAGTTCGGTGGTGGGTCCCCAAAGCGCAAAGAGTTAAAAAAAAGAAGACAAGTGCTTTAAGCAGGCAAGGTGAAAAAGCAACACATCATTAAATAAATGCTTTATTATTTAAAGTGTAAACAGATGTAACACACCTTTACATAGTTAAAGTAATATTCCACAACATAGACAAACCTAACACATCTTTACATAGTTAAAATAATATTCCACAACATGAATCAGACTCCCATCTTGGTGACCTGCAAGAACCAGCTGAACCATCCCATTCCCGGGAGCCTCAGAGTATTGGCAGCAAGAAGCTCCTCTCACATTTACCTAAGCACGATAGAAGAAACATGGTGGACCAAGCCAGGGGCTCACAACGGCCTGACCCCAGCTGTCAATGTGATGGATAGGACACATGAAATACAGAAATGAGGTCAGCTGCACCTCAGAAACCCAACTCCAGATCACATTCCTTGACTAGTGTTGGCTTGGGGCTCGTGTGAGCGGCATGAATGATCAACAGCTCCCATGGCCCCTTGGGAGGTCAGGCTAGAATCCTCATACTTTCTTATCCATGCGCTAAGTTCTACCCATCAGTCTTTGCTTGGTCATCTGAACTGATCTCTCAAACTGGCTCTAGACTCAGAGACCTGCAGCCTACTGACTCAGAGAGTAAATAGTTCCTGTTCGTGCTAGGTATGGTCTTAGCACATGGGAGATAGAAGCAGAAAAATCAGGAGTTTAAGGTCTTCCTCAGCAACATAGCAAGTTTGAGGCTAGCCTAAGCTACCAGCAGCTCACCTCGTCCCCAAAAAAGAGCTCTTGGTGGTGAAGTACCTGGGCCAGGAGACTGGGGTCAAGGCCCAGCCTGGGGAGGGGATGGCAGTAAGGCTGTCTCCTACGCACTGTTGCTGCCTAGTCTCTGATAGGTCAAGGGTGAATGGGGTCTCCAGTTTCCTTTTTCTTTTTCTTTCTTTTTTTTTTTTTTTTTTTGGTTTTTCAAGACAGTGTTTCTCTGTGTAACAGCCCTAGCAGTCCTGGAACTAGCTCTTGTAGACAGGCTGGGTGGGTCTACAAACTCACAGAGATCCACCTATCTCTGCCTCCCGGGTGCTGGGATTAAAGGCATGCACCACCTCCGCCTGGCAGGGTTTTCAGTTTCCATGGAGAATCCAACTGATGCTCCCACACTGTAAACGGTAACAACCCATCAAAATCAGCCCTGGACTCAGGCCTTCACTCGGAAGCACACAAGCTTCCCAGCTGCTCCAAAATCCTAGAGCTGGGCAAGTGGCTCATGCCTATAATTCAGAACTCGAGAGACTGAGGCAGGAGGATCCCTCTAAGTTCAAAGCTAACCCTGAGCTCCATAATAGGAACTATATAATTGAAAAAATAATAATTCTCCTTACAAGGGACTAAAACCAGGGCCTAGTGCATTCAAAGCAGACTCTCTGCCACTGGTCTACACCCTCGGACTTACAAAGGCTACAGAACTTCCAGGCTCCATTCCCAGCTGTGTGTGATGTCTTCAATGCCATCTGACCCACTTAAATTTACTGATTTGTTTGTCTTCTAGTTTCCCCTCTGGAAGTGTTGCTCCATGAGGGAAATGCATATTATGACTGCTTTCTTATATGTGTGTGTGTGGTGTTGGGCCTTGCAGAAGCGGCCTCAGATAGTAAACACAGAGAGAAGAAAAGGAGAACATAGAGCAGGTGTGAAGGCTTTGGGGAGAGTTAGAGCATGGAAAGAAAGCTGTGCAGCCAGAGCCTGGGCTCTCAGTGCGGTTCTCAGGGTGGGGGACATGGCAAGAACTGAGAAAGGCCTATAATGCCAAGCCAAGGTTTGGAGGATGATGGAAGCCAGGGCATGTGTTAAAGGGGAGCAAGAAGGTGGTGTCTGGGCTTAGGACACCCTGCCTGAGTGGGAGGGAAGACTTCAGGGGTCAAAGAAGAATCAGAGAGTGCAGCAGATAAGTCAGGAGCCAGTGAGGAAGGCAGGCATTCAGCTGCTGTCGGCATGAGCCTGGGACAGGGCCAAGGTGGACTCAGGGAGAGCAGGAGGCTGGATGGCCTCTGCCAGCAGTTTCTTCCTGAGACGCCCCGGCTGACCATCTGCCGGGAAAGCCTCACCTCAAACAGCTGCCCTGGGCACTTCAGGGCTGGAGGCCCAAGGCTGGCCCCGTCTTACAAAGACACTGGGGTACAGGTACTCTTCGTTAATGGCAGAAAGTGGGGGCAGCGTGTACTATCCCTGTCTGCCACACAAGTGTGAAAGTGCATTCATCCGATGGAGAAGTTCCCAACACCAAAGCTGGGCCTGGAAGATTCAACCTCACGGAAGAAGGCAACTGCCACTAGTTGACACCAACTGTATGCTACATAGACAGTGAGCAGTGTGTGTGTGTGTGTGTGTGTGTGTGTGTGTGTGTGTATGCAATTGGTCAGTGTCAGATGTCCTCTTGGTCACTTTCCATCTTACTTTTTATACCGGGTCTCTCACTAAGCCTGGATTTCACCAGTTTGGCCAGAATTACTGTCCAGCAGGTCTGGGAATCCTTCTGACTCCATTTTCCAAGTGCTGAGCTAACATACGGGCTGTCCTGTCTTTTACGCAGGTATTGGGAATCGAACTCAGGACCTCAGACTTTCACAAGGACTTTACCCACCAATCCATCTTCTCAGCCCCAGCAACTGATTTGTCTTATAGGCAATCAGAAAGATGAATATTTTTATCCCCAATTTCCCGGCCAAGCATAAGGCACCCAGGCAGCAGAGCCACGGGAACCCAGGGGTCAGCACAAAGGGGGAGGCAGGTCGACCTACTGTCCTCCAGAGGCCTGACGATTCCTTGTCTCGTTCTACAGGAAGGTCCTAGCTGAGGGGCAGACTTGGGGCAGACTTGGCCCAGACCGCTTCTAGGAGCAGAACCTAGGTTTGTGTCTAGGCCCGCCACTGCAGAACCACAGGCTGCCACTTTACTCTTGAAGGGTGGGGTAACGGGTGGGTGACCATCAGCCCTGAAACACAGTTGGAAAAGCTGAAGTTCAGAGAAACAGACTAGCTTTGGTCCCATTTGTGCACCTGAAGGATGGGTCCAAATCCGTTACGTGGTGTCCTTGACTCTGGTCACTCTTCAGCTGGGTCCAGCCCTGCCCTGGTAGCTGAAATCATCAGGCTGGTGCTGAGCAGACACCCGGTGATCAGCGCCGCCGCACAGGAAAGCAAGAATTCCTGCAGTTCCCCAAGGCTGTCCTCATCCTGCCCTAGGAAAGTCGGCACAGGTTTGCGAGCAGGAAGTGTGGGCGGGGCACCTCATTTCTGAGGCTCCTGGGGCAGAATGAGGACCAGCTTCCTGAATCCTAGCTCTACTCCCCTAGCTTTGTAAAGTCTTTGAGTCTGTGTGCCTAAGGAAGCAATCCCAGTCCCACAGAGAGTTAACGTGCCGGCTCTTGCACATCCTGGTTCTCATGCAGTTCTCGGGAGCTGTAGCTCTGAATCCTGGCTCAGCCACTGACCAGCTTGAGCCAGGATGAGACCAGCACAAGAGTTAGGCTGTGTTAATCACACTGGCTGCAGACCAACCAAAGGGAGAACCGGTCAGATTTCATACAAAAATCCAGACCACCAACTTTTCTTTTTTCTCTTCAAAAACTAGATCTACTTTCATTGTTTGCCATTCCTGCCAGGGCAACATTCTCTATGCAGGCTGGGTAGCCCCTGGCACCCAATGGATTCCTTACCCACAGTCAAGCTAAGGGCCCCAGCCTCCTACTTCAGGGCCTAGGCTGACAAGTGGATGGATGGTTATGGTAAAAATAATAAGAGTTAGTGCAAGGATCATGAGGGGGTCTTGGTGCTTTGTGAATGAACTGCAAAGGCTTATGTAGTATTTAATGGGTGGCTAGCCCTGACTTTCTATTGTCTCATTTGTCCCTTACTAGGACCCTAGGGACCTTCTCCATCTTTACCTGGCCGAGAAGGTGGTTAACTTAATTACCAAAGGGAAAGTGCAGAAGAGCCTCACAGAGCAGTTGCTCAGCAGTAGGTGCTAGGTCATAGCCCTGGCAGGTGCTCCCACCAGCTGAGCTCACCTGGTGGTCAGATGACACCTACTGAGAGGGACTGAGAGACAGGCCTAGGGTCACAGACACTGAGCAGAGAGCAAATACGTGCCACACTAGGGAAGCTTCAGGGAGGACTCCAATAAGGGACTGGCTCCAGGGAGAATCCCTGACCGGACTTAGTCATGGAAACTTCATTCCAATTTGCATGCCTCTGTCATTCTGCAGGCCGCATGCTTATGTCCTCTGTCCTGAGCGCCTCCTCAGCAACCTTTCTAGTTCAGGGCTTTACAGGTGGGGAAGCCAGGGTGGGGACAGGCAGCTGACGGACCCATTAGTTGGCTCTGAGACCCTGACTGAGCCTCCACTGTGCTGTTGTGACTCATCAGTAGTCTCCATTTGGGCACAAGGAATGAGGCCGAGGGCCTTTCCACAAATTCCGTCCATTCCTGACACCTTCATTTCTCAGACCCGAGATCAAACTCAGCAAGGGACAGGAATTCTCCCCAGGCCACATAGCGTGAATGTGTACGTGTGCATATGTGTGTGCGTTTGTGTGTGTGTGTATTCAGACTCAGGCTGTAGATCCAGGTATGGGTGAGCCCAAAGCCTGTGCTCTTGAAATGAAAGCATTAAGTGAGCCACATACGGCGGTTGTGAGATTATAATTAGATAATAAATAACAAACCAGTAGCAGATGCTCTCACAGTTACTGTACCAAGTGCTGGCCTAAGCATCTTGAACATATTAGTTCACTTAATCAACACTATCAGCAGGCGGCCGGTGCCACTGTTTCTGGACCCTGTTAGGAGTTGGGAAAATGAGTTACAGAGAGGTGAGGGGTCTTGCCTGAGGCCTCGAACATCTGTGTGATAGAGTTTAATCCAATCCAATCCTGGATCCTGAGTCCTTGCTCAACCTACTGCCCCAGGAACACAGCACAGATGTGCTGAACCCTAAACCCCACAGCGCAATGCCCCAGCGGTATCACACAGGGAGCAGATGAGCCATGAAGATGCTGGGCACAAGGATCCCCGTCCTAGGTGGCTTCCCAGAAAATCCCTCCTCCATATCCAACCTAGTGTCTGCTTGGGTCTGGCTAGGCACTCAGGTTGTGACCTCTGAGAAAGAGAGTCAGCGGCAGGACAGCACAGGAGCTGGGCCATCTGTCTCCCTAGAGACAGGATGCTGAGTTGGACCAGGACATGCTGGGGGTCCTGCCTGCCTTCTAGTCTCCATCCCTTCCAGAGCCTCCTTCTTACTTCCTGGGGCCTCACAGGAGCCATAGCCACACTCTGCCCTCTCCACTCACCTCCCATGCTGCCAGGCCTCATTTGGGGACATGTATGATGTGTCCATAACGTGCCTTTTCCATCTTCAAGATCTTTTCTGCACGGGTTCCTGTGTGTCAGGCCTTTCCCCTCCTCTCGGACAAGACTTCCTTTTAGTTGTTGCTCCCACCAAAACTCACACTGAAGTTTGGTTACAGAGGTAGAAGAAGACCTTTAAGAAAGATTCCTGCTTTTCTTGCAGAAGGCCTGGAGGGCAGGGCCTAGGAAGCCAGACTGCTCCCTCCCTCTGAAGAATAGGCCACATGACACTCGTGTGTTAGGGTCTTACAGAGAGGGAGGGTGTCCTGTGGTGATTTCGTCTTCCCCCTTGCTCAAGACCCCCTCTTACCCAGTTCCTGACCCAGGCTGTGCATCTATGATCTTTGCTCTTAGATAAGGAGACCTGCTTTCACTAGCAGGAGCCCAAAGGCCTCTGCTCACAGGCCTAATGGCCTGGACCCAGGGTCCACAGTCCTTCCCCTTCAGGCTCATTATCTCATGGGGCCCTCTTGGGGTCCCTCTGACAAGCATGGATCATTCCACCCATTTTAAGGATGAGAAAATGGAGGTCCAGAGAGATGAAGGAAATTGCCTGGTGACCCAGTTGCTGAGGCAGTTGTGTTGGGAGGCAAACCTTTAAGGGGGTTTAATATTTTCCTTGCAGGCTTGGATTAGTTCCTGCAAGGATGGATTAGTGCTCACAAAAGCTGGTTGTTATAAACTGGGTCAACTCTTTTGTGCCCCCTTCTTTCCCACACACCCACTTACCTCTCTCACACTCACTTCACCCTCTGTGATGCCGTCCATCATGTCACGACAATGTCCCCAGTTTCAGCCACCAAATCTTGGGCTTCTCAGCCTCCAGCACGTGAGGAATAAACTTCCTTTCTTTATAAACTACCCAGCCTCAGATGCTCTGTTATAGAGTCAGAAAATGGACTAGCACATCATGCAGCCAGCTCTCACGGAGGTGCGTGGGAGGAAGTGATGTCCGATGTTCCCAGGTCCAGCCTTCTCCACTCCCTCTAGAGTGACACGTCCCTGCCTCCCACCATGACCATTAGTCGAAGATAGTGGTCTTATAAAATGGAAGGAACTTGCACTGAGCATCGTGGGAAGCTGAGGTAGCTCTGCTGTTAGTTCAGTGCCAGCTTGGCTGTAGAAGCCTCTGACCTTGTCCCCTGCCCTCCAGGAAAAGAAGGAAATTGCAATATGCGTTGACGTGCTCAGGAGACGCATTGACCTGCACTCTATTTGTGCAAGCCAGAAACAAACCTTTCTCATCATTGCCCTGGGGTTTCAGGGTTGTTACCTTAGCAGAATTTTAACTACCGACTAATAAACTGCTCTTCTTTTCCCTCTAAGCCTTGTAGTTAGTAATGAAATCACAATATTCCAAAGTAGTTGCAGCAGCCAACACTGAATTAAGAGTATGTAAGAATGTTTGGAGGGGACTGGAGAGACGGCTCAGAGGTTAAGAGCACTGGTTGCTCTTCCAGAGGTTCTGAGTTTAATTCCCACCAACCACATGGTGGCTCACAGCCATCTATAATGAGAGCTGGCGCCCTCTTCTGGCCTGCAGGCAGAACTCTGTATACATAACAAGTAAATAAATCTTCAAAAGAAAAAAGAGTGTTTGGAGCTGGAGAAATGGCTCACCAGCAGAGAGCATTCGCTGCCCTTTGAGAGGATCTAAGTCTAGTTCCTAGCACCCATGTCGGGTGGCTCACATACCTGTAACTCCAGCTCCCAGGGAATCTGACACCTTCTAGCCTCCAGGGGCACCTGAACACACGTGGTACACACTCAGACACATTTAAAGGAAGGAGGAGGAAGATGAAGATGTTGGCCAGATGTAATGATGTACCGATGTGACCCCCACCTGAGTTAGGAGGATGATAATTCCGAGGTGAGTGTGAACTAGGTGGTCAGATCCTGCTTTTAAAAGAAAAAAAAAAGAACATGTGCTGACTAACATATAACATATCAACCACGCTTCTCACCGCCAGGCTTCTCTTTTGTAGAAAATCTTCCTTCCTTCCTTCCTTCCTTCCTTCCTTCCTTCCTTCCTTTCTTTTCTTTCTTTCTTTTTTTTTTTTTTTTTTTGAGACAGGGTTTGTCTGTGTATCCCTAACTGCCCTGGAACTTAACCTTAAACTAGGTTTATTTTCCATTTTTATTTTGTTTGCTGTGAAGTGATTGTTTATCTCTTCTGTTATTTTTAAGCTGAGTTGTTTGTCTTCTCAGTGATTTGTGGGAGGTCTTTACATGTCTTGAGTGGTAATGCTTTGTTCATTATTCACACTGTGATATATTCACCCAGGATGTGGCTAGAGTTTTCCGTAACAGGGTAAATGCTAAGTTGGAAGAAGCGGGCCTATGCATGGTGAGCAACACCTCGGCAGAAACAGCAAAGCATCGCTAATGCATTACTTCAGTGAAACAGGAGAAAGTATTGTATCCATGAGAAAAGAACAAGGTAATACAAAAAAGGAGCAGTCAGATCACAAAGTGCTCTTGGAAGTACAATAAAAGTGAAAATTTGATTCTGTAGAGTGTTGAAATTTTCCAGAAGGGAAACAAAAAAAAGGAGAGAATAATTATAAACAGGTGAACAAAAGCAAGCAACATGATGGGGGGGGGGGGCGCGGCGGCAATGCTTTAGTAAGTAAAAATCTCCAGAAAGAATAAAGTGTCTGTAGAATTAGTTCTAGGGAAAAAAAAATCTCAAGAACAAGAGGACCCACTATGTGCCCAACACTATGATCAGATACAAACGTGTTCCTAAACACTCTGAGTGAGAAAGAACGGGTTCTTTTGAGGGACTGGGAAACAGAATGTCATTAGACTTTACACTCTTTGACAGAAATGACAATGAAGCAAGCCTTCAAAATCTAGAAAGAAAATTATTATTTTCAATTTAAAATTCTGGACCTGGCAAATTGCCAGTCAAATATGAGACACTTTTAGAAATGTAAGGTCCTTACATTTTCTCCACAGGACCCCTGTACTGGCCTGTTTTCTGTTGCTAACACAGCACCGGGTAAGTTTTACTGCAAAGAGGTTTACTTAGGCTCATGATTCTCATCCAGGATCGAGGGGCTGCACCAGGTGTGGCTTTCTTGCTGGCAGAATGCTTAGGGGACATAGGGTATCCTGTGGTGAGCATGTCCCTCTGGTCTCTCTCCTCATAAAGCTACCAGGATTCAAGCATGGGAACCTCATCCTGGCTCCCTGTCTGATCTGTGTCACTAGCCCTGAGAGCCCGCTTCCAAACAGCACAGTCAGAGTCCCCTGCCCAGGCCTCACCACAGGAAATGGGTCCAGCATGAGACTTAAAAGAGGACACAGGCCATTTCCCTCTGGAAAACTGTGGGGAGGTGGCCCCCCAAGAAAGGTAGAACTACACAGAAGAAGACCTGGGAAGTAGGAAGTGAGGGATCACACCCCGGAGAGAAATCAGAAAAGCCCCAGATGACCTTGAAGGGAAACTCCCATGGGACGTGAGAGTCCATCCCCCAGGACCAACCCAGGAAGGAACATTAGTGTCCAGCAGGGACTTCATGCAGGGGAGTAAGCTTCTAGGATACTTACTGTGTGAGACTGTATGGAGATTTATACAAATGAGGGATACTGGAGAGGGGTAAGGGTTGAACACAAAACTGAGCAGGAAGTAAAATACTAAAGCAAAAATATCAATTATTAATTCCAAGTTAAACACAAGCTGCGTGAGAGAAATATTAATCATGGTGCACTGTGAATGTTATTTATTTGTTTACGATCACATAAAAATCTTTGCAAAATGAAACAACAAAAGCATAGGCAACAAAAGAAAAAGTAAATAAATTGGGTTACAACAAAATTTAAAAATAATGTTTAGCAAAGGACCGTCAACAGAGGGGCAAAGTCTATCTACAGAAGGGAGAAAGCATTTGCAACTGCAGAACTGATGAGGGGCTAAAAGAAGAAATACAGCAATCAGGGCTGGAGAGATGGCTCAGCGGGTAAGAACGTATGCTTACTACAGGAGCAGAGAACCTGAGTTTAATTTCTGGTACCTATGTCAGGCAACCCAGAACTGCCTGTAACTCTAGTTCCGGTAGCTCCAGCGCCCTCTTACGGATTCCAAGGGCACCTGCACTCGCATGCATCTACCCCTTCACAGACATAGACAGACACAGCACACACACACAGACACACACACACACCATACACAAATAACCATAAAATCAATCTTTAAGGAAAAAGGAAATCCAGGAATTCCCACCATAGTAGCAACCACTAAAACCACCCCATCTTGATTTAAAATTGGGCAAATGACTTGAATTTATCTAAACAAGATAAACAAATGGGCAATAAGCACATGAAAAGATGCTCATTATCACTGATCATTAGCAATGCAAATTCAAGCTACAATTAAAAGAATAACCTCACGCTCATTAGGATAGCTAGTACATTTTCAAAGCTCAACAAAACAAATAACAAAAATCCATAAACTGACAACTTTTGGCTGAGATGGGGAAAGCTGGAAACCGCGTACACTGAGGACAGGAATGGGCAGCGGAAGAGCTGCTGTGGAAACAGCACCGTGGCTCCTCAGAAATGAAAACCACAGTCAAAGCAAGGTTCAGCAGCCTGTGTCTGGACATATTCCAAAGCACCGAAAGCAGGTACGTGTGCATGTGTGCACTGCAGCATCACTTACGATGGACACACAGAACCAGTGCAAGGCCACATGGCTAGATGAATGTGGAACATACATGGAATATTATGTATCCTTGTAAAGGAAGGGATCCTGGAACATGCTGTGACACGGATGAACCTTGAAGACACAAGATAAGTGAAACGGCTGGACCCCAAAGGAAAAATAATGTGTGCTTCTACTTCCTTGAATAGTGGAACTTATTGAAACAGGAAATGGGGTGATGTTTGCCAGGAGTTGGGGTGGGGATGGGATGGGAGCTACTGTTTGATGGGTGTGGGTGATGGTGATGGTTTCACAACCTTGTGAGCACATTTAATGCTGTTGTTCTAGTTTCATTTCTGTTGCTGTGATAAAACACTCTACCCCGGCGGTCCTCAACCTACAGACTGAGACCCCTTTGAGGGTCGACTGACCCTTTCACAGGGGTCAGCTAAGACCATTGGAAAACACAGATGTTCATATTATGATTTATAACAGTTATCAAAATTACAGTTATGTAGTAGCAATGAAAATAATTTTATGGGTGGGTGTCCCCACCACATGAGGAAATGTATTAAAGGGTTGTAGCATTAGAAAGATCAGGAACCACATCTCAAAGCACCCAAAGTGACTCAGAAGAGAGAAGGGAGCTTAAAATTCCACGTTACAGTCGCCATTGTGGGCAGTCAAAGCAGGAACTCAAAGCCTCGATCCACAATCAAGATGGAGAAAAACGGATGTGCCCAGGCTGCCTGTTTCCTCGCCAGTGAGATGACCTCGGTAATGGTGTCTGCTGCCAAGCCTGACACCGTGAGCTTGATTCCTGAGACTCACATGGTGGAAGGAGAGAACCAGCTTCCACGAGCTGTCCTATGACATCCACATGCACACCTTGGCACACATGTGCATGCACACACCACACTAAATAAATAATGGAACTGAAAATAAAAGCAGCAGAAAGAGTTGTGCTACTTAATGATGTAGATACCTACCAAGCGATTCAGCCCGAAGTTAATATAGCAGTTGCCAATAGGAAAAGGAAGTGGGAACCCAGTGACTTAAGTTTTTCAGAAACTGAATGCAAATACAACTTGGATTAAGGGCTGGAGAGATGGCTCAGAGGTTTTGAGCTCTGGCTGCTCTTTCAGAGAACCCAAGTTTAGTTCCCAGCATTCATTTTAAGTGACTTACAGTTGTCTGTAACTCCAGTTCCATGGGATCCTATGCCCTGTTGTGACCTCCACAGGCACCAGGCATGTCCATAATACACAGACACACATGCAGGAGAAGCACTTATACACCTCAAAATAAACTAAATTTAAAAAGTTGTTTAAAAGGTAATTAAGTAAACAGTAATCTGAATCAAAAACAAACAAAAAATGGCTGATTGTCCCTCTAGAAGGCCCTGTGACATAGGTCATGGGTGTTGAGGACCTGGGCCACTTCCAAGACACCTTGAGGAGCACCCTCTATGTGGGCAGAGTGGTCAGGTCTCTGATGCTCCACACCTTTTCCCAGAGCCAACGGAGTGCCTCAAAGCAACCCTGGACAGAGGCACTGTCATTCACTGCCATAGCCACACATTTCATGTTAATGGGTTTTGGAAATGCAATCTGCATATCAAACCTGTGATTTCATGGAGATTATTGCTTAGGATGAAGCCAAGTTTATTAAGTGAGAGGATTTAAGGAAAATACAGTGGGTGCTTTGTATGCATGAGTTTCAGTCCTCGGAGTCAATCAACCATGTGTGACGGCAAAACACTATATAAAAACAGTGTATCTACTGAACACATACAGATATTCCCCTTGTTGGTGTTCCTGAACAATACAACAGAACACATACAGAGCTCACATTGTATTAGGTGTTCTAAACATGCTGCAGGTGATTTGGCCAAGTGCTCAAGAAGATGTACTTAGGTTGTATGCAAATATGGAGTCATTTTACATAGTTGTCTTTTCTTCTTTTGAGACAGGGTCTCTGTGTGTACTCTGGGCTGGCCTAGAACTCGCTCTTCTCTGGCCCAGCTTCCCAAGTTCTGGGATCGTGCCACTTTGCCTGGCTATCCATTGACTTTGGTACTCCTGGAAAGAGTGTTTCTGGACCAACACGCCCCAGATCCTGAGAGATGATGTAGGAGAAGGATAGTTGAGGAGACTCCTGGAAATGGGAAACTTATTTAATTGGGAAGGGTATGACAGAAGACAGAGGAAACGCTCACCTAATCCAACCGCCAGGGGCTAGGGCTAGGGCCTGCAAATCTGGAGAAAGAGAGGGATCTCCCCAGTATTGACAGAAGGCAATGGTGGAGGAGTGGTGTCCCCAGCTGTCTCCTGACAGCACTTGGCTGAGGAGCAAAAGATGGAAGCTAGGTTTGTCCTCCTCTTCTGCAACTCTTGAACCACGGTCATCTCTCAGCTGCCGAGTGTCTTTCTTTCTACAAAAGGTCCTGCAGTCTACAGCAATTGTGTAAATAGTGGTTGCTCAGGGTCCTTCTGAACTGCTTACTCTCTGTGTGGCAAGGAGCAGTGACCACAGCAGTAATGTGACCAATCACTCACACCCTGTGTGCGTGTGCTGAAGCCCTCTGAAGAGCTTCAGGTATGTTAACCTGAGCTCACAAGCCCAGCCTGCAGATATTCCCTGGGCTCTTTGCCTCCTGTTGGTCAAATGCCTGTGTTCCCTCCCACATGAATAGGCTGACCTGTGTGTCGCAGCAATGATGGTGTGACATCCACACTGAGGTCAGAAAAGACACCGTGTTTATGAGCACAGTTTTGTCTTCCACTCATCTGTGCAGGTATCTCTGCTGTGGGCAGAGTTGTATATGTGTACGAGCATTATAAAGCTAGGCCAGGATAGATCTAGTCTTCTAGTTCTTTGAGAACTCTGCACACGGATTTCCATTCTCACCAGTAGTGAGTAAGGGTTCCTTTTCTCCAGACCCTCATCAGCTTGGCTGTCATTTGATTTCTTGATGATGGCCACTCTGACGACAGTGAGAATCTCAAAGTAGTTTTAGTTCACATTTTCCGGGTGGCTCAAAATGTTGAATGTGCCTTAAAATATTGATTGAATATTTATACTTCTTCCTTTGAAAACTATCTGTTCAGTTCAGTGGCTCATTTATTGATTGATAGTTTGAAAATATGACAGATATACACATAGAATTTTATTCAGCTGCATAGAAAAGTGAAATTATGGGTTTGGGCAACTAGTTCAGTTGATAAAGTGCTTGTTTTGCAAATACAAGGCCCGAGTTTGATCCCCAGAACCCATACACAAACAGTCAGGTATGGTGTCATGTGCTTGTATTCCCATATGCTTGAATCAGCTGAAATGGAGGATCTCTAGGGCTGGCCAGTCAGCCTAATTAACAAGTTCCTAGCTGGGAAAAGACCTATGTCAATATACACGGCTTCTGAAGAATGTCTGTGGGAGGAGTCCTCTGGTCTCCACATGCATCTGCACATATGTGCTTGTGCATACACACATACACACACAAGAAAAATGAAATTGTGATATTTGCTGGAAGAAGAATGAGGCTGGCAGGCATTAAGTGAGGTACCCCAGAATGACAAATACCTCCTGCGCTC
This sequence comes from Ondatra zibethicus, assembly GCA_004026605.1. Classification (NCBI taxonomy): domain Eukaryota; kingdom Metazoa; phylum Chordata; class Mammalia; order Rodentia; family Cricetidae; genus Ondatra; species Ondatra zibethicus. The sequence goes on along the minus strand of PVIU01001085.1, from coordinate 26,954 downwards.
TCAGACGTGGATCCTGGCTTCTGATTTGGATATATGTGTACGTGTGTGCATGCGAGTGTGGGTTCAGGTCAGGACCCAGAAAGGGGCTCGTGAAGGGGAAGAGGAGAAGTTAAGGGAGTGGGTGAAGAAATATTAGAACCCGTGTGCTATGAAAGTGAAGGGGGGTTGCTGGAGTTGAAAGTGGGGCCTGGACCACGGAGATGGGGAGACCAGCAGAGGGTGGGCAGGATTGACCAAAACTAAGCATGTGGGAAAATACCAGAAGGAAGCCTGTTACTTTGTGTGCTAATTCAAGAGTAAGTTGAATTTAGTTTAAAGAATACTGTGTCCCATGATCTCAAGTGGATCAGCTGCCCTGGGAAGCCAGTTAACATGTCGTCAGGACACTCAAGCAGACCCAGGGAGACAAATGTGAAAAACTGAATCTTCTAGCTGACCAGCAGCATGACCTCACCAGCCACACAAGGAAGCCATTCTCCTGTCTCCAACCCAGAGAAGCCTCAGAGGACCACACAGCTTCCAACTAAGCTGCTCCCCAATTCCCACCTCTAGACACATTTTGTCTTTTTGTTTGTTTGTTTTTTGAAACAGGGTCTCTCTACATAGCCTTGGCTGTCCTGGAACTCACTCTGTAGACCAGGCTGGTCTCGAACTCACAGAGATCCGCCTGCCTCTGCCTCCCGAGTGCTGGGATTAAAGGCGTGCACCACCACCGCCCGGCTAGTAGTAGTTCCTTTTTCATTTTTATTTTGAGGTAGGATCTTCCTATATCCCAGACTAGCCTTAAACTTGTGGTGATCCTCCTGTTTTGGCCTCCCAAGTGCTGAGAATTTAGGCATAAACCACATGACTGTTCCCATTCCTACTTTACTTACTACAAGTCGAGGGAGCCGTTTCTCTCCTTCTACCATGAGCCCCAGGAATGGAAGGCAGGTGATGAGGCTCTGTGCTGAGCACCTGTACCCATTGAGCCACCTCCCAGGGCCATGTTCTCACTTTACAGATGAGAGCGTTAACAGAGAGAGTGCCAGTAACTTCCCTGAGGTCTCACAGATACCGAATGATCTAACCTACGCGTTAGCATGAATTAGAACATCTTGTTTACAAGACACTGGCAAGGAGAAGGCAGTAGGCCCACAGTACAGCAAGGGAGAATGGGGCTGCACATCTGCAAAGCGAAGGAACGGAGCAGCGAGAGAGCTCCATGCTCTGCAGCTCAGCTGGCCCCTGGTCTCCAACCTGGGTTGCGTGAGTGACACAAGACTGAGAAGTGGGGATGGGAACTTGATGTCCACCAACAGCCTGCTCTACGGGGCTCTTATCCTCTTGTGACATTGCTGTCTTTCCAAAGCTGTCTTGGTCCTGAGACCAGAGAGCCTCAAGGGAAGGAATGGAGTTTTATCAGCTATGTCCTTACCACTCCCCAGCCCAGAGCCAACCAGGACAGCATGCTTTCTGGGGCCACACCACCCTTCAATAAGCCACCAGGGCTGGCAAAGCAGGCATTGGGAATCCCTTCTGATCTGAGGTCTCTGCACAGGAGTGAATCCAATGCGGTTCAGAGCGTGGCAGCTCAGGGAGAGCAGAGGATTTCTGTAGAGAGAACAAAAGCTTCCCCAGAGGAGGCTATGAGAGCAGAGGCCTGAGGATGGACAGTATCAGCACAGGTGAATGTTCCAGGCAGAGTGTACAAAGTAGAAAAGGCTTGAAGCTGAGCTCTCAGGGGCAGGTATGTAGAGCAGGAATCCAGCCTCTGGCTCCTCAGGAGGCCTCCAGGACTGGCCCTGAACTCTGTACCCAGATAGGCCTTGAACTTGCGTTTCTCCTGCCTCAGCCTCCCAACTGGCTCAAATTATAGGCCCCTACCAACTGAGCTATAGTTCCAGGCTGGGCAATTTATATTCTTTGAGGCTTGGGAAGCAAACAGAGGTTTTTGAGGAAGGCGTCTGAATAATAGTAATAATGACTGATGTGCATTTGGCATCTACTGTGTTCTGTACACGGCTCTTGCACAACCGCATCTAATCGAAACCTCACAGCACCCTGTGTGGTGGGTACTGCCCCTGCCCCATCTTTTATGTGTGGAGTCTGAACCACAGACATGGAGGCGCCTAAGTTCATATGGTCAGGGAGGGTCAGGGAGGAAAGGGGCAGGCTCAGGCCCAGCAGTCAGACCCAAGGCCAATGCTCTTAGCCTTTTTACCTGCTGCCTCTGACCTTAACAACCTCAGCAGCTTCCTGTCCTCTCACCCATGAGACTGAGGCCCAATGACGGGACTGACTTTCCCAAGTGCAGAGTAAAAGGGAGGTAAGGCTGGGTGGGTGAGTCTGGGCTGCAGGAGGGGCTCCATCCTAACTTCCAAGAGTGTCACAGATGGTATCATTGTGCTTGGGACAAAATCCAAACTCGGCAAAAGCCACCGTGTGATTGGGCCTTGCTGACTCCCCCAAAGTCTCTCCTGCAGCACTCGCCTCTCCAGGTCACTAGGTGCCAGCTTAGCGTGATGTTGCTCCATTGCTCTTCTCTCTGCCAAGAATGGCCTTCTGCTTGGCCTTCGTGTGGTCAGGCTCCTTGCTGTCAGTGAAATGTCACCTCCTCTGAAGTGATTGCCTTCTCTAAATTACCTCCGTGTTCTCACTGCTTATATTTTCATAGCAATTTTGATGATCTGAAATAACCCATTTTTGCCTCTGCATTTCTCTCTTCTGATTAATATGTAAGCATCAGGAGGGTGGGGAGGGTGGGGAAGGACCTTTCTGTGGCCTTGAGCCTTGACTAGAGCCTGACACACTGAACATGCTACATAAGTTTTGTTACATTTTTTTTTCTTTCTTTTCTTTTTTTCTTTCTTTCTTTTTTTTTGAGACAGGGTTTCCCTGTATTGCTTTGGAGCCTGTCCTGGAACTCACTCTGTAGACCAGGTTGGCCTCAAACTTACAGTTGTTACATTTTCTTATCTTCTGTTGATGAAGTCAACAGAAGGAACCTCACTGAGGCCGGAACTTCCAGACCCAGAATGGGGCCTGAACATGATCAAGGAATGATGGCAGGAGCACCTTATGGTCTCCCAAGGTCTCTGTTCTTTTCTGGTGGGGTGGCCATAGCCATTGTCATGGGCTACCCTGTGCAGGGAAGAAATACAACTAAGAAGTCTGCTGACTCCGTGCCTTCCTGGCCTAGGCATCGCAGCTTCCACCAAAAGAGAGGGGGCCGATTTAACACTGGGCCTTGACACCCTCAGTGGGCCTGGTTTATCACTAATGCCCAAGAATCTCACTCTCTGAAGGTTGGGCCAGCCTCGCCAGCAGGTGGCTGAAATCTAATCTAAGCACTGCTCTATAGGGGAGGTGGGGCTGTAGTACCTTCTTTGTGCAGAGGCTAGTGGGGCCCAAGCAGAGGACCTAGACGTTGTGCGGCCTCTGGTGGCAGGGATGACACAGCCTCTGGGGCTCCACAGGGTTACCTTGTCATACCAGCAAGGCCCCTGACCTGCTTCTCTGCCTGGGCCCGTGGAGAAGGCTGATTATGAATAACAGTCTGGGCGTCAGACCCAAGACATCTGCCCAGGATCACACAGTGTATTACAGTCACAGATGCACATGGCCAGAGAAAGCAACCGCTCGTCAGATCTGAAGCCATGACAGGTCCTGCCTGGCACCCCTAGCTTCTCTCTGCCAATGCTTTCAGTCTTCCCACGCTCCGTGCGTTCACTCCACTGGCCTGTGCGTCTGGAACATCACCTTCCCTGGAGCCCCAGCTCTCCTTCACATCCCTACTTCTCTCACCCGCTTGCCACCTCCGCGGGGAAACCAGGGGGCCAGGGCCTAGCCTGGCTCGTCCTTGTGTCTGCAGCTCCCACAACAGGAGCGCACCTAGAGCAGGGTCGTGGGGCTCTCGCCTAGAGAGGAGGGGACCAAGGACAGGCGGGGGTGGGGGGAGGTGGGGGAGGAGAAGAGGCGGCGGCAGGCGGAGCGTGGGGCGGAGAAGACGGCGGGAGGGAGCGCGCGCGCCGGCGGCGGCCGCCCAGGGCCGGGGCCGCGCGCCCAGCCTGAGCCCGCCCCGCCGCCAAGCGTCACCGAACCTGCTTGAAATGCAGCCGGGGAGCCGGGGCGGGCGACAGCGGTGGTGGTGGCGGCGAAGGCAGCGGCAGCTCCGGCGCCGCGGCAAGCACTTGGCGGGCTGAGGCGCGGCGGCGGCGCGGGGGTCGCGGGGCACGGCGGCCGGAGCCCCGGGCCCGCCATGGGCCGCCCAGAGCTGGGCGCGCTCCGGCCGCTGGCGCTGTGGCTGTTGCTGCTGCTGCTGCAGCAGCTCCAGCATCTCTCCGCAGCGGATCCGCTGCCCGGCGGCCAAGGTGCGTACGGCTCTTCCCGGCCGGCTCTGAGCCGCCAACAAAGCGCGGCCGGGGGGAGGGGGCGCTGTGCGGCGAGGCCCGGCGAGAGAGGCTCCGGGGGCTCCAGCTCCCTGGATTTGCCCTGGACCTCCGCTCGCCGCCCTGGGTACAGAAGCTCTGCCCCCGTTCCGAGTATCCTCTTGGGGGAGATGGGCTCTGGGGTCCCCCTAGCCCGTGAACTTTGCGGGGGGTAGTCATTCAGTGTCTCGGGTAAGCGGTTTGGTTTATTTGACACGCGCGCTCCTCCACGATGATGAGCAAAGCAACCACAGCCTTTCCTTACAATGCGTTTCCAGGGACCCCTGCGGGCCGAGGGGAGTGACAGGTTGCTAGGGGACTGATCCCCGTGCGCCCGGTGCGTGTGTCGCCAGTGTGCGGGGCTCCTCATAAGCTGGGTCTGCGTGGATCTGGCTTGCGCTATGTGTGAGGATGAATGTGTCTGAATGCAGAGTATATCCACGGGCTGTAAGCTTGGGTCGCGCCATCGGTCGGCCCTACAGCGGAGGAACCCGTGGCATCCTGTCCTCCCTTCGGATTAAGGTGCTTGGAGCCTCGGAGTTTACCAGTATCTCCGTTTTCAATACCTGCTGTACTTATCGGCAGCCGGGGCTGCGCGGTGGGGAGCGGATGATCCGGCTCACAACCCCTCCCCCCCCCACAGGTCCGGTCAAGGAGTGCGAAGAGGACCAGTTTCGGTGTCGGAATGAGCGCTGCATCCCCTCGGTGTGGAGATGCGATGAAGACAACGACTGTTCAGACAACAGCGACGAGGACGACTGCCGTGAGTCGCGGCGATCGGGGAGGGGGAACCGTGGGGCCGCCATGCTCCGTTGCGCACGTGGCTGCATCCGTCACAGGGCCACCTGCCCCAGCCTCACGGCCTTGTTGTGGGCCGGATGGTTCTTAGCTGTCGGCGGGAGCCCGGTGGCAGGCGTGTCCTGCTTAGGGTGGAGCCCCGCGCCGCGTGCTGGGGTTACGGGCCCGGTACTGTGGGCGGGGACGCGGCAGCGCAGCCCCTGCACACCGCTAACCTCCATGGATCGGAACCTCAACCTGGGTCCAACTGGGCGCGCTCATTTCAAAGTTCCACGCAGTTCGGGCCGCGAGGGGCTCCTTCCCTGCTCGGTTTTATGAATGAATGGGCTCCCCGGGGCCCCTGATTGGCTGCGCAAGGACCACCCCATAGGCCTGTGGCCGGAACGGCCAATCGTGGGGCCGGCGGTGTGCTTTACGGGGCTCGGCTCTAGGCCCTGCCCTGGCCGCACCCCCGCGCGCGCATCCTCCTCGTGGTAGGCTCCGGTCCTGGTCACAACCCGCTGCCTTTCTGTCGAGTCACCCTTCTGACAGCGTTCTCTTGCCAGCCCAGGCTGGCTGTGAGTCATGGGGCCACCAGCAAGGAGGGGCCCAGGAGGAAGAGTGTGTTTCCTGGAAGCGACCTGAGCAACGGCAGGGTAGGCTGGCCCTGCCGGAGCCCCGCTGCTTTTGCTGAGCGTGGCCAGTGCACACCCTGAGCAACCGATGGAAGTTCCTTCTTGCGTGGGCGTGTATTCAGGTGGCTGTGGGGCCGCAACCGAATTAGCAGGCATTTGCTGCGGTAAAGGAATGGAGTTCCTGGTACTGAGAACCCAGACTCTTCTAGCCACATATACCTAAGAGGCCTTTCAGTTGACATTACTGAGACCAGCTGTGTGTCTGCCTGTGTTGGGCATACGGGATCGGGTCAGAGCCGGGACGGCACCAGGTAGCACACACCCAGGACTCGGGAAAGTTAGGCTGACCGACACTTCCACTTGGAAGCAGTCTGTTGAGGCCTTAGGTGTTTTCTTATTTAACATTTTTGGGGGGATGGATTGCATGCAAAAAGCATGTATGTGAAGATAGGAGTACAGCTTGTAGGAGTCGATTCTCTTCTACTTTGTGGGTTCCCTGCCTCAAATTCAACCTCCTCAGGCTGCTAGTGAATGCCTTCACCTGCCTAGCCATATATATCACTGGCCCCTCTTGGAGTTCTTTTGATTGCCAGTCTGCCTGACAGCCCGCTCTGGACTAGCCTATGACTGGGGCGTATTGAGCCTGACAGCCTCAGTTTCTCATATGACCTGTAACTGCTGCCTTGGCCACGTCTTAGGACCGTTTTGAGGACTAGTACTAGCAATGCCGCTGACATCAATGAGACCCCCAAGTGCTGCAGCCCGTGGGGTGCTAATACTTCACAGTGGCTTATGTTACAGATGAAAATGGGTTCCTGGGGTTGAGTTACCTGCTCCATGGCTACAGAGTTGCCAAGCAGAACCCTGAATTTAAGCATCTTCTACCAGAGTTCTTAGCCTAAAAATGTTAGAGGGGCTCTCATGCCTGGGAGTTGTTCTGGTTTTCTTAGCAGGGTGCACAGAGGACAGAGCACAGAAATGGAAACCTTGTATCTTGTCCCCTTGGCTCTTTAAATCACTACACTCCTGAGTGCAGCTGTGGAGCTTTCCTCATCTCGTCTTTACAGACAGAGATACTGGCTCAGAGAGATGGAATGATTTGCCCAAGGTCACACAGCACAGTGTGGCAGAATTTGATCAAGATCTCTGCCTGCCCAGCCTGTTGGCTCAGGGCCTGAGTTGCTGTGGTGGAGAGTATGATGTGGACAGTAGGGCCTGTTACTTCTCATAAGGATGTGGGCATGATGAGCAGGGGCGGCTGGTAATCGGAGACAGGACAAGAGAGCTCTGACGCAGGCTGGAAGCTGCTTTGGTTTGAGATGGGTGAGGTGGAGTCCTAGGCAGTCAGTGGGCAGAAGTCTGTGACGCCAGTGGTGCGGACTGGAAAGTGGAGCGGCTTCTAGTAGCAGCAGATATTGGTGGCACACAGCTTGGCTTTACTGAGCTTGCTTTCTCGTGTGCCCACCAGGAAACCTGTCTTTCTGTCCTACGTTAGAACATGGGGAGACTCATGGAGCTGGCAAGAAGGGGAGAGGAAGGTATTTAGAAATTCTTCCCCACAGAGCTAGAGAAATCGTCTAGCAGTAAGATACTTAGTGCTCTTGCAGAGGACCAAAGTTGTTCCTAGCATCTACACCTGTGTCTCAACAACTCCAGCTCTCTCTCTCTGTCTCTCTCTGTCTCTCTCTGTCTCTCTCTCTCTCTCTCTCTCTCTCTCACACACACACACACACACACTGAGGATACCCTATTCTAGGAGTCCAGACCCACTCCATCCTTGATACCTCCCTCTCAGCCCTATCTATCCACAAGGACCCTGGTTGCTCAGCCTCCTGTACCATTCTAGGCTTCAAAATAGGGTGAGGGTAGTTGTTGTCATTTGTAAACATGGTCAGCGTAGGCACAGTGAATCCAAACTTCTGGTACAGCTCATAGTACCAGGGGCTGAAGGGAAGGAGGGAGCAGAGACAGCTTCCTTTAGAAGGCCACTACTGAGCTCAGCTCTAGAAGAGTCCCTCGGGACTTGTCTTCTTAAAATAAGTGGCCCGGGGCTGGTCATGGTGGTTCGTGCTTTTAGTCCCAGCACTTGGGAGGCAGAGGCAGGTGGATTTCTATGAGTTCAAGGCCAGCCTGGTTTACGTAGTGAGATCCAGTCTCAACAAACAAACACACATAAAAGGTGGCACAGACCCCATGCATGCTACAGAGGTCACCTATGCTTAGAGAGGTGACCTGACTCTTAAGTCATGCAGCTTGTCCTTGGCTCTGGAACTCACACTGAGGTCTTCTAAGTCTTGATGCTTATCTGCAGGGAAGGCTCTTGGCCCACAGCTGGTGGGCCAGGGAAGGGAAGCTTGCTGGAGCTTCAGTTCCCCAAAGTGCCTTCAAAGCAGAGGAAAGGTCTGCCGCCCTAGGGCTCCAGCCAGGGGAAGTTGGGTGGGACTTGTGACTTGGTCTAGGTTTCCTGTTGCTTCCTGGTGTCTGGGAGCAGAGGTGGAGATTCTGATCTCTGGCCGGGCCTTTGCTCCCGGACCTTCAAACACAGCACCTATTCATACTTGCCAAGAATTTGCCACCAAGGCCGTGTACATCTTCTGGTACCCCTCCAGTCTGTGAGATGCTTGACCCTGGGAGGTTTCTGAGTCATCCCTACCTTGTAGACGCTCAGAGGGGTAAGGAATGCTTGTGTTTAACTGAAATTGCTTTGCCGTGCGTTTAGGCATGCAACCATGGAGCCTGCCCAGCCTGCGCGGCCTCGCCAGGCCTCCATTTCTCATCCTGACTGTCCGAGCTCCTGGAAGGCTGGGCTGCTTTGTGGGAGATTGGGATGCACCCTTTCTGTACTCACCTGCCTTCCCCTTGTCCTAGCTAGCTGACATCATCCATCCATCCTAGTCAGTGAAGAGCAGGTACAGCCCAGCCACCCAGGCTTTAGCCCACTAATTGGTCTGGGCCAGGCTACAGGAATCCCAGAGCTTGCTTGGCGGTGGTCTTAGGAATGATGAGAGCTTAGCTACAGGTCTTGGCTTGTAATGAAGCCCGCATAGGGCCTGCAGGGTGCAGCCGAGATGAGACACCAGGCCCCACTTCATTCCCCTTTTGGATGGACGATATTATTGACAGAGATCTGTTCTTATCTGAACCTTGGTTTCCTCGTCTGACCAAGCTGTTCTCCCACTCAGCACCCTGAGGATGAAGCTAGCACAGTGGCCTCTTTGTTGGCCTTCCTTGTCAGGCCCTGTGCCCACTGCCCTCCAGCCTCTTCCTCTGAACCTGGCCACCATCACAACTCAGTCACCTTCCTGCTGCTTCTCACCTTCAGGCCTTTGTGTGTGCTGTTTGCCTTCCAAGACCCTGTTCCCTTATATGCGTTATGCTTTTTTTGTTATCTTAGACACTTCAGGGAAAGGGTCACCTCCTTGAAGAAGCCTTCTCTGCCAGTCACTCAGGATGAGATAAGGGACTTTGTGGAAAAAAAAAAAGCTGAAATCCCAGCTCTGTGTTGTCCTGGATCATATAACCTTAACCCCAGCTGTCCCCTCCTGGTTGAATGGCCCTGATGACAATAGTCCCTCCTTTCCAGAGAGGTGGGGTTCAGTGAGATAATGTGTTTGGTGAGCAGGAGGTGGTTGAGAAGTGGCTGTGGGCAGCATGGTGGGAGAAACTGCAGAGAACCTCAAAGCCTGCTACCACAGCAGGCCACCCAAGCCCTGCTCCAGGGCACAGAGTTCTGAAGGCTTTCGGCAGTGGGTGTGACTTCAGGCAGTAGATGGCCCAGCCACAGGGGAGGTGGCTCCAAGATGACCTGGAGGTGGCAGAAAGTATCTAGAGAGAGGCTAGGGCAGAAATGAACCCGACAGACCTGCTGCTCTCTGAAAGTAATTGGGGACTGGGAAGGGCAGGTCCTGAGTGACCAGCCTCCTGTCTCTTTTCCTCCTAGCAGTGTCCGCTACCACTGCCCCAAGCCTGCCTTGCTGTAGGCCCAGGTCCGTGCCACTGAACTATCCCAGCAGGCCTTGGGAGTGCTGCTGAAGGCTCTCTCTTGGGCCTTCGATGGGTCCACCTGGTTTAGAGTCCCCTCAGTTTCTGAGGCTGCAGCTGGCCCATGGCTGGTGGCTTCTTCCTCCCTCACTGCCTACAGGCGGCTGACTTGACAGTTTTCCTCCTTGGGGAATGAGATCGCAGGTGAAGCCACGGAACCCCAGGGACCGAGGAAGAGAGACCCAGAGTGGAACAACCACCCTGAAGGGTGTCGTCAGGTGCACTCTCCTGGCCCAGGGTGAATGGTCCTGTCCCTAAGGCCCTCGGTATTTCAGAAAGTCAGGCTAGGCCCTAACTTCTCCCAGGGGAACCTTTCTTTACCCTGTACCCCCTTTCGTCTCAGGTTGCTCTGCCAGGGTCTTGTTGGGCCCCAGGGACTCCAGAATAGATGCTTCCCTTTGGAGAGCTCCAACAACGGAAACTGGCTCATAGCTCCAGGCTCGAGACTGTGTTGAGCAGCTTATTTTCTTCAGCTCTTTTGGTCTGTTTTCTTCTTACCCCCATTTTAAAAGGACACAGAGGCTCAGAGAGAAATGGCGTGGCTTGTGTGCTGCAGGGCCTGATGCTTCTGGATTGGAGCTCCGCCATCTACGGCCTTAGCTCCTCCTCCTCCGCTCTCCCTCCCCCACTTCTAGTCCTCCTTTTTATATTTTCTCCCTTGAGACAGGGTCTCATTCTGTAGACCAGGCTGATTTGGAACTCACAGTAATCCTCCTGCCTCAACCTCCTGGGCACTACAAATGCAAACCAGCCTCTGCCTCCACTCTGTTCACCCTGATGGGGTGAAAGGGTATATTTCCCAGTAGTGTCTCCCTAGGATACAAGTTTTTGGTCTGGGAAGTGGGACTGGGAGGGACCTTCTCTGGAGACCCCATGGAGTCACAGCACAGGCCCCTCCCCCATCCTCATGGACTTCTATTAGCTGTGCCATTGAGAAAGGAAGACCTGAGTGCTCTGTTGATGGTGACCAAAGGGAGTGTCAGCCCACTGTCACTGCTTTACCTACACGCCTGGCTTCCAGACCCCGGTGTCATTAGGGGTCCATTCTTAGAAATACGGTGCTCAGCTCCTGAGTGGGACTGGGGGAAGAACAGCACATGCCCCCCCACTCTTACACACCCACCTGCCACACCTTTCTGTCCCTGCTGTCATACCGCAGAGCTTTGGGTTCTGGTACTGGGGACTGCAGGGATACCCTGCCCTGGCTGGGCCCTGCCAGGCCTCTCAGGACGTCTGGCAAGCGCAGTAAAGTGATCGTTCTGTGTGCATGGTTTTCTGAGTGCTTTCTCTGAGGGCTCTTACTCAAGACTTCTAGCCCAGCCCTGGCAGTATGATGGTTGCGTGTCATAGAAGAAAAAGCCGAAGCCGGGCAGTGGTGGCGCACGCCTTTAATCCCAGCACTCAGGGGGCAGAGGCAGACGGATCTCTGTGAGTTCGAGACCAGCCTGGTCTGCAAGAGTTAGTTCCAGGACAGGCTCAAAAGCTACAGTGGAACCCTGTCTCAAAAAGAAAAAAGAAAAAGAAAGAAAGAAAGAAAGAAAGAAAGAAAGAAAGAAAGAAAGAAAGAAAGAAAGAAAGAGAAAGAAAAAGCCAAGAGCCAAAGTCGCTTGCCCTAAGCCACCTGACTGGTCAGGGGTATCACTTGCTCCTGGCTGCAGGGTCTGTTGCAGCTGAAAGGAAGAGAGAGATCTATTCACACACATCAATCACACAGTGTATCTGACTTACAGGTGTGCCACAGCCTCCCTTTCTGAGCATTTTAGACATCTCTGCCAGTCGCTGTCATAGTCTGTGCTGGCTCCCTCCTGAGCAGTACTAGCCCTGGGATGTCCTTGGCCATTAGCCAGGCCCCCTGGTAGCACCTGTTTTAATTACCAGCCCCTAAGCTCTCCCTCCTGGTACAAGCTGCTATGTCACCCACTCTGGGACTGGAATGGCCCAAGAAATTTGAGAGCTTCAGGGGAAACCTGCTAAGTACCAACTCCATGCGTCTCACCACCATGCTGGTCTGGTCTCTGTTCATTGAGGGCCACTCCAGGACCCACAGCTGGGAGATCTGTGCCCAGGCACCTTGGGAGTAGGGACTCTGGGGTCCGATCGGGCTTCTTGAATGTTCTGATGACTTAGTCACCCAGCACCATTCACCCAGTTCCCATGACCCAACTGCCTTTACCTACAACTTTCTGGATTTATTTATTTTACATGTATGATTTATTGCGTGTGTGTGTGTATGTGTGTATGTATATGTGTGTGTATGTATGTTTGTATGTATACCACGTGTGTGCCTGGTACCTGTGGGAGTCAGAAAAGGGTGTCATATCCCTTGGAATTGGAGTTATGGATGGTTGTAAGCCATCATATGGGCACTGGGAATCAAACCTGGGTCCTTTGCAAGAATAACACAGTCTCTTAACTGCTGAGCCATCTCTCTAGCCCCAAACACTGCCTTCTAGAACACAGCAGGACAAACAGCCAAAGCCTTCCTGGGAAAGTGCATCTGCGAAGTCCACAGTAGTGGTCCTGTGGCACCACCCTACCTAAGACACTGGCCTCAAGGATGCTTTGTCGGTCTCTTGCCACCAGCTTGTCACACCCAGCGTTGCCCCACAGACGTGCACCTGGGAGGCAGACGATGGCAGTAAATAAGCCCCATTGTCCTGAAGAGGGATTTCAAACACAGGAGCCCCACAGGACTTGCTCTCTTACTGTAAATTCTGGAAGTAAAACTTAAGTTGGTTCTATTTATGTATTTATCTTTCCTCATGGAAATAGCTTTTTCTGATTATATGAAAGTAATTTTTTAAACAAAAAATGTGGTCCTATTCTTCAGGTCTTTTTCTCCTCATAACATGTAGCCTTCCATGCCAGTAGCATAGATGCACATTGTTTTAAAGGACCGATTGTATTATATTGTGAGGATGGTCCATAATGTGGTGACCTGTTCTTCTGTGGATAGAGGTGTCTGTAACCCCAGCACTTGGGAGGCTGAGGCAAGAGGATCTTGATGTTTAGGTCAGTCTGGTCTTTATAGCGAGACTAAAGACAAAAAGCAGAACAAGATACATGAAACTGAAACAAACAAAAAAGATGAAGTCTTGGGCAGGACTTGGCTAGCGTGAGCGTTTTTTATCATGGTACCTTCCCATCTTAGCAACACCCATGCGTGCCCTAATGGCCCAGTGTCCAGCCCAAAGGACCTCTCTATACCCTAAGCACAGGGCCACCGTGTCCCAGCTTTGTGACACAGATAAAGTAGCCATATCTAGGCTACACAAAGCAGAAAGGACAACTATGCTCTAGCCCAAGGACACTCACCCATCAAAAAACCCACAACAGAACCAAACTATTGCTTCATTTTTCTTGATGCATTAGTAGAACCCGTCTCCCTCTTAGCATTTCGGTGATTATTCTGCCTCTGTCCCAAATTCTGACTGTGTGACTTAGGCAGGCAGCTTCCCTGTATGAACTTCTTTTCCCTCTTCACTCACTGGATCCTGCTTTATTTGCACTGCTGGGTCCTCTGAGCATCATCAAGCTCCTGCCTGGGTCTGGGCTCAGGGCTAGAGCTATCCTGGAGGATGGGAGACTACCCTGAACTATATTTTGGCTTGAGCCTGTAGAGAGAGCAGCTGAGCAGAGGATCCAAAACTCAGCCCAAAGGTCCAGGCTCCTTAGACTGTGTTCCCTCCTGCGTAAGATCCTGGTTGGGGTGGATGAAGTAAGGTGATGGAGGGAAGAAAACAGATGAGGCTCAGCAGCCCCTCAAACCATCCTGAAGCAGCCACAGCATGGAGGCGTGAAGATCAGCAGGTGAACATTCCCAGCCCCTTCCTAAGCATGATTCCCGCACGTGGGAACTCAGTATCAGGACTGTCCTCCGCCAAGGGCACAGCAAAAGGGCTGCTGGGAGAGCAGCAGGAGAGACGGAGGTCATCAGCCCGGAGGGAAGGAGCTGCCTGGACTATGATAGCGCCTCCCTGTCCTGACTGCAGTGGGGCCCAGGGCAGCTGCTTCTAGGTGGCCCCAGGAGCTGGCTCACCAGGAATCGTGGTTCCCAGTGGGTCCAGGGTGACATGAGGGACATGGCAGCTGATGAGAGGCAGGAAGGTCCCACCAGGCCCAGGTTAAGCCTCCTGGCTGAATAGCTGGAAGCAGCGTGGGCTTTCCTGATGGCCTGAGTCCAAAGGCCTTCAAGCCAGGCCTCCTCCATCCCCTTCCTAGACCTTGATCTGCCATCTGCTGCCTGTCGCCCTTAAAGCCCAGTTTTTTGTTATTTGTCTGTTTCTGAAAGAGAGAGAACATGAAGTTGGGTAAGTAGGGAGACGGGGAGGCTCTGGGAGGATTTGGGGGAGGGGAAAGAATATGATCAAAATATAGTGTATAAAAAATTTAATTAAAAAATGTCCCTTCTTGGGCTGGAGAGATGGCTCAAAGGTTAAGAGCACTGATTGCCCTTCCAGAGGTTCTGAGTTCAATTCCCAGCAACCACATGGTGGCTCACAACCACCTGTAATGAGATCTGATACCCTCTTCTGGTGTGCAGGCATAGATGCAGGCAGACCACTGTATACATAATAAATACATTTTTTTTTAAAAAAAAAAGTCCCTTCTTTTGGCCATGGCATACAGTGTGTGCCTGAGGGCAGGAGTAATCAAGAGGGAAGTGACCATTCTGGACAAACCAAGGTGATACACTTCTTCTTACCTCCACCAAGGTGGCTCAAACCAAAAAACCCTCTCCAGGCTGTTGTGGCTGGGATTTATTTGTCACTGGAGAGGTGCCAGCAGTCTCTGTTCCCAGCCTGCGATGTGCTATCTGGCTCTCCCTGAGGACTGAGACAGTTGTCAATAGCTGGGGGCCAGGCTACAGGCCCATCTTGCCAAGTGGCCATTTGGCAGGTCATTGAACTTCTCTACTCTTTGGAAGTGGGGTACCTCTAGGCTCTTCTCAGCCCGAATCCTCTAGGATTCTGTTGTTTCCCCCCTGAAATTCAGGGTGTTCACAGAAGCTGGAGTTCATCGTGGTTAGGTCCTGAGTGTGAGGGCCAACAGTATGGTCCCTGGGGGTCCTGCCCTAACCGAGGGACATGGTCTGAACTGTACACAAAAAGAGGAAATCATGTTTAAAAATGTAGTGTATATGTCGAGGGGGTGTGCATTTATGTGCATGTGTGTGTGCAAGTGTGTATGTGTGGTGTGTGAGTATATATGGTGTGTGTGTGTGTGTGTGACAGGTGGGAGTGGGGGGTGTACATGCAGAGGCCAAAGGTGGATATTGGTTGTTTTCCTCTATTGCTCTTCTTGCCTTGAGCCTGGTTTTCTCAGTGAACCTGACATTCACTGTTTCAGTTAGGCTGACTGGCTAGCTCCTGGATCTGTCTGTCTCTGCCCCTAATGCTGGGGTTATAAGAATGTGCTGTCATGGCCAGATTTTACAAGGGCGTTGGGTTTCAACCAGGTCTTCGTGCTTGCACAGGAAATGATCTTACCTACTGAGCCATCTCCTCCATCATACTTGGAGCTTTTTATACCTGTTTACTTTTGCTGAGTTGCCGTGAGTGGCTTTTTAGTGCTTGTGAGCTAGCCAGAACAGACTTTATATTGGCCGCCTGTGAAAGGCGGTGTGTCTCCTCCTGCCGCCTGCCTCGCCTGCATTCTCCCCTGGTAGGGACTGTGCAAACTGGTACTAGTGCCATCATGGTTTGTACAGTGTCCGCTAGTCTCAGCCTCAGCCTGGGGTAAGTCCCTTCAACATGAACCCCAGACTGTCCAGTAATAGGATTAAGTAATTCCTATCTCATGGAAAGCACCAGAAACAGTGTGTCTTCCTGTAAGTCAGTCTTATTTCTATACCATCAGTGGAGGGCACATAGTGTGGACAGCAGCCATGTGGGGTGCCCTCAGTACTTCTTGCCTTTCCTTCCCTCTCCCTGGCCTGGGGTCTTTCCCGCCCCTATAGCTCTGTGCTGAGCATGCTCTCTTTCTTGCGGTCCCTTCTCCCCAACACCCTCTTGCCCCAGAAAGCCGCACTTGGTTGTGACTTTTTGCAGGACCTGGGTAAAGCTGTGGCTTTACCCTGGGGAGGGTTCTGTAGAGAGTATTTGCGCCACTGTGGGCAGCATTTGAACTTCAGCCTCAGCTCCTTCCCAGGACTGCCTAGCCATCTCTTCTTAGCTCATGGCTAGTTGGGAGCCCAGATGTGAAAATCCTCCTGAGGGCTTCACCTCACCAGTGAGGCCAAGTCCAACCCTCAACGCTTTGTAGCTGAGCAACTCTGGGCAGGTTACCTGACCTTTCTGTGTACTGAGCCATCGTGAGTGGAGCCATCACAAGCTACCTCCAGGTGACAGTGAGGTTTTACAGAAACAGTAGGGACAGGAACGATCCTTAACCTCCTCTAACCCTGTCTTCAACCTGTCCCTGACTGTCGAATGGGGTGGGAGGAGCCAGGGAGCCCCCAGAAAGATTCTTTAGTGCCCCTCATCCTGTGGCCCCAGGCTGGAACTTACTGGCCCAGTTTAATTAGAGTCCTTCCAGGAACCTTGTCAAGAAATGAGCGCAGAGCCTCAGGGACTGGTGGGGTGGTGTGCAGAGGAGGTTACATATCTGGTCCTGTTCCTAGATGTGCCCAGGAAGGGAAGGACACTGGGCCATTCAGAGAGGATACAGTCCTGTGACAGATAGGGCTGAAGGGCTGCCTCAACCCCATCCTCTGTCCCCTGCCGTGCCCCAGCATTCTACCTTTGGGGGTGGGGAAGGCTGAAGGGAGAGGCTTAAATTGTTCTCTTCCGTGCACCACTGGAGACCTCTGTGTCTGGCCTTATAGAGATGTCCCACAAAAGTCCCAAGGCGCCGCATGAGCAAGCTGCCCTTGGGTAGTGAAGCAGCCTCTGGTTGACATGATAGGGATCTCTCAGAAGCCAGTGTCTAACACCTGGGACAGGGGACTCCTGATTGCCCACTGCTCTCTGTGTCAAGACAGAGTTTTTTATGACACCTCCTCAGGAGGTCCAGCTGGCCTGCCTTCTGGTTCCAGCTGGTTTAGAAACCTTTGCTTACAGAGGCTGTTCCCACCTCACTCCGGGCTGCTCTGGATTCCTTACTCTGCCCCTCATGGCCCCAGTACTGGGAGGCTCATCCTCCTTGGGGGGGTCTCTGTCTCCCTGATCTCAGCGCAGGGCCCACAGGCTGCACATTCTCAGGTGCTGTTGGCATTGCCTACCTCCTTTCCAGGGCTTTGGGAAGCGAAAGATGATGACAGATGTGGGTGCCTAGAGGCGAAGGTGATAGATACTCCTGCAGACAGCTTAGCCTCCCGAGCAGCAGTGCCCATGTCTGTGATGGCCATGGCACAGCACGAGTGTAGGGCTCTGGCAGGAACTCTCTGCTCCCTGAGTCCTCACATGTTGTGGTCTCCAAGGTCCTTCCCCCTGCCCCCTGCCGCATTGCTTCACCCTCCCAGACCCCATGGTAGTACACCCCTGAAATCTGTCTTTTACCTCCTGTCTAACCTCTGCCTTGCAGTGGCATTCTGAAAGAGGCAAGGCTGTCCCCTCCTCGCCTACCCTTAGAGGTGGCAGTCTCCTCGGCTGATGCTCAGAACCGGTCACAACCTAACATGCTCCTGTCTCCTCTGCAGCCTCAGGCCTCCATCCACCGCCCCAAACCCCGGACTGTACTCCAGCCATCCCCAAGTGAAAGACTCCAGCCTCTCTCCCATGCAGTCCAGCCCTGCTTTACCTGGAGGCCACCATTCCCCGGGCACTTCCTCTCCTCTGGTGCACTTCTACCCTCCCAGGTTTCTCTCTTTTTCTGTCCCTGTTTCTCTGTACTGCGAAAGTCTGTTAAGAGTCTGTGGTTCAGAATGTAGATGTGCCTTGGGGGCAGGGGTGAGGGGATGCCTGTAGTGGAAGGGAAAGGTAGGAACTGGAGGGTGACCCTGGGCCTGGTGTGCTCTCTGCCTCTTGCAGCGTGCCAGCTCCCTTGGCGCCTGCGGTTGGGCATAGGATTTCTGAGAGTCCCAGGAAAGCATGGAGGAGACTGGTGCCCTGGAGTCCTCCCTCCAATGTCCCCCTAGGATGGTTATGTGCCCTGGGCCCTACCCCGGGATCACTGGCCCCTTTCAATGTTTTCAATGAGCCCAGCCTCTGCCACCATGAAGGGGTGGAGGAGCCATGACACTCCACCTGTCTGTTGTGGCTGGGGTCAAACCAGAGCTTCCCCTCACAGGGACTTACACAGGTGGGGCCAGCAGGGGGCTTGCTTTTCCAGTGACAGTTCTGTTTGCTTATTGCCTGTCACTGCCAAGTGCCACCCGACGTGAGGATGACTCACTTGTTCTGGTCCGCTCAGAGCCATCCCAGGGTTAAAAGTGAAAGTCTCACATCCCAGGAAGCCCTCGGTCGCCTGGACGCTGAACCAGCCTTCCTGTGCCCCACAATCCCAGACTGCTGCTCCCCACCTCCTGCAGCAGGACTTCCCCAGACACTTGGGGAGCCAGCGGGGCATGGCTTCCCTTTGAAACAAAAATGCTGCTCTCTACTCCACATTTCGGAAAACGCAGAGAGAACCAGAGTCACAGCATCCCGGATGCTCTGAGGAGCACAGGACACTGGCTAGTGATCCGCCTCCAGCACAGCATCCCGGGTGCTCTGAGGAGCACAGGACACTGACCACAGATCTGCCTCCAGCACAATATATGATGGCTTTTTGGTTTCCCACCCTCGCCCTGCTTACCTCTCACAATTATGGGTCCTCTGTGATCCTGTTGCTATTGGTACTCTGCAGGACATTTATCCATCTAAGTCCTGCTATGATCTCATATCACCTTGAGGAAGGCACTGAAACCCTAGAAAATGTCAAAGACACTGGTCATCTGTCTCCTGTGAGGCTTCACCGGACCAAGGCTTTCCATGTGGTCTTGAAGTTCATGGTAGCCCTTGGGAGGTGGTCTGGAAAGAAATTACTATACCCATCACACAGATGGGAACACTGAGCTCTCAATCCCATCATCCCTTGATGGCTGGGGAGAAAGGAAGACCTCATGGTGGCTGTAAGAGGTGTTGCTGGGTAACCTGTCCTCGTCCTCTCTGTATGCCCACTCTGTCAATGTCCTCATCTGTAGGGACCTGGAGACAGATGGAGGAGGAGGGGGGACACATGGGAGGGGTGGAGAGCGGGAGGGAATGCTAGGAAGGCAGGGCGAGGGGAGGGGGTCCATGCAGCATTGCTACTTCCTCTTTGGTTCTCACAGTTTGTCTGCACTGATTCCTGACAGATGGAAGGAGGGGAGAGTTGGTGCCAAGAGGCTGTCACGGCAGGCGGGCAGAGCTGGGGGAGGGTGCTTTGTGTCCATGGTTTGTGTAGGGAGGGAAGCAGCTGGTGGTCTGGCTGCCTGGCCTCCTCAGAGCCTGTTCCCCAGGAACTTGGGGGTGGGTTCCACGTGGATGTTGTGGGGCAGGAAAGTGGGCAAGGGGTGAGCCTGCCACCTGCCTGGTTGGCTGTGCCCTGGCCCCTACACACCAAGGACAGATGCTGCTCCCTTTCACTGGGTGTTGGGGGTGGGCAGGGACTCTGGGGGCTGGGACTGAGCTGTGGTCAAGGAATCAGAGAACATTGGGAGCTCAACAGGGTGCCTTCTGGGCCAGAGCTTAACACCTGTGTGCACTGTGGTGGGTTTCCTTGAGCTGCCTTCATGCCTGGAGGCCCCTTGCATTTCTTGTAGGCCCCAGCAAGGAGTGGACAGTCCTGACCTAGGATTGATCTGATCCCTTTGGAGTACCTTGTTTCTTTAGGTTGGTTTCAACAAGCAAGAATGGCTCTCCCCTCTCTCCCAACCCCCAGTGGCCACACAAGGTCCAGTGTACACTTATTGGTTGGATGTGTAGGTGGGTGGGTGGATGGATAGATGGATGGATTCTTGGCTTGCATAGCTCCTGAGATAATAATGCAGTTCTCAGCTCTCAGAAAGTTCTTCCTGTTTGTCCTGAGGCCTCGGGGGTCCCAGCTTTTCACAGGGTCCACAGAGGCCTTTGGCTGATCTTGTTTACTTAGAGCATTTCCATGAATCTAGAGACTCCCTTGAGCCCGCCCAGTTTCTTAGTGACCCCTGGCAGGGTTGGTCCCCAGTTTGTTGGATCTCCAGTTGCTGGCAGAGTTCTCTACTGAGTCCTCACCCTGCGTTCCTTCCTCGCATGTGCCTTGTGGAGCACGCTCTGCCTTTACTCCTTCTTCACAGAGGAGATGCATGAGGTCAGAAGTGATGAGTGACTTCCTAGGGTGTGCATGGCGGGGGGTGGGGGTCGCCGGAGCAAGATGAGGTGTGCTGGGGCTTGTTGAGGGCCGCTGGCCTAACAAGGGCTCCCATTGCTCTTGTGGAGGTAGAGTCTGTTCAAGCCCCAGCCCGTTCCCAGGCAGGTGTTTGGCATCAAGTTCTGGCTGGGTAGTTCCTCATTGAGAACTGAAGACCTTAGGGCCCAGGGCTCCTCCTGTCTCTGGAGCCAAAGTGGGGTCCAACTTGAGCACAAGGCCCTTAAACTACAAGTAACCCAAGATGTGTGCAGGGCTAAGGCCCTGGGCCTCTTTCATGGGCATGGACATCTTCTCATTAATATTAATAATGAGTCATTAATGATAAATTACAGTGTGTCTCCCTCATGCCAGGTCTCTGCTGGTGTCCTGAGGACAGCCAGGAGGAATAGAAGATGGTGTCAGTCTTGAGAGCAAGGGATTCCCACCACTGCGGTCCCTTCCCCAGAGCCTGACTCTGGTTGTGTACCTGGCGTGGTGAGACAGCCTAGTTAAGCCTCAGTGACTGGAAGACAGAATCCTGGGCCACTCTAGTTGGATACTTCCATTCACTGTCAAGAGCTCCTTCTCGCTTTGCATGTCATTTACAAAGTCATTCCACAGACACTATGGTCAGGCCCAGGCTCAACCCAGGGTAGCCCCAGGGCCTAACTTTTTCCCCATAGTCTTTGGCTCTTTGGATTCTTCAAGGGGCTCTTTTCAGTGAGTGTAATGGATGGCAGGGATCCCTCCCTCCACCCACACTGTCACCCACTCTACTATAGTTACGTAGCATGAGAGCTGGGCGAGTCACCTTCCCTCGTAGCATCAAGGTGTCCTCTCTGCACAGTAGGGGCTTTGTGGTCCCCGCTTCAGAGAACCGATGGGCACAGTAGACTGTGGTTACTTAGTGGCCTTACACTGTGAGGCAAAAAACGGCGGGGAAACTCACCACGGCATATGAGATGATGAGTTAGGGGTTCTGAGCCTGGGGTCTGGCTCTCAGTGGGCAGTGTGAGCGCTCGATTGGAAATGGATATTTGAGGCTTCTGGCATCCTAAACCCTCCCTCTCTCTTCAATACCCCAACCCCTCCCCCTCCCCAATCCTGTGTTAGAGATAGTCCCTATTTTGTCCCTCAGGATCCCTGAGAGCCCCTGCTGAGCCTCTCACCTCCCACAGGAACAGGAGCGTGCAGGCAGGGGCTTGGGTACAGGATATGGGGGGGTTTCCCCACTCAGGTTGAGAAGTGTCACAACATTAATGTTAATTAAGGCTTGTTAATTCAGCCCCACGCTTACGCAGAGCTCCTGACGGCAGATTACTCCTAAGTGAGGCAGTAAATTTACTAAGCGTTTCCCAAACGCTCAGAAGCAAAGACCATATTGGGAAAGGCCTGGAGGGTGAAGGATGCTCAGTTCTCCCTTGCCTGCATCCGCCCCCATCCTCATGGCCTGGGCAGTGGTGGGGGGTAGAGGGTGAGGGGTTGGTCCCCTGGAAGATCTAGGTTAGCAGACTGCTTCCAACCAACTGCCACACTGGAGTATAACAGCTGAGGGCAGGGAGCTTAGTGGTCCTCAGCTCTGCCTCAGTCAGTCCTGTTCCCAGCAGACTGAGGAGCGAACACATTCCCATCAGCGTCTCCTACACAAGAGGACTCAGCAAAGACAGCTTTGGATCTGTCTGTAAGCTTCCAGTTCACCTCAGTGTTGACAAACACCTTCACATTGTAGTGTAGTCTGAGGGTCCTGCCTCCCCCCCACCACCCCGCGCGCCTACTCCTGCAATGGAGTCCTTCCCTGTTCTGAGTTGTAGGGGCAGATGGTCCCTGCCCTCTTGTTAGCAAGGTGAGGGGTGAGGCCTCTGCTAGGTACAGTGTGCCCCTCCCCCTAAGTCCTGCTATCTTCCTTGGCCTCTGGCTGGGCCATGCCTGAGACATTTGGAACAAATCCAGGCCTTGGGTACCTAGATTTTTTTTTTAATTAATTAGAGCATTAAATGGTAGCCCAGTGGGAGAATCCTACCATCTGGCTGTCACAGGAGAGGCAGGCAAATCTCGGCATATTTTCTGCAGTGTGTGAGCATCATAGGAAGCCACCTGTGTGTGTGTGTGTGTGTGTGTGTGTGTGTGTGTGTGTGTGTGTGTGTGTGTGTGCCCAGTGTGGCATGTGTGTCTCAGTATGTTTGGTATTTGGGGCACATATGAGTACACATGTGGCTGAGTATCTCTGTACATGCATGTTTGTGTGCTATGTACCATGCCTGAGGACCTGCATGTCCATTTTAACATACCTCCCTGTGTGTGGTCTAGCCTCAGGCCTGGCTTGTGGACAGAGTGAAACAGGCCGGGCTATTTGCCCAGTGGGCCGTTTGGGCCTTCCTGGCAGAGGTGGTGGTCACAGACTGTTTGGGCAGAAGGCAGGATGGAGATAGGGTTGGCAAGTATACACTGGCATTAGGAAGGGGGCAGGAATCCTTGTGCTTTGTTTGACAGATGGGGCAAGTCAGGCCTGTCCATGCACAGAGCCAGGGTGGAGGGACAGGACTGCCCTGGGCTCCCTGTGTGGTGCTTTTTCCGCTCCACTAGGCTATTGCCCTGGCCAGAAATGTGTGCCTTAGGCATCTTTTATGCTGTCAGATTTTCATGGTGGCTTGGAGAGGTTCCTGAAAGAGTACCGACCGCTCTTACTTCTCAGGACTGACCAGGGTCACGTTCAGAACTCCCACTGTGGCTCCTGTGTTTATTCCATAAAGGGGGCACCTTGAACTGCTGGAGAACACCGGACCTAATAGGTCCACTCATTCTCTGTGTGATAGTTGTAAGAATTAAGTAAGGCCTGGAGAGGTGGCCCAGTCAGAAGAGTGTTTGCCTAGCACACACAAGGCCCCAGGGTTCAATCCCCAGCATTGCATAAGCCTGTCATGGTAGTGGAGGTAGGAGGATTGGAAGTTCAAGATTATTCTTGGCTACATAGTAAGTTAAGGCCAGCCTGAGCGACAAAATGACCTGCTACCCTGTCTCCAAAATAAATAAATAATGTCGCTTAGTGGTAGAGTACTTACCTAGCATGCAAGAGGCCTTAGGTTCAATTCTCAGCACCAAAAATCTAAGTGAGGAACTATATGTAATAGGCTCTGTACACCTTAAGGAGCAATGAGGTGGTCATTACTCCATTGTCAGGACCAAGTCTCAGCCCATGTTCCTCATCTAATTCATATATACCAGGCCAAGTAACCTGCATGAGGTCACACAGCCAGTAAGGGACAGAGACAGGATATAAGCCCTGGGTCCTTTAACTTACTCCTGGCAGGAGGTTAACCACAGCAGGCAGTAGACTAGACTCTCAGACTTCTGTGCCAGGAGGAACTGGCTACTTGAAGGGCAAGACCAAGGGGAATGAACTTGTTCTGAAGCAGCAATGCTTGCAGGGTAGGCTGCTTCACTTCCATGCGAGCCACAACAGGCTATTTTCCTGGGGAATATGCTGGCCCGAGGCAGTTGGTATCTTTACCTTGCATAAGGAGCACTGAGAAAGGGTAGCATAGCCCATGTGTGGGCCAAAGGTCTGTGAGTAGGGAGACTGTGCTGGGCATCTGGCTCTATTTCGAGCCTGTGTCTTGCTCAGTGCTTGCTGAGCCCTGTGCTGTGGCAGCCCCTGGTCACTAACTTTACCTCTGCTGCTTGCCCTCTGGCTGGACCAGTGCTCTGAGACAGGCACCCCCCACACAAAGTCTTCCCTAACTGTGGGGTTCATCAGTACCTGGCCGATGCTTGACTCATAGTAAGTGTCCCTCCTTCCCTCCGGATTCGTTGACTTCCAGCAGTAGAGATCTGTGACTCTCCTGTTGACACAGGATTTGAATAAGCTGGTCCTCCCCATCCTTCACCTGGGAAAGTGGGTACTATAGAGGGCAGGACAAAGGGAGGCCATGGCAGTCTCTGCACCCAGCTCTCCTGGAGGGAACCTGGGGATTCCTTCTATCATTAGCACTTGTCAAGCAGACCAGTGGCTGCGCGTGGGCCTGCCTTCCCCCTACCCTGTTTTGGCATAACGGTCTCCCAGGTAACGGGGAATTTTCCCTCATTCCCATCATTAGGGTTCCAGGGCAAACAAACAGCCTAATCCAGATGAGCCTTGGGCCACAATCACACTCGTTTGGGGTTTTCTTTTTATTTCTAACAATTTTGAGACGCTTGAAGTAATTGGTATTCCACACAGGTTAACAGAGCCGCTGCCTCCTCAGTATTATGCCTTAATTTTCTTTATCGCATAGCAAGTTGGAATGAATCGCCCGCTCCTGCCTTTTTCCCACCGAAACCTATTACCGGCCTGTCTGCTGGTTAAAGTCATTTCATGGCAGCTCTTGGCTCCTTGCCACTTCCCTGAGAATCTTTCTGACCAGAGCCAAAGAACAAGGAGGGTGAAGAATCCATTTGTACAAAGTGGGGGTCTCCTGTTGAGAACTTATTCCCTCCCTGTTCAGGAGGGACAGCATTCAGCCTCTGGCCTGCACAGATTGGCCATATGTCAGTGGTGGGATTCCTGTGCCCGTGGTGGGGGAGGGGTGGCTATGCCTGCTGCTCCTGGCACCTGTGTTAGATCCCATGACAGGAGTTTCTGGGGTTTTGCAGTTTGCCAGTGAGTGTCTCTGATGGCCACACTGGAAACTGTGTGACCAGTGTCCACATCCTGGCTCAGTGGGCCTGAGTAGTGTAATTTTGTGTGTTTTGTAGTACTTTTGTGTCTTGGGATATGGAGAACTAGATCTGTGGTTATGTGGCTCGTGTGTGTGTGTGTGTGTGTGTGTGTGTGTGTGAGTGAGAGAGAGAGAGAGAGAGAGAGAGAGAGAGAGAGAGAGAGAGAGAGAGAGAGGACAGAGGTAAAGACAGAGAGGGAGTGCGCAGGTGCAGTGCAAAGCATCTCACCTGATGGCACTGAACCCAGAGTTCACTATTTGGCTAGACTGGCTGGCCAGCAAGCTCTGGGATTCTACCCGTCTCTGCTCACTCTCTCCCAGAGTTCTTTGATTTAAAATGTGGGTGCTCGGAGGGTACAAAGTCAGGTCCTCACGCTTGCACCGCAGGGGCTTTATCAGCTGAGCGCTCTCCCACACTCGCCCCTCTCTCTTCAGCTGCAGTTCTGTCCTGTCGGGGCTTGTGAAGGAGGAATTGCTTTGCTAAGTTTGTGCGGGGGGGTGTCACCTGAGTGTTACCTCAGGTTGGCCCCAGCGTCGCTGGCATCATTTTCATTTTCACAAAGTTGAGGATTGAGCCAGGTAGCCTCCAAGGCCCAAGTTCCACTAGAGCATCTCATGTGGCCTGGTCTCCATCTAGCACCTCATGGGCCCTGAGCTGTATGTGTGTCTGTCCATCTGAGCCTTCAGCCCCTGACCAGTCCCTTGACCATCTTCTGAGGAAGATAAGAGTCAGCAGGACAGGGAAAGAAAGTCTTTCTGGGCTTCTGCCCGCCATTGCAGACATGGCGGGGTCTCTGGGTGGGATGTTCTCCGGGTAGCTGCCTGGTCCCCCGCCACCCCTCCCGGGCTCCCCTGCCAGGCCTTGCTTCTGCAAGCTGTGCCCGGGGCTCTGAGACTGTGGAACAGCACTTTGGTGGACGAGTTGGAGTCGTCATTCGAGGTTTGCTTCGCTTCCCTTGTGAGTCAGGATTATGTCGATGGAACTAATTGATCAGGAAGAAATTCGAACTGGTGTTGATCAGTGTATCCAGAAGTTTTTGGACATTGCAAGACAGACAGAATGTTTTTCTTACAAAAAAGGTTGCAGTTGTCTGTCCAGAAACCAGATCAAGTTATCAAAGAGGATGTCTCAGAACTAAGGAGTGAACTGCAGGGGAAAGATGCACTGGTCCAGAAGCACTTGACAAAGCTGAGGCACTGGCAGCAGGTGCTGGAGGACATCAATGTGCAGCACAAGAAGCCAACTGAGATCCCTCAGGGCTCCTTGGCCTACCTGGAGCAGGCATCTGCCAATATTCCTGCCCCTCTGAAGCCGACCTAAGAGCGCTCTGCCTGGGATGCAGCTGTGTAGTCTTGCCTGATGTCTTTCTGTGTAGACATGGCCTGTTGGAAGAACTCATTGATAATGTTTGGGTGGTAGTTTATGTCCTGCCCATTTTTATGATTTCTTTATTGGGTAGGATTTAAACATGCAGCCCAGGTTCCCTCACCTCAGCATTGCTGGTTCTCTAAATTCCTGGAGTTCTTTATAAAATGCCTGAAGCTTTGATAAACCAAGTTAAAAAAAAAAAAAAGAAAGAAAGAAAAGAAAGTCTTTCTGATTAGGAGGAACCTTGGCCTTGGTTTCTACCTGCCTCCCAATATCTTGAGCCAAAGTAGTGTAGACAGTGAGGCCCTGGGTACCAAGCCACAGTTTCTTCTTTCTGTCTGCCTTACCCTGGGCCTGGGCAGTGGGGAACACTACATCTAAAAGTTAAGGAGCGTGAAGCTTGTTTTGTCCAGTCCATCACACCACTGTTGGGAAGATCAAGGCACAGAGACAGCAAGGCTCCAGAGCACAGCCGGCATCCTGCAGGCTGGGACTAGAGATACCCAAGTTTAATTTAACCCTATCCTCAGTAGAATATAAGCCAGTAGGAACCAGCAAGAAAACTCAGTAAGAGTACTTTGCCTAATGATCTGAGTTCAATCCCCAGGACCCATATGGTACATGGAAAGAACGGACTCATGTAAGTTGTCCTCAGATCTCCTTACATGCCTGGTGACGTGCGCGCGCGCGCACACACACACACACACACACACACACACACACACACACACACACACAC
>PVIU01001084.1:215782-239061 GCA_004026605.1 Ondatra zibethicus | reverse complement strand
AAGACACATAGACAAGCAGATGGACATCGGAGCTAGCAAACAAGATTAATTTCTCCTGTTATTTCTGGTTCAATTTAGGGTCATCTTTACATTTTAAAAATATAAATTAAAACTCCAAAGTTTCATGTGGTAGTAGTCTTATCAATTTTTGTTCTTAAGGAACATGAAGTATATGATGATGAAATGTATACATAGGGCTTAGAACTCAAGTATAAACATTGGGAGGTTATAATAAAATTAGTTAAATTGGCCTATTTTCTTAAATGAAAACATAATTTATAATCATTTGCTGAGCACAGTGAAAAAACATTGAAGGGATATTTTCAGCCTGCAAGTGTATAATAGTATATTATCCTACACTGTAGGAACCTAGAAAAAACTGCATAAAATATGAAGTAAGCAAAGAAAGGAAATAAATTAATAGGGAAAATCAACAAAACCAAAAACCTTACAGCTTAAAAAGAAAGAGATATTAATAAGCTTATAGCCAAGCTAAACAAGAAAAAGAAAACAAAACAAAAAATCAAATGCTATCCATGTGAGCGTAAAAGGAAGTGACATTATCCCATAGATATTAAAGGATAACAAAGTAGTAGTATGAATATAATTTGTAACCTAGATGAATTGGGACCCATTCTTTAATGGCAATATAGATGTATCACAAAATATAAGAAAAAAATAACCCCAAAGATATTAAATTGGTTTGATAAATTCAAACGAACCAACAGCAAAACAAAAACAAAATGAAACAACTTAAGCAAAGTGGTGAAAATATTCTCTGAAACTGCTGCTTTTCATTCATGACAACCTGAACACTCTTCTGAAAATGACAGTTTTTCAAGAGAAATGTGAATTCCAGACACAGTACAACTAAAATCTCTTCATCAAAGTAATTTAATCAATAGTTATCAAAGGATGGTCAGTAAAGGAGGAAAGATAAGGTCCACATAGTCTCAGTAGTAGTTTTAACAAATGTCTAAGTCAAGACTAAGGCTAGTTTTCTGTACGAGTGGAGCAGAGAGAGTACCGCCTAGCTCTATGAGTCTCATATGGCTCAACATCTGGAAACAGATGCAAGTCAGTTTATCAGCAAGCTCAGGAGCAAAAGTCAACAGGATAGTATACAAAAGGCATTTGACAAAATCCACCCAGAATAAAAGTTTGAAGTGAACTTAGAAGGGAGCTAGTCTACGTTGATAGCAAGGGTCCACAGGAACCCTGCACTTAGAGTTCTATGTGATTAACAGGAACCGGATGCTTGGGAAGAAGTATAAACTACCCGGTGTTCACAGGCAGGAAGTTTCTAGTTTTGAAGTGACCACCCTTTTCTAGTTTGACTTGTATATTCAAAATAGTGCTGTAGTCAAAGTCTTAGCAATTTATTTGATGTATATCAACAAAATGCTTCTATAATTTATATGGAGAAACCAAAGACCTTGAGTAGCTAACACAAAACTTGTGAAGAGCGTCTATCTACATTGGAAACCTGACATCAAGTCAGTGTAGTGCTGCAATGTAAAATACTGTGATTAGCCAAAAAATGTGATAGATTGTTCATAATAACACAGAAAGAAAAATAACAACCAACTGTTCTATGACAAAGGAGGAATGATAATATAGAAAATGCTCTCCTAAAAAAGCTGACTGGAATATCTAAACATCTCCATGCTAGAAAGAAAAAAATAAATAAACCAGACTTCAGATCTCATACAAATCCAATTCAAAAATTTTAATATAATGGAAAATGATTTACTTCATAGAGCATATGTTGACACAAATCTTTGTCATGTTGGGATTAGCAAGAACCTTTTTAATATAAAATTAAAAGCATGTTAGAACTGAAAATTACGAAAAGCTAAACTTAATTAAAAATTTGTGATAAACATTTAATAGAATTACAGTGTAAGCCACAGACTACAAAAAAATTTTGTGGGGGTAATGGTGAGCAACTTTATGTATACTTTATATAGTGAGAACAGCTCAATTAAAATACAATAAAAATAGTGCATCAGAAAATATGTAGAGAGCAAGCAATCAGTTGAAATGGTTAATGTGTGACATTTGGGCATACTCACATTTCAGTCAGACACAACAAAAAGTTATATAAGGACCGCTTAGACATCTGCCTTGTTTCTTAAAAATTAGGAGTTTCTCACATGAACATTGACCTACTTGTAACAGGAAAATACTGGGCCATCTTCGTCAAGGGTGAGAAGTAGGAACATTTCTCCACAGCCCTCTTTAACATCTAGTGTTTAAAACCTCCCCCCTCATTTGCAACTGGCTGTAATGTCTAACACATTTGTGGCTTGACATTTCCTATGCAGATGTAAATAAATGTCTCTTTACTTCAAATAGGGCACTAACAACAAACCAAAGAAGCAATTCTACCCAAGTGTAGCCTGTGAGTGGTGACTTTCTTAGGATTATTAGGCAATTGTATCACTTAAAGTCCCCACCACAGCACAGCCAGAGTGGCATCTCCTGGAATTCCTACACAACCTGCAGGCAGTTTTGTAGAAGGGTCTAGGTGGGCCATGCCTGCTCCTTCCCTTCTCCACTCCCTGATTCCCTTGCCTTTCCAATCCCCTTTCTTTCCTGTCCTGCTAGCTATTCTTTCCTCCCCTCTGTCCCTTCTCCCATCTTCCTTCCCCTCCCCTTTTCCTCCTGTTTCTTACTTATGAACTTCCCTCCAACCTCCAGGAGAAACTGCTTTAGTCCATAAGAAACAACTATGCACGGCATATGAATAAAATAACTGACTTTCCCTGCTTCTTGCGTCTTTTCTTCGTGAAGGCTTGTTCCATGTGACATGTATTTTCCTAGTAGTTTTTCTTATGCTAGTTTAATTCTCAAGATTAGATGGGACCTGAACAAAACAGAGGTAGAGTTTTTCTGGCACTGTAGTGTCCTATGTAACATGTCACTATGAACTGTCAAATAAAATAAGACAGCACTATGTACCTATTATAATGACTAAAACCAAAGCATTATAGTACTAGAAGCTGATGAGGAGGCCTAGATATTGCTAGTGGAAGTGAAAAGTGGTACAAGCATTTTGGAAAACTGACCAGTAAAGACAGCCATATAATTTTATTTTATAAATACTATGTACAATATATATAATATGGTACATATTATATTCATATTATATATTGTTAAGAAAAGCCCCTCCATTGGCACAAAGAACTCCAATCAAACCAGATTAAGCCAAATCAAATGCTCCTGTTTAATAGATGGTACACTCCTGAGTGGCCAGGGGCATGGCAGGGGGAAGAAAGAGGGAGCACACAAGCAAATCTAAAACTACCTGTTCCTTGTTCCAGTGCGACCCTAAATACCCTGTGGGAGGGGGTCAGCACTTGGCACACTGGGAGTTGGAGTCCGGACAAGGAACAATTTTTTTTTCTTTTATATTATATATATATTGTTTCTTTCCTCCCTCTCTCCCTCCCTTCATTTTCCCTCTGTCCTTCCCTTCCTGACAGAGTTTTCTCCTTATAGCCCTTGCTGTCCTGGAACTCCCTCTGTAGACCAGACAGGTTGTGAACTCAGAGATAGGCCTACATATGCCTTTGTTTCCCAGTGCACTGGGATTAAATGTGTGCACCACTACTGCCCAGCTATATATACTGTATAACACATGTTTACATGTCAACTAGTAATTACAGTCATGTGTTTGCCCAGATGAGTTGAAAACATGTCTACATTAAAGCCTACATACAAATGCTTGCAGAAGTGTTGTTTATAATTCTCTAAACATGGCAGGAAATAATATGTCCTTGAGTAGGTGACTGAATTGACCAACTGGTATACCTGGGCTGTGGAGTGTTTGCAGTGCTCAATAGAAGTGATGATAAACATTAACAAATGAAAGAAATCCGTCTGAGAGATCTTCATGCTATATGTGCCTGAGTGTTGCATTCTGTAAAAGGTAAAATTCATGTGGATGGTAGAAAGGTCAATGGTTGCAGAGCTTCTGAGAAAAAGAAAGAAGAAAGGGATGAACACACATTTTTATGGTGAAAAAACTATTATTTCTGGAAGATATTGTATTAGTGGTTATAAAATATTATGTTTGTGGAAATGCAGAATTAGAGCACTTAAAGGGCATGAATAATGTAAGCATGAGCCTGGTTAGCAATAGTGTGTAAATAGTGGCACATCATTTACAACAGTGTAACATGGTTATGGAAAATGCTAATAGAATCTGTGTATGTGGAAACCGTTTTACTGCTAATTTATCATTTCAATTGAAAACTTATCTGTTAACTAAAACCTTAAAGCTGACTTTAATTTAAAATTAATTTTCTTGTTCCATTTGTATTGATTATTGATTACCCCATAAGCATTTAATTTAGTATTTATTCTTATAGATTAAAAGATTGATGCCTTTAAACAATTTAAGAAGTAACTTTTTTTAGAAAATTTTAGACTCCAGTAAATTTTTTATTTTTTAATTTACCTAGTAAGGATACTTTCACCCTTCATATTGAAGAAAACATATTTTACAAGAAAACTCCTTCATCACAATAATTATGTATCTATATATTATGTATTACATTCAGAAAAAATATCACTGTTGCACAATAATATATTAGTTCACCACTGGACACGTTGTAGCCCTTGAGGTTTTGAGCTTCCTGAGGAATGTGATATTGTCTTTGCTCAGTTATCTTCACATGGAATTAATTTTTAGTGATACTATTTCGTGCATACATGAATAACAAAGTTTATTCTATAAAGGTCCTGAGATAAAATATGAAATTAAAATAAACTTGTATATGTCTACCTAAAATTTATTAATCTTTTCCCCTCTCATATTGACTCTAGAATGTATTGGCAAATTATCTATTAGAAACATGTAAACATTAGTTTTTTTTTCTTAATTGTATGTGAGGTGAACTTTTTTTTTTGGCATAAAGCAATTGAAATAAGAACATATTCTTGTACCCAGGAAGGGTATCTGTTTCTGGAGTTCTGGGGGCCAGAATTGGGAGCTAAAAGACAAAGAAACTTATCAGTTACATTTAATGTTCTTTTGTTGGTGTACTACTGTTTTCATCTGCTGTATTTTTAAGCATTTGTTGGGATCATCGTATTTTACCATGACTGAGATTGACACGGGCATACATTCTAGCCATGCTCTCCCGGCAGAAAGTATAATTTGCCTAAGGCACTTGATCTCTCTGAACTTGTTTAATACTGACTCCTTCCTGAGGCTCGTGGGTGCTTGTTTACAGGACTGACACGTGACATGTTATTCGGTTATTCAGGCCTCAGCGTAGCTGACAAACGCTAACTCATGCTATTGTCCTCAGCATTCATATTGCAGTCTTCTAGGGTGTTTGCTCATTGTGCCGATCCATGGCTGGATTGTGTTTTCAGGCATTCTCCATGGTCTGTAAACTGTCCCGACACCGCAGTTGTGATGCACACTGACAGATTAGCTGCATTAGCAGAGGAGCTTGGTGTTACATGCTTTACATGCAAAGTTTGTTTAGCAAGTGAGGGGCTAGAGTTCTGGATTCTGAAGCTCCATAATAAAATGCTTCCTTTTGATTTTAGTTTCTTTCCTTGTGATTTAAACAATAGAATATTCTTTAAATGTCGTCCAGATTTGTGTTGAATACCTTTAAAATGTTCCAAAACCTTACATTGGCACAGCAAAGGAGTCCTACTGCAGATTGACAAGCAGCCCATGATTTATTACGGGGTCTGTTTTTAACAATATTTTGTCTGGAATGAACAGAGTGGTTAGAGAAACTCCATCCATCTTTTTGTTTATTTGACATCTATGCCACATTAAATGTACATTAAAGAAACAATCCATGAATAAGGAATTCTGTTTAGCAATGATGATTACTATCTGTCAGATAAGTCTCTTGACAATCATGTGGGAGGAAATCCTGTCAAGAAATGTCTGTTAAGATTTAAATAAACCATTTTTTATATGATCATTATCCGAATGAAATTTCATTTTCTTTCTAATAACTACCATTACAAAGGGTGCTTAAGTTATTTTTCATTTCAACAAAATTAACACTGTCTCTCAATTTTATTTCTAACTCTATAACTGATTTCAGAGTGGTTGCTAAAATCAGAATGTACCTTTTATAGTTAATGTTTGTCAAAACTTTAAATCCCCCCTCTCTTACACACACACACACACGCACACACACACACACACACACACACACACACACACACACAAATAGTTAAGACCTTACTAAATGCATTCTATTATGCTTTTGTGATTTTTTTTTAAGGCTTCACTTTACAATTCATACTTTCCCATGATTCATGAGGGATAACAATCATTTTGGCAGGAAGGGCACCATGACAGCCCTAGATAGTCACCAGAAGCTTCCTAGCTGGGCCTTTCATTTACTAAGCTTATTTCAAATCCACTTGGAAGTTTTCAGTGATTCTTTTGTTGTAAGTCTCAAAATTATTGAGTACCAGCTCAAGAGAGATGGTTGGCTTGGGTTCTTCCTTAGCATTCAGTAGCTCTGCTGTCTAATATTAGATTGCCACTTTTTAATATCATTTCATTTTTATACAATGACCTCTGAAAGTGTCACCTTTCCTCAGTGTGTTACCTTTATATTGTCACCAAACAAGCAGTGTTGGACCTAAATACTTTGGATTTATTTGATTTGGAGATGCTACAACCTAAATTGTATCATAGAACCCCAAATCTTTATTGTTACCACTCATCAGTAAATGTAGAGATTGATCCAGTGGATTTTAGTTTCATGACAGATTTCATAAGATATTAATCCTAGTAGCTGCTGGATGATTGCATCATAAGAATTTTGAAAAACTGTATTAAGTGTCTGCAAATTATAGAAGTCAGTTATATGTTGTCCTACTCAGTTTTCCACATGGGATGTCAGTTGGTTCTCATGAACGGTGTATAGAATGGAAGGACAGGCATTTGTCATAGTAGGTGGCTCAGCGTCCAGTGTAGGAACAATATGCTCAAGTAGTCACTGGCCTAAAATAAGTAAAAATAAGGGAACTAAGCTACTACAATTTTTTTTTAATTTAGTAATGTTTTAATGCAGCACATGCATGGGGAAAGCTTACTGTCGGAGCTGGCTTTCACTTCTGAGATGGCTGTGTGAATGGAATAGAGGTATAAGTAAGTTACAAATCAGATTATCGTTTGTGGCTTGTGTCTACAGACTGCAACTGGCCCAAACATGCAGACGTGACTTTTAAACTGAATGAATATATTTGGATCTTTTTATTTGTATTCTACTTGTTTTGTTTCGATCTTGTTGTTTTTCTAGATATACATGCAACCCATTCTTATGTGTGCTTACTGAATATGGAATGGACCATGGAATGGAGTTACCTTTTTATGTTCGGTTCCATTTTCTAATGTTCCCTATGTGCAAACTAAGGTCTAATAATTTTCCCTGGGCTGCTAACATAAGGGCATGCCTCCCATTAGGAGGTCACTCACATATGTCAGTGGCGATTTGTGTCATAATTGAGCCTCTAAAGAGTACTTTTGAAACGCTCTTCTAGATGGCACAAAGTCTCTGTGCCTTACCAAAGGTATTAAGTAACAGGTGGATGTCTGTTGGAACATTCTAAGGTTTTGGTGGTGTGGTATGTGTGTATGTATGTGTCTGTCTGTGTTTGTGTACATTAGCATACTGAAGTTAGAAGTCAGGGCTGTGAATATACTAAGCAAGGATCTACCGTTTGAACTGTATTTTCAGTAGCCGGTATAGAATCTGAGCCTTTCATATGTGTATCTATGTCAGACTGTCAGATGACTAACCTGGTACTACATTTTCTCATCTGTGGTAACACTGATCCTGTATCTTCCACTGCGCCCTGTAACTACTACTAGTGACTACTACTGATATTTTTGTTTTTTCTTTTCTTTTTAATGAAAATAATTTTTGTATAATATATTTTTATCATGATTTCCCCTCCCCGCAACTCCTCTCAGGTCCTCTCATCCATACCCGCCCAACTCTCTGTGCTTTCTATATTTAGAAAACAAACTAATAAGCAAACAAAAGTCAGACAAACCATAATGGAAAAAATAGAGAGAGACAGACCTGAGAGAAACACACACACACACCTCTTATAAAGTGGTGAATTATTGGAAAAGAAGCAGTATTGATCTCACCCGTTAGACTACAATCTCCAGCTCTGTATTCTTATCTTTTATAACATGAGAGGAGTGGTTTTTTTGGTGGCTGTGTTCTTTACATATGTATCCTCTTTGAATGAGAGCTTGGTGCTAGGGTTCCATGTCAGAGCATCATTTTACCTGGTCTTAATGCCAGTCTCCTTGCCAAAAGTTCAGAGACCCAATCCTTGAACAAAGCCTGGGCTAGCTCCCATTCTTCTATCAGATATTAGTGAAGCCACTTCTAATTCCTGATTGAATTCTTTGTTCCTTTCAGGCACGGATTGCCAAGCCGTGTCAACTCAGTCCTGTGCCTGTTACTGTTTTCCACTTTATCTGCTTTGCCCTCATTCTGTATACCTACTTGTACAATTTTGGAAGCAAGAAGCTCACAAATTTTTCCAAGACCAAGATCTGACAGCCTTCTCCACAGGGATAGTATCAACTGAAAGTTTGTTCTTAGGGAGGATATACCTCATTTATTTCATTGTTTATATACGTGTGTATGTGTGTAACATGAGAACCTAAATATGAATACTGCATAACTATTGTCTTAAAATTTCCTAAGTGCAAACAGGAACAACAAATCAAAGGTATTCATGAAAGCAAACCAGTAGATTCAGAGGCACTCTTTGTGTCATGTCCACCACTTCAGGACAGTGCCATTTTCTAATTCTTTTTACCCCAAACTGAAGCATTTTCTTCTCTGTCTACTTCTATCCTGTCTCCATGAGCAGTGTCACCTGGATTACCAGGCCCACCCTATCTAGTCCACACCCAGCTCCATCCTCAGTACAGGCTCTCCTATTTTCCTGCCTGGATTATGGGCACTTCTCTTATAATTAGCCTCTGTGGTTCTGTTGTTTCCTTCTCTCTACTCCTTTATCTTTCCTCACTACAGGGAAGGCTTAAGAGTTTATGTGATCATATCTCTCTAGTTTAATAACTTTCATTTCTTAAGGACAGGTTATTTCCATTATGTGGCGTATTTTTTATTTTCTGTGATTTTCCAGGTTTATGTCTTTCCATTGACCCTACTTGCATCCCCCAACACATACACATTTTTAGTTTGCTGTTACTTAACCCACTCAACGTTTTCCTTGTATTTATCAGCTTTGCATTGCTGTACTATCTAATACAGGTCTTTCAAAAGGGTTTTATCTCAGAGTTTGGAGGTTCTAGGTCATCTTTCTGCCTAGGCTCAGTTCTTGAAAGTCTTCTCTGTGCTAGATTGCATCATGGCAGATAGCAATCATAGGGCATGTGTGGGCACATGTTCTTGCAGCCTCGGTGAGCTCAGAGTTGTCATCACGTGAGAAATAGCAAGGGGTCACAGGAGAAATCCCTGAAGCCTTTTCACAAGGCCATACTGCATACTGATTCACCACCACCACAGCACCCCTCCTCCCCCTACTCCATCCCGAATCACAACCGGAAGACCAGGCTTCTATAATTCAACCCATGGGGGACAGGCAAGTCCAGTCCTTGGAAGTGCTTTAAAGATGCTGCTCCCTCTGCCTGTACTTGGTGATTTTCTCATGCTCTTTCCTAAGCCTATTTAGCTACTAGTTTTCAATGGTTCCTCTCAGCTGTCAAAGCCTCCGAGATATTCTTTGTGAACTGTTTTTACTATAGTATCTGTCACACCAAGGCAAATACGCTGTTTTTCTTTTTCAGAAAATGAAACAGCTTTTAAAGAAACACTACTTTGTCATTGTATCTACCTTAAACTCATACAGTGTGTAGTAGGCAGTCTGAATGCATGCCAAACTATAAACATATGAACCACCCAGGTTGTTTTAGGTTCAACTGTTATATGGGTATATAGGTTATTCTATTTTCCTAGGCATTTCATTTTTTCCCCCACAAATGAGCATACTAGATTGCTTTGAAGTTATTTCTTCCTTTATTAGAAATGTTAATAGTTTTAAAACAACATCAAGTAAAAGGTATTCAGTTTAAGGGAGGGGAAACTGTGGTCAGTATTTAAAAATGAAAAAAATACTTTTAAATAAAAAATTTTAAAAAATATTCAAATACTTGCAGAACTAAATCAAGTTTTCCAACCAACTTCTGATCTAGAGCCGTGTGTTACATGACTCAATTAATTATTAAAATACTTTATGTTTTTTCCCCTTCCCACTATTCACTTAGCTAAAGGACATAAAATCGGCAGATCAGAAAACAACACTCCTTCATTTTCTGGTGGACGTATGTGAAGAAAAGCACCCGGACATCCTGCACTTTATTGACGATTTGGCACACTTAGACAAAGCTAGTAGAGGTTTGTGGTTTGATTTAGAACTATATATGTCTTTGTTCTGGTCTTCAGTTCTAAGAGAAAATAATGCTTTGTATCTGCACATATTATCTCTTTTGTTAAAGTGGTTTCATATGAAATATGGTGATTTGAAAAGACATTATAGGCTATGAGTTTTCATGATTAGGAATATATATTGATTTGATTAGACAATAAGATGTTCGAAGTGCACTGCATTGTAGATTAAACTTCATTGATACCTGCATACCCCACCCTCTCCTGTTTAGTTTCTTTCTCTTTACTTCGGCAGTGCTTCCTAATCCATGTAATTTATAAGTACCAAGTGGCATTCCCAAGCACTATTGCATACCAAAATGAATGTCTTCCTTTTGTCCAAGTTTCAAATCTGTGTAAAGGAATTGTGGATTCTTTTGTTGTACTACAAGATATCAGTCCTCCAGTTAATCTCTCCTACTACATAAATTGCTAACTTGGTTATAGGCCCTGCTACAACCTTAAACAGGGTGTCAAGAATTCAGATAGAACCTGTTACTAACACTTTATTTTAATCTGATTTAAATTTTAAAACTTTGGCCATCATAAAAGTGCAGTTTTCACTTATATTTAACATAGATTTTTTTTCTATTCAAGCAACTACTTATCTCACAATAACTAATTTATGAATGTTTTAGAGCATAACTCGTTCGCAATGGTGTGATAGCTGTATTCTTTTTGTGTTAACCATTAGTAATAATCAAATCATGTTTTGTGTATGAGCTCTTTTATTCCTTCTTTATACGGGAATCTGTGAGCCTGAAGAAGGATAATTTATTTTTTTCTAAATTAAATACAATATTATATCAAATATGTTTATTATTCCCTGTACTTTAAATTTTTCTTTTGCTGTCAAGTGACAATTTTAGGATTTTACTTGCAAAGAGAAATGGGATTGGATGAGATGTTCTTTATAATTTACCATGATATATGTTTCATTTAAATATGTATTTCAAATGACTTTTTATAATTGTTCATCTGTATTTCTGGTTGCCCCATAGGCTTTTTACAACTCAGTTGTAATGATATTAAATTATTTGTTTTGCCCCTATGTTACTTTAAATGACTTTGATATAAGAAAATTTTCAGATAGATAAAGAATGATGTACACATTTATATGTCTAAATGTAGCTTGAGAAGAGACAAGTGTTCACATTATTTTCTTGGACATTATGATATGAGCCAGAAGCTTGGAAATAAACAAAAGAGAAACATTTAAAAAAAATTCTTGGTAATCTAAAAAGCACAATTAAACCGGTTATTAAGTCAAGTAAAATAATTTTTCTAAGGTGAGATTTTTTTTTGAAATTTTGGAATATTTGAGCAAATGTCAAAATATGTGAACGTGAAATTTGGAGTCTTGGTGAACATTGCATTTGTAAGTAGCATATTAGTGTCTAGAAGTGGCAAAAAGCCCTTGAAATACAGTTGGGTTCTTTTACTGTTGCAAAGATGATTGTGTAGATAAGAAGAATCTGTGCTAGTACATTTAGACAATGAGTTGGAATTTTTTCTACCCGTCACCATTCCCTTAAGTAGTTGCAGATTTATTTATTCACTAATTGTTATGCCCAGCATGTTCTCAGATAGAGACTACAAGATTGTATCCATTTCCTCGCTTCATAATTCTTGTTAAATGCTTCTTAGAGGCCATGGGGAAGTTGAAATAAGGTCTGCCAACATAGCCCAGATTGTCTTTGAAAGAACTTTGCTTCCCAGCTTGGCCTGCAGCTTGAAGCAGTTTTGCTACTCTCCCTTCCGGGATGCTAGGACTACAAATGTGAGCTATGACTGATTCACTTTGTACTTGGAAACCTTCTTATCATTTTCCTTCTAGCAGTTTTTGGGTATAAATTAAGTTTTTGAATACCACCTATTTTGACTCATTTAATTATATTTTTAATTCTATATAAATATTCTGACATTCTGTTCTTTTAAAATCTATTTAGTTTGCCTTAAGACTTGCAGAGTTCTGAGCTAGTAATTTGCTTCTTCTGTTTGTTTTCCTTCTTGGTGTTCCAGGGGGCATTCAGGGGCCTTGGAGCATTTGGTTTCCATCTGTTACAGCGAAGGCATGTGTGTGGAAGGGTCAGCAGACGCTGCTAGTATGTTTCACTGGGAGCAGCAAACTTCATGTTTGGAATAATAGTTTTTAATAGTATAGATGATTGTTAAGCATGATTTCCTTTTCATTATATGATCCAATTAATGAAGGAAATATTAGAGGAGTAAAGGCAATATTTTAGATGAAATAAGTCTGTGTTTGCTTTGGAGAATTGAGTGTTCTTACATATCATCATTTAAAGTTTCCACTTTTGAAACATCCTCAGTGAGCTAT
The DNA here is from genome assembly GCA_004026605.1 of Ondatra zibethicus. Lineage (NCBI taxonomy): Eukaryota > Metazoa > Chordata > Mammalia > Rodentia > Cricetidae > Ondatra > Ondatra zibethicus. Next base: position 226,251 of record PVIU01001084.1, on the reverse strand, counting down.
CACATGAATTAAAAAGTACCTTTGTTTTTGAGCCATAACAAATCCTGGTCATTAGGTACTCTTAGATCAGCAGGGGGAACTTTCATTGCAACTAATGAGCTTACCCGACTGACAATTTTCAAAAATCTACTTCATTAGAATGCTTCTTTTCTAAGAAATAATGGCTTATGGCTTTTCTGTTGTGTTTTACTGAAAATATTTTGGTTCATTATTGGATTTCTGTATACCATGGTAAATTTTCTTTCTTTTGTGGAATTCTAAGGGTTGAATACATTTTTCCTGTCTACATAATTAAAATTAATTTAGCCTTTGAAAGTTTTGTTTACTACCTACCAGAAATCTGTAAAATTGGAATAATTATTAATGTGCAGAAAGTGACAAAACTTTTGTTTGTTTCTTGGGAAGAGAGGTAATTTTGGAACTCAGGGGAAGCTGGGAAGATGTTTACTGGTTACATCCTCTTCCAGAGTCCTGGACAGCTAAACCCCTGTAAATCCAACTTCAGTGGAGCTCATTCTCTATCTGGCCTACACAGGCACACACCCACACTGTCACACACATATACATGATTAAAACTAGTAAGATAAAGAAAAGAGATGTGGTTAGTCTATAACATTATATTGGTCAGCCTTTTTTGAGGGCCTTCATAACTGTCTTAAATAGTGGTCCATTTCGTCCTTGTCAACTCTCACTTATACAAATGACATACTGGTCCATTCATCCATCCATCCATTCATTCATTCAGCAAGGCTGTGCTTAGTGATTACTGTATCAGAACTGTGTTATGTCATTGGTGCAGTGTGTGTCCTCCATCTTCTTGCAGTGCAGCCTATGTAAAACAGGCTGATGTGGACCCCACCAGTCTTCTCGCTCACCTGTAAATTGTTTTCCTTCCTTTTCTTTGAGATCTCTCTATATATTGAGCTCCTGTGTTTCTCCCCTCACAGAAACTTCTCCTGAGGTTATCTCTCCCATCCCCAAGGACATAAAAGCCAAAATCATTTGCAATGACTTACAAATTTACTTTATAGACTTTCCATCTCTGCTCACATCTGTGCCTGCCACAACTTTTGCTGTTCTCTTCTGAATCTCAAACAGGAGTGACGATCATAGTGGGCCACGATAGGACACACCACTTTTAATGTCTGCTCCCAAATCGTTTCTTTGAGAGAACTCCTGGTTCACTTTCTTCAAATTTGTCCCCCCCCCCCATTTGTTGTTTTCTTTATGGCCTTCAGCAATTCAGTGCATACGGTTTGGTGTGTTGAACCCGTGAGAGGTAAGGCCTGGAGTGTTTGTCTAGACTTCCCTTCATTAGCCACCTTATAGTTAATGACATGCTCCCTTTGGTGGCTCTTTTTGGAGCTTTTTGGAAGCTCACAATAGTATGTGAACATTTGACTTTTCCCTTAAGGATAATTTCATAAATTTCCCCGGGAATCCTTATATTACTATTTAAAAATTACTGTACTCTAGACTCTTCCTGGGTTTTGAGAATGGAATTTGCTCATGGAAGTCTATTCTCAGATGAAGTAGCCTTCTGTATATTATCAAGTGGGCTCACTGAAGCCACACTTCTAGTTTTTTCTTCGCCTGTATTCTTACCACTTAAAGGATTCCTTGCTATGTCTGTTATATTTGATTTCTTTTCATATTCTTTAATATACTTCTTTCTTTTTCTAAGCCTCTATCACTCTGCTTCTAACTAGTAATTCCTCCATCTGACCCAAATTGTTGTCTGCTAAATATATCTCCTACTCTCTGGTTCCTCATGCATTTCCAACATTTTATGATAAATACCTTACTAAATACCAAATGTTTATCTTTTATTCACCTACTGTGAGCACTTAGAACACTTAATTTCCAGGTGGCTGCCACCTGGAAACTGCATCGTGTCTGAAAATTTCACATCCATCTTCTGTAGCCAGCATACAGCATATGTCTAAAGACATACATGAATGTTGAGTTGTCATTTCCCCAAAATGACAAATTTTATCAGAAGGCAGATACACTTTATGATATTTGGTATTAATAATTAGGTCAGTGTCATTTTCTGTCCCCCCAAAGCAGAGTAAACCACACAGCTAACTAACACTGTTCATTGAAAAGAGTAAGTTTTGGAGGTGATTTATGGATTGGAACTTTATATTTGGAGTGAGATATATCATTCATTGATGTTTCATATTGTACAGTATTAGACTTTGATGATATACATTTAGTTTATATATTTCTATCTATACAAAAATGAATTTACTCAATAAGCTATCCTGTTAATTTATGCTGTACATATTAAGGATGATTCAATCATGAGAAGAGATACTGGTTTATGGCATTGTCAGTGATGCAGAGGGAAACTACTTGAGCTTTTAAAGCCTGAATCATGTGCTTTATAAGTTCGTATGTTGACTCTGCTCTGTGGTTCTGAGCTTGACTGTCTTTAGGTATGTGATTTCTTTAATTAAAATGAAAATTGTGCTATGCCATACTGTACCTTGGTGTAACCCAATTTCTGTCCCCATAGGAATAGGGAAAGTTAGTTTACTATCCCCCTGGCAGCACTGTGCACAAAGGATCACCTATATTGACATACTAAGATGGCGGGCTGAAGTGAGCGGCTTGAGAGAAACAAGGCTGTGACCACATGAATGTGTTCTAGAACTGTGAGACAATAGCTTAATGTTAGCCAACTGGTATATTGTTGTGATAGCTACTCTACCCAAGGAGTCTTATTGTTTCTTTGTTTGGAGATTTTTGCCCATAAGACACAGTTGCACACACTGGATTTTTTTTTCTTGTCGCATTAGATCTGAAAGCAGTTATTAATGGAATATTCAGAGCTCTCTAGTAAACAGTTTATGATGGGAAAGGTCCCTCTACATACTATCAGTTATCACGCTTGTAAAAAATTACAAATAATCCTTGATTTTTTTACTAGACTTGATATTTAAATGAATAGATACACAGTGAAATATGAAAACATTCTAAGTAAATATATTTATGAACAGTCACATACGTTTAGTGTTTGGGGAGACTGATTGACATCTCTTTGGTTTTCTTTTAGCTTGGCTTCATTTTTGATGGAGTATGTCAAGTTTGTTTTTGTATTTTTCTTTTACTCACTGTATTTGGATGTATATTTCTTTTCTATTTATTTCTGCCTGCTGATATAACACATGTGATTTTAATTAAAGCAAGTAATTGATGACAGTTGGGAATACTCTGAATTATCTGTTGAAAGAAACCAAAAGGGAGATATAGATCACTTCTGAGCTGTTATCTCTGTTTCTACAGATAGATCAACAAATAAAAGCTGTGTCCATAAAGGTATCCTGGGACGTCTAGAATTTTATACACATCTAATGAGTATATTTGAGTATATTAATAAAGCTAGATATAGTAAAGATAAATTTACTTTCAAAATATAATTTACTTTCAGTGTTGTTTGTACTAACTAAACATAATGTGATATAATAAATTTTACAATAAATGTTTTTAAAATATAAAAATAACACAACAATATATAATTTGCTCATTTCCAAGTTAATCATTGGATTTTTGATCAGTGTATTCTTCAAAAAAAATGTGTTCATAAAATTAAAACACCATAAAGCCAGGCATTTACATTGTATTACAAGCACTGTGTATTGATAAGGGGCCATATATCTAATTCCTGCCCGCTGATTTCAAGGAGAATCTATATAGCTTTAACTATATAGAAACTTGGATATGAGTTGTTAGTATAATCATTTCATAGTAGAAATATGTACTGCATGGAAAGCAGCCAGATGGAACAAAGCGGTATGGCCAGTATCATTAGAAGGATTGAAGATGCTGCAGTGTGACATTGAAGAACACTGGTCATGCAGGAACTACTTGGAGCTAAAGATTGCTTTTTGAGATACTGAGCTAGGAACATTTCCCGAATCTGCTGCTGCTTGGGTTGATAGATGATGATGAAGAAGAAAACTACATCACGAAGACCTTTACATCTTTTTGGAGGTTAACAGACTGAAGATAGCATCAATACAGCATTAATCTTCCCAAGAAACAGTTTACAGTGTGTGCAGATTTTTGGACAGCAAGAGATCTGAAGTAGTCTCAAGAAGAGTTCTGTCAGTGTCACCTATAAGCCACAGCTAAGATCAAATAACGGAGCAGTATCTGCAATGGCAGCCAAGGTCTTGGAGCTTTCTTCAAGCTGCTGGCAGTGAGGCACTGTTTACTGCTCCTACGTTTGCAGCATGGGATGTGAAATTACCAGCAAGGAAGATGAAAGATGTCAAAATAGGGCAATCAAAAGAATAACTTACTATGGCATATCTGTATTTTACAAAGAAACTTCTACTGTAGCTAGAGCAAACATTTCTGGCAGTCTCCTGTGTCTCTTGGGTGACAAATTAATGTGTAACATCAGGGGCTGTAGTAACCTGCCTCCTCCAAATGGGCCCTATTTCTTAATAATCCATTGATCTATGAACTCACCAATGTGTTAATCTATCAACAAGATTAATACTCTCATGATCCAGTTACCTCTCAATAACAACCCCAGCCAGAGCCCAGAGCTTCCACACATGAGCCTTTGGGGTACATTTTATTTCGTATTCAAACCTAACCTGATTCAAGTAGCCTCTTGCTTTTGAGCCCTAGAATGCTTACAATGTAGACAACAGTGTATAACTGCTTATAAAGCTGCTACAGAACCTAATAAACTATTTAAATGTTCCGTGTTCATCATAGTTGATGCTTTTATCTTTCAATGAAATTATCTGATACACACATAGCTTTGCAAGCGTTAATAGGCAAGTAAAAGTCTGTTTGGATAGCTTAGAGTTTTAATTTGTATGGTCACCTTTGTTTTAAGAATTTTTCACTGGGTTGCCTTAATAATTATAACGAAAGATTTTTTTTAGACCTGTATATTTGTGTGTGTGTGTCTGTGTGTTTATGTCTGTATGAACTTTAATACAATTGAAAACAATCTACATACACCATTTATGCTAGTCCTAAGTGTACAGGTAAATGCATAAGCAGTTGGATAGCCAAGCATTCCCATATGGAACTTGGAAAGTAGGTCACAGATTTACTCCTGCTTTAACCTGAAAAAAATTTCTTCAGATTTACATTTTGAAGTTTGACCCCAAATTAATTTTTGAAAAAGCACTTATACCATTAAATACTTTAAAAAAAAAAGAGTCCCAGCAACTCTTTCACGATGCAGAATTAATTTTTCTAAAGTCTTATTTTTATTAAACTGTTTTTATAGATTACATTCAAAACTAATTTGTCAACCTAGAGTTATTAATGTGTGCCATTAAATATGAATTGCTGTATGATAACAGCACATCCTATAGAAACATAAGAAATGATGTTGATGCGCATTCATATGTGAGAATACCGAATGCATGACTAACCTGACACATGTAAGAAAGTAATATATGCAGCCTTCCTCTCTTCACTCAGAAGGCTTCATCTTTATTATACATTTAAGTTGATCAGTCATTAGTGAGACATATTTCTTCTATAAATATGTCTATAAATATCAGTGTAATAGTGAGTTCTCTGCAAATAGCATTCACAGTTCTTTCTATACACTTAATGAATAAATGAATTAGTGCCTAGCAATCCTTTTTGGTGTTTTGAGCCTATAAAGAATGAACTCTCACTTCCCAGTAGACACTGTACTAGATTCTTGCCTTGGTAAGGACAAGGCTTTCCGGTGAGCCTACGAAAAGGAACTCTAGAATGAGTGTACCACCATTTGACCAAAGCTTTTGTCACAGACCCATATGGGGTCCTGGAGAGCTGTGAGCACAAAGGTCCTTGCTGTCCTGAGTGTACTTTTAGGTGTGAGTGTAGAACATAAAGCACAGAAAGGAGATGACATGTGTGCATCCCTCGGCTAGCTCCCAGTGACCAAGGCACTCGTGTGTATAACAGAATGTCATTAAGAATCATTTTTTTCTACTTTTTTATTTTTTTTATTGCACCAGCTTAACATTTCCAAGCTCAATGAATTGTATGTCTTCAGCAGTGGGGCATTACCTCCTCCTATTTGTGATGAACAACCAGTAGTCTTGGGTTGTTTGGGGCTTTCTATGGGACCCCTTTGGCTAACAATTCAATTAGATATAAAGCCATCCAGGTACTGGAAGCTTCATATGGTTATAGAGTATGGCCAGTTGGAACTCTCACCCCCATTATATGGAGATTTCATTTAGATTTCCTTCATCTTTGTATATATTTCAAAGTTTTCTACTGAACTGGGTTTTCATACTATCCTGTAAATGACCATTAATTTTCACTGTCTCTCCCCATTTTCCCTCCTTCATACCCCTCTTATCTTCCCCTCATCCCTCTTTAACTTCCCTGCACTCTACTAGATCCTTCCTCTTTAGCCACCCTATCCATCCATAACTATCTGTTCTATTTCCCTTTCCTAAGAAGATCTATATGAGCCCATAACCCCAGTACCTTACTCTTTAACTAACTGCTGTCATTCTACAGATTGTAGCTTGGTTATCATTGACATAAGAGCTAATATCTGCATATAAGAGATTATATGCCATATTTGTCTTTCTGGGCCTATGTTCCCTCTCTCAGGATGAGTTTTTTTCTAGTACCATCCATTTACCTGTGAATTTCATGTCTTACTTTTTTAACAGCTGAGTAATACTTCATTGTTAAATGTATCTAGTCTTAGGTTGCGCGGCATCTAGGTTGTTCCCCATTTCTGGCTATTGTGAATAGAACAGCAATGAACATGGTTGAGCAAGTGTCTCTGTGGTAGGATAAGTCATCTTTTTGTTATTTGCCCAAGAGAAGCATAGCTGGATCTTGAGGTAGATCTGTTTATTCCCATCTTTCTGAGGACCTGCCACACTGATTTCCTTAGTGACTGTATAAGTTTGCAGTCCCTCCAAAAATGGGTTAGAGGGAGGGAGGTTGACAGAGAAAATGTGTGTGATTCACTTCAGACAGCAGCATAGTGGAGGACGAGACAGCAGCAGGTGATCTGCTCCAGTGCTGGGGGTGAGACTGGGAGACTGGATTTGGAGGAGTGGAGGGCGAGTTTAGGATCCACAGTTAACCTACCCATTTCCCTGCGGCAGATCTTCTCCGGGCTCTCAGGAAACGCCTGATGAAGTTGGGGACTGGGATAAAGCCATGAGTCGGGGAAGATGGTTGGTGGGGAAGGTCTGTGTGATCCACTGGGGATGTGGGCAGGGAGGGAAAGGAGGACTCAGGAGATGGTTTGCTACAGAGCTGGGGATTAGACTGGGGGATTAGATTTGGAGGAGAGGAGAAAGAGGGGAAGATTTATACTTAGCTTCCCTACTTCCCTGCCTCGGCCATTTATGCTTAATATTTATCCTGTAGCACACTGCAGCTCTGTACCAGCACTCTCCTGTATAAGCACACAAAGCTCTTCTTTTACTCGAGGTCTCGTTCTGACTATTGATACAATCATCTCTTCTGTGTACCTCTTGAATTTCAGTTTTGCCTTGTTCATCAATATCTCTGTTGATATAAAGAATTCTCAAGTTCTTATATTACACATGATTTCCTGCAAGTTTATTTTTTCCTACAAATTCAGTTCTCAGTCACAAAACCTTTCCTGCCTTTAAAACTCACATGATTCTGCCGAGAAGGCTGATCGTTCCCCCCACACCTGCAGCACTGCAGCAGGAACGCATGCTTGGTTTCTGATGCGGCTTTGTAGCCTCCCCATTTGTTCAGCACTTTCACTCTCCATGCCCCTCAACAAATATAGTTTCTCTGGCAACGTGATGGAAAAAAAGGCAAAAAAAACCCAAGCATGTCCCTCTGTGCATTTGATATAGCCTAGTACATTACTAATTTTAATCTTCATCTTATGACTCTTACTGTGATATACTAATTGTTTTGTTGTCAACCTCATTGATATTCAGGATTAAAATACCGCTGTGATTTACTTATATCTGTCTTGTCCATCTGATTTTATTATTTTTAACTTAGCATTCATAAAATACTATGCAGCTATTGAAGTTATCAAGGGATAATTTAATTTGCTGAGAATCTGAAACTTGTTTCTCACATAAAGAAAATTCCTATTTCTGAGGAAAGTTAATTTAGTCCAAATGTTTAAACTATCCAGTAGTAATAAGCATTTCAATTTTTTATAAGGGGATTACTTTTCTTGTGTTGTTTCATGATGTATAAGAATGAATGTGACATTATTTAATAAGCTTGTTAGGAAATAATAATCAAAGCCCAGAATAGACACAATGAATCATTTTCCATTGCAGATAAAATTTTCTCATAATAAATCTAAATTATGATATTTTGGAAAGCTTATGTTCATGATGGCTTTAAGTTTGAATGTTTATAGTTGTTATTTAAGTTTTATTCTAAAGCTTCATCACTACTGGTGTATATTTGTCATAATGATAACATACTTGATGATATGATACACTTCATATCCTAGATATCAAACCTGTTATTTTCACATTTAATTTTTATGACTTTATTAGGAGCTGTGGAAGATACATTCAAAATATATATATCGCCAACTATCGTTTGAATATCTAGCAACATGTTATATTACTGAAGATAACAGAAGTAAATGGAATATGAAGTTCTTTTTTGAATAAAGGAATGAAACTTTAATAACAACAATAACAATTAAAAGAACTGTTGACAGATGTAGTCACATAGATGAGGCTTAATTGCATTTTGCCTATTGCAGAGGCCAGACTCACACAACTGTGAGGTGAATGATGAAGAGTCCCCATTGGTCGACAAAGCTACATAAAGCAATAACTGTGGTAGAGTACATTAACTTTATGTTCTAATGACAGAGAGTTCACTTTCCAGGAGGCCTGGCGGGGGGTTTTGACTCTTGTTATAAGGTCAAGATAAGAGTGGTAGAGGAATGGAATGAACAGCAGGGAAATACGTGTCATTTATAGAATCAGATGCATGATGGATGACAAGGAATAAGAACAACAGAACTATAAGCTACATATTGTATTTGAGGATACTTTGTAAGACCGAGATCCAGCCACGTTATGAGTACTCAAATATTATGTAACCACAGTCATCTGGGAATTATTTTTAGTGTGGAAATCTATATGCACAGTGTAGAGATGTGTTGGAGATAGTAGAAAGGGAGACAGGAGTGTTCCATAAGACCTGGATAGTCATTGAGAAATTGAGAAGTTCAGGACTCAAGGGCTTGTTTCCTCTTTCTGAACACAGGAGTGGGATGTTGGTGGTATACTGCTGGATATTATAGGAGAGGGAAGGTTCAAAACTAGCAGCTTTGCATACAGGAAACAACTTGTAGTGGTCCTTCTGCCATTCCACTATACATACGGGCAGCATATCTCAGATAATTGAAAGATACCCTATTTGATTCAGTCTGCACTAAAATAGACAAATCAGAGGACCTTACATTATGTTAGCCAACTTTGATAATAATTCGGTTTTTATTATGTTTACTCTAAGTAATGATAAAATGCCCATTACTTAGTCAAGAAATGTGACACAGTTGAAAGGCAAAAGGTAGGGCACATTTTCTAGGACTCTGCAAATTGATAGCACATTCAGGATTGATAGCTGCCTGGACTTGAAACAGGTATTTTCCCCTGAGGGAACTAAGAAACAAACCAGCACCCTAGGCTTGCTAGCTAAGCCTCAAAATTGGAATCAAAGTATCATCTCACTTGGAATCAAAGTATCATCTCATGAGATTGGGCCCTTATCCCGCAAAGAGTACACTGTCCACTCTTTAGATCACACACAGGTACACCTGTAAATTGACACTTCCTTGAGAGTGTAGAGTTGAAAACTTCCATAACTATTTGAAATTGCTCATAAAAAATAATCACTGACACTTATGAGTAAAATTTTGTTTAAAGAACAAAGCATCTATTTATAGAAATGTAGTAACTGTTTTTAAAAAAGTGTCAGAGACCTTCCCTTCTCCTTCCCCCTCTCCCCTTTCCCCACCGCCCTATCCTCACCTCTATCTCTGCCCCCGTGCTTCCAACTTTTTTCTGGCGATCTTGTTTGCTTCCAATTTCCAGGAGAATCTATATATGTTTTTCTTTGGGTTCACCTTGCTATTTGGCTTCTCTGGGCTTGTGAGCTATAAGCTTAGTGTCCTTTTATGGCTAGGGTCCCCTAATGAGTGAGTACATAACATAATCATCTTTTTGGGTTTGGGTTACCTCACTAAGGATAGCGTTTTCTATTTCCATCCATTTGCTTGCAAAATTCAAGATGTCATTGTTTTTTACCGCTGAGTAGTATTCTAATGTGTATATATTCCACACTTTCTTGATCCATTCTTCCATTGAGGGGCACCTAGGTTGTTTCCAGGTTCTGGCTATTACAAACAATGCTGCTATGAACATAGTTGCACAAATGCTTTTGTAGTATGATTGGGCATCTCTTGGGTATATTCCCAAGAGTGGTATTGCTGGATC
>PVIU01001084.1:23802-215682 GCA_004026605.1 Ondatra zibethicus | reverse complement strand
GCTAGGTACTTGGGCAGCAGAGGAGAGGGTGCCAGAACTAGCCTTGTCCCATAGTCACATTGATGAATATCTTGATCACCACCATAGAAATTTTGTCCGATGGATGGAGATAGAGACAGACCCACATTCACATCAGAGCAATGGACTGAGCTCCCAAGGTCCAGTCGAAGAGCAGAAATTGGGAGAAGATGAGCAAGGAAGTTAGGACCGTGAGGGGCTGGTCCACCCACTGAGAAAGTGTGCCTAAACTAATGGGAACTCACCAAATCCAGTTGGACTGGGACTGAACGAGCATATGATCAAACCAGACTCTCTGAATGTGGCTGCCAATGGGGGCAGACTGAGAAGCCATCAACAATGATACTAGGACCTATCTCTTCTGCATGTATTATCTTTTTGGGAACCTAGTCTATTTGGATGCACACCTTCTTAGGCCGGGATGGAGGGGGGAGGGCCTTGGACTTCCCACAGGGCAGGGTACCATGCCCTCTTTTAAGGAAAGCAGGGGGAGGGAGGAGGGTGGGGGAGGCCTGGGAGAAGGAGAGGAAATGTAAATTTTTTTTGAATGGAAAAAAATAAAAGAATATGGAAAAAAAAGTGTCAGAGAGTCAGGGGATTCTTACATTATTCTTTAGTGTTACCCGTCGGATGACTTCAACCATTAGATTGCATGTTATCAGCCTGGAATTTACACTCTTTTTTTCTTTTCCAAATGTGCTTTGGTCTTTACTTAAAAGCTAGCATTGAGACGTTGGTCAATTAAATTTAAATTCACTTAACCACAGTGTACAAGTAATGTAATCAGAGAGTGCAGATGAAGCAAAAGAAATGGCTTAGTGGGATTGCTGTCTGTAGAGTAGCCACACATGCACCATTTTGAAAGACAGCTTCCTTATTCTTGCTGTTGGCCTTAAATGTGCCCTCAAGCACCTCTAACACTGGAACACAGTGACTTTCTTTTTGATATCTCAATGTCCTGTTGTCCTGCAATAAAGTGGTCGTGGTGAACACCATGACTTTCTTATTGTTTTATAAATGTTTGCATTACTTATTTCAAACTTTAAGATTTATAATTTCTTATTCACTTCTACAAATAAGGAATATATAATACAAAATGTGCTTCAACCTATATTAAAAGAATTAATCTCTATGAAATGTCAGTGAGTTAAAATTTGAGGTGAGATATTCTGTTTCCACTGATGTTGAAAAAGAACATAAGCGAAGTTGCTCCACATCACAGGAAAGCAATCCCCAGTGTGCTGTACTGTACTGGTTGGGACTATTGTCCTGATGTATTAAATATGTGAGTGGAGGATCAATACTTTAATATTCCCTTCTCCCAGTCTTCCAGGGAAAGAAAGGAGAGGCTGTGGAGCTTGAGTTATTTATTAATGGCCAGTGATTTAGTTACCATTGCCTTGTAATGACACTCCAATAAAAACTGAAACAAAGAGGCAAGGGGAATTCTAGGTTTGAGAGCTCCCAGATGTTCTGGGAGGTAGCATGCCCAAAGAACAGGTATCTCTGCCTGTCCTTCTGTGCACTTTAGTGGGCTTCTCCTGACTTAGGCTTTGCCTATGTCATGGCCATTTTAATGGCACTACTACTATAAGGACTGTGCTTTCCCAAGTTCATGAGCCACCCTGATGAATTCTGGACCTTTAAGGAAGGGGCCAGGAAATGTTCTAAAATTTCCAATCAGTTCAGGAGTGTGGATTACTGCCTGGACTTGAAATTGGTTTCTGAAATGATGGTTGCCTTATGGGATTGAATCTATATTCTTGTTATACCACTAACTTTCTATAATTAATTTTACCCTAACATTGAATTGTGGGAAGTCCAGCTGTGAAAAATTAAGGGACATAGTTGGTAGTGGTATTGTCTATATCTGGGACAAAAAAAAACAACAACACCCTAAGCACTAGCAACCCCAGCACTCGTAGATCAGCCATGTTCTCCTTCAGCACTTGTCTTGTGTGACTTTCCCTAGTGCCCTCAGACCCACTGTTGTTGATTGCCTGTATAGGGAACCCTTTTCTCTATAGTGTATCTAGGAAACTTATAGGTCGTTCAGAAACATTTATACTTACTGAAACTTTGAAGCCCTATTAAACAAAGGTTCAAAACCATGCAAACACCTTTTGTTAAGTCAATATCTGCTCAGCCAGTCTTCAGGCAATGCATCTGTTTCGAGCTACAGGTTAGGCTACTTTCCCGACATTTCCTTGTTTCTTTTGATTTATGAGGGCCTCGGACTCATATTTGTTGTTTCCCTTGATTAGTCCATAATATGATGTTTTGAGTATATGCTTTTATTCAATGATAGGATATTCCTTTAAGTGAACCTTTGTCAAAAGTAACATTGCACTTTTTAGTTGTTTATGTTTTTATACCATACCAAGCCTCAGTTTCCTTATTTTGTAAGCTGGGAACAGTAATGATGCCTAGATTATGGTGTTCTTGTGAGTATTAATGGAAAACAAGACAGATCAGGCATCATTATTCAGCAAGGGCTACTATTGTCATTGATATTGTTTATGTTATAGCTACTACTGCAGCAATTTCTACTTAGGGGAGGAGTAGTAGTAAATTTTCATATTGTAATCCATAGCACAAAACTGGTATAGGTCTTTAAAGTTTCCTGACAAATTTCTTAGTTAATGAAAAGTATTTCTTGTTTTTTTGATCTTTATATAATAGAATTTTCAAAATATAAAAACTACTATACTGGTGAGATTTCCTGAGAAAATGTAAAACAGATACTAATGAGACATTAAAAGAGGTATCAAACAGAGTAGAAGAACAAAAAGTGTCTTCTCTGTAATTCAAGAGAACACTTAGAAAGTAGCAAAATAACCACTTGGAAGTAGGAAAAGGCAATAAGCATTATAGATCTGATCAAATAAAAGTCATGGTTGTAGATACATTGATGAGCACACATAAGTTGATACATTGTGACCTATCTTTCCTTTGGATCACCAGCTCCCAAATAGTGACTCAGACACTTCTTACTAATTATGAAACCTTAGCCTTAGGCTTGTTCCCAACTTGCTCTTAAAACAGAGAATAACCCATTTATATTAATCTATGCTATGGCATGTAACTTTTTACCTCTCTTCAGTTCAGTAGGTCTTACTTCCTTCATGTCTGGCTGGTGAATCCTCAAACCTCAGATTCTTCCCCTAAGTTTCTTTTTCTCCCAAGAAGTCCCACCTAGCCTCTTCTCTTTAGGTATTGAACATTCAGCTCTTTCTTAAATCAATCAGAAGGTGACTTAGGCTGGTGAGCTAAAACAGACACATCTTCACACAGTGATCAAATATCCTGCCACACATCATTATCAAGAACAGTGTACAACAGCATGCTGGCAAAGAGAATTAACAAGAATCAATTATTACATTAGCTGCTGTCATAGTGGAAGCATTCTATGCAATGCATTGTATGTATTACTTTCTCATTTATTTTAAAATTGGTATGTAAAACTAAGCATGCAACCTCCTATAAACTAAGCATATACAGTGTCTCTGGGCTATAGTATTAGCCATTACCCCATTTTGAAAAGCCTCTATGGGATACGCTAGAAATTTAAACAGAAAAGAAGAAAACAAATTATTTAGGAAAATGTATATGGATATGAATTGAGAATGGCCACACCATGGTGTGTATGTATCATCATTCTTCAGACAACTGATACCTGTAACTCAGTTTTGGTGCTCAGTAATTATTGTATCTAACAATTAGGTTGGCTAGTTAACATAAAGGTAGATGTTAAGAGTTTGTTAAAAGCTGTTGATGTGACTATTATTTTATATACAACTATGTAAACACAACAAACTCCACTTTATGTTGTTAGAAATCACTTGGCGCAGGGAATGGGGTTTAAGACAAAGTTTCCCTGTGTAACAATTCTCCTTGTCCTGGAACTTGTTTTGTACACAGGATGGCCTCAAATTCAGAGATCTGCATGCCATCCTTTTATTGTTGTTGCATTGTGGTTTTCTTGTACCAAGAAGGTAAACTATAATATTTGGTTTTATTGCAGTGGTGGTGTTTTGTTTTGTTTTCTTAAACCTGGTCTCATTTTCCTTGGTCTTTAGGTTGCCTCACTGACTGTGTCCACACTTACACTAAAACTACTCATTTCTCAAAGTTAGAAAAGGAAAGGATACTTAGAATTATTGTATTAAGTTTTAAACATAATTTTATATAAGTCACATTGATGAGAATTTTTATTAAAATTTATCTAAACCTAAAGCAAATAAATATTCAGAAAGTTGTTTTCAGGCCTCTGTGTCCACTTTGTTATAGTAAATTACACCTTATTCATGTAAAAGTGACTTACTGCAGAGATTGGAGAGTTAATTTTTAAAGCTTACTGTTTACTGGAAGGTCAATTCATTCTGCCTGTGCCTTAATACACTTGGTTACTATGGGTTGTTCATGTGTATTGTGAGAGCAGATTTAATTCAAAGGTGGAGCCTGTCAGTGATAAACATAGATAGTGCTTAGGTCCTGGTAAAGAGTGTCTTTGTCATCTTAAATGTCCTCTCCTACCTTTTCTTTCCTATGAGAGATTAGTTTGACCATTAGAGAAAGTTTTCCCACATCCTTCCCAACTGTTTACCAATTCTCTGAAGAGATATCTTGGAAATGTAACAATTGTATTTGAGTTCAGCATTTCAAAAGACAGACTTCCTTTGCCCCTTATCTAACTAGATTGGTTTTTTTTGTAGTAGTAGTAAAGATGTCTACTTTTAAGCAATTATTTCTTAAGTGGCATTGACTTATTTGGGAGCTTATTTGATTTAATTTATTTCTGGATTTAGAATTCTAAAGGTTAAAAAATTAAATTTAATGGAATTTAATGTTTTTGAATTTTCTTACTATGAGGTTGTTTTTTTACAAATGTTTTGTTGCTAGATTGTTTTACCTTTTATATATTATAATTTTGTCCTTTCAAGGCATTTAATATGCTCTCTTTTAGTCTCTGTAGAAATGCTGGAAAAGAATTTGAAGCAGATGGGAAGGCAGCTTCAACAGCTTGAGAAGGATTTGGAAACCTTTCCCCCTCCTGAGGACTTGCATGACAAGTTTGTGATAAAGATGTCCATATCCTTTGATATCTAAATCAGTCTGTAGTCAACTGGATTTTCATTTTTTTTTAATGTTCTAAGTGTGTTTGTATAACTGAAGGACATTACATAGTGTCAAATTTTTAAAGGTTTAACTTTTATCTTTCAGGTAAATTAACCAAGGTGTATTTTCATGAATAATGTATCAAGGATTTCTACTTTTTGTTTTCAGTCATCTTAAGTAATAGAATGTTTTTCCATCTTGTTCCTTCTGTTTGTCTTATTTTATCTGATAAAGCACATTAAAACTTAGTTTGTGAAAGTTTGAATCTAATGTTGTGAAATGTGATTTAGCTACTTTTGAACTATCTCAGGAAGCAGAAATACACTCTATAAAATCCCTGTATGACTGATATGCATTAGAAATTAACTCTGACTCCACAGAAGGTGATATTTCCTTTAGAAATGCTCTGCCATTCCAAAATAAAAAAAGGAGCTTGTTACAATTGCTGCTTATGTGTGCTTTCTCCTAACTCCAAATGAAATTGAAAACAATGTACATAAATTAATAGTGTAATGCTTGTGTCTCATTTGATTTGCAGTTTGCTTTGTATTCACTTATCTTTGTTATCAGTAACTTTGTAGCTTTGTTTTTAATTAGTAAATGAAGTAATGAACTTTTTTATTTCCTGAATCTAATGCTGAGTTGCTTTGCAGACCAGAGTATGAAATCAGTAATGGATATTTTTTCCATTGCAATGAAATATTGTGATAATGCATTATTAAAATCCCATATGGATATCTGAGTTGTATATGAAAGGACAGCCCAGCTCTAAAATGAGGACTTATAAATAGACTTCCGTAATGTTTTAAACTGATGTACTTGAAATAAAATGACTTCCTCTTTCTACAACTCCCTTGAGATATAGTGAATCAGAAAATTATTATTTGGTTTGTCATAGACTTTATTATATGTGCTTTCAGCTTAATTGTGAATTAGTTCAATTTTATCTTCCTTTTCTATCTCTGTCAGGAAATATCATAAAAATGCACTCAGTAGCAATCAGTTCAGGATAATGTGTTTGTTTCCTCTCAAATCTTAGGTCCTACCCAGCTTCTTCTTAAGGAGGTTGTCTCTATTACTAGACTTGGTAAGGATTTCTTTTTGTTTTTAGACTAAAGATTATGTAAGTATTATTCAGATGTGTAGATATGTACCACCGTTTCAACTGACAATCTATACTTTTAAAAGTAAGTATATTGTCATTATAGTTTTATAATTCTTGGATTTCTCATTCATTTTATCAGGTTAACAAATGCACATGTGACTATTTTGTTTTAATCCATAAATATTGTTAACTGAACTTGTTCAATTTTGTTCCCCATAGATATAAAAGAGCATCTTAGAAAAGATTTTGTTCCCCTGTAGCTTTTGGTCATGCACTGTAAGTGGCTAATTAGGAAGCTTGGTTTCTCAAACTAGCATGAATTCCTCAGCTTGGAGTAAAATCCTGCTCAGCAGACAGTCTCAGGACTTACCCCCACTAGTATTCATATGGCATAAGTACTGAATGATGTTGATTTCCTGAAAGGTGTGCAGTTCATAAAACACAGCCAGCAGGAAATCAGGACCAGGAAGGATGAGGCTTTTCTGGAAACAATTTTTCATTATGAGTAAAATTACACTCCATGGACAGGAGAGCTACTATATCCTGTCGCTAAATATCGCAACCTAGAAGCCTCTAATGAACTGATTAGCATTCATGTGTCTCCTGGAAGTCAGATAGATGAACAGTTGGTGCACTTTGCTATTGACAAAGCTTATAATCATAAATATTCTTTGCCAAGATTAGACTGCATTCGTTTGCTTTTCATCTTAGTTAGACATACTAGTTTTGAAGTAATTAAATTCATTCGTTGCAAGACTTTGTTTACTTTAATTAGGACTGACAAGTCAGATTTTGAATATTAAATGCATTTATACAGATCTTATTAAAATGGAAAATTGTGAGCTTCCTGGATCTCAGAAAATAGAAGGGTTTAGAAGCAAAAATGCACAATGAATAAAAGCATATTAACTGGTTTATTATTAGTACTGGAACTTGTTTATGTGTTATATTTAAAAGTGTATGAATTGAAACCCATGTCAAGAACTTAGTTCCACAACCAGTTCAGGAAGAATATTGTGTATCATTTAGCTTGTTAAAAATGCATCTTTACAGTATAGGCTGGAGGATCTCTGTGAGTTCAAGGCCAGCCTGGTCTATAGAACAAGTTCTAAGATGAGTCCAAAGCTACAGAGAAACCCTGTCTGGGAAAATAATGCATCTTTACAAGTAAATATTCACTTTAAAATGTATTATTCAATAAGTATTAAATCATCTATTAATTGAAGTGTTTTGAAGAAACAGACTTTTGTTATATGAGATTTCACTAATGGCACCCATTCACAGCATGCTCTTGTAGCACATTCTCACCTGGTGTGTCTGCATCTTCCCACAAAAATGTTTGTGGTACATCTAAAAGATGTATATACAGTTATTGCATATGTTATCACCCTCCCATAGTATTATTTTCCAGTTTCCAAGCCTGCCACAAACTATAATTAATTGAAAAGCTCCATAGTCAACATTCATCTGAAAAATGTAAAGCCCAAATTTAAGGTATGCTCACCTGGTGGTTTATGGAGAGTGTGTGGAGTGTACACTGTTATCACCGAGAAATGTGAGAAAATGCCAGGGTACATGCCATACTGCATCAGTTCCTTTCTTTGCCCTTAATTCCTACAACATTTCTTCATTTCAGAAAACTAGACATTGCTCAGCAGTTAAGAGCACCACCTGCTCTTCTAAAGGTCCTGAGTTTAATTCCCAGCAACCACATAGTGGCTCATAACCATCTGTAATGAGATCTGATGCCCTTTTGAGGAAGAGACCTGGTCAGCTGTCCTCATCAACTTAGACCATGAAACCCATTATGAATAAGTTCAACAGAATCACCGTATATGGGCTGCCTATGCATGCTTCAGCATTGCCAGGGCATAAATTTCAATTTTTACTTCAAAACAAGTAGACCATATAGCATGCCCTTCTTCTCCCTATTTCCTCCTTCTAGTCTATTAAGAAAAATTAATTCACTAGTCATTTGTATATTTTTGTATTTAGCCCAAATTATGTAACACATTTCTTGATATGTTCCCATGTTATATTTTTTAATGTCATCATCAAGATTTAACCTTATTTGGTTTAGTTGTTTCGCAAGATAGCAATGTCTAGGTATTTCTGTATTTATTGAGTAGATGCATAAACTGGACCAGTAAATTCACCGAATGACTTATGCCTACAATATTCAACATTGTGGAAAGCCGTATTTTATAGGAAAAGAATCTGAAAACCTGTGTGGTAGGGGATCTTCATCAAAAAGTAAAACTACAGCATTCTAGTGCACGAGCGAGGTGCTTCGCGATGTATAAACGAAGTGAAGAATTGAAAGATGGGTCGTTGAAGCTTTGGGTTTTGTTTTCTTGAATTTCTCTTCTGCGGCCACCATCTGTGTGTTTTATCTCTTTATTTTTTTTATTTCTACTTTTTTCACTTGTTCATAATGACTTTTAAAGATTTGTGTGATTAAATATCCCACTCCTGGTTCTTTTTGAATCCTCCAGTGTACAATGACCTTTTCCCTTATGCCACTGGCCAAGAGCTTGGTGTGCTCTGCTCTTACATGTATTGACCTTGTTAGCCAGTGTTTCCTCCTTCTCAGCTCAGTTAGCCTCTGTCTCACTGTGCAACAAAAGAAACTTCCATTTGTTTCATGTTAATTGTTATGGGAAGTTCTCGCCTTTTTTTTTTAAAAAAAAACTGTATTATATAATGTATGTTTCATGACCACAAAACTTTAACCTATCTTATTAAATACTGTTTTGTTTAGTACCTAGAGGTGCAGCGAACTTATGTATATTTCATGGAATGTTTGGCCAGTTCCTGACTTCTAAGAGGGTTTGTCAAAGATATTAGATATATGGATCTCAGTGAAGTTGGTCCTTGAGCATTATGTGAATGGATTTTGCTTCTCTCTCTCTCTCTCTCTCTCTCTCTCTCTCTCTCTCTCTCTCTCTCTCTCTCTCTCTCCTCCCCCTTTCTCTCATTCTCTATGTGTGTATGTTCATGCTTGCACACACACGCACATGCAGAAGCAAAAGTTTGTACACATGGAAGCTAGAGGTTGATTTCTGGTATGTCCTCAGTCACTCTTTAGTTTATGCTTTTGAGAGAGGGCCTCTTGCTAAACCTAGAACTCACCTGTATGGCTAGGTGGATTAGCCAGTGAGCTGCAGGTCCATAGTTTCTCCTTCCCCATTACGGGGATCCCCATTCCAGTTCTCATTCTCTCACAGCCAGCACTTTATCCACTTGAGCTATTCCCCCATTCCTAGAAGCATGTTTGCAACGATGGCAGTGTAATAACTGTCTATAAAACAATGCACTTCTAGCTGTAGAGCAAGTTTGGCAGTCCACAGTTATATAGAGAATGACTATAGTACCAAGTTGTACTTTAGCAACTCAGCTGTAATTACTTGTTTTGAGATCATGTAAACACAGATCTGCATCTCATTTATCTTCCAAATAGTGCGGTTACAGTGATTCAAGCTGAACTATTTGAGGAATGCCCCTTAGTTTTGATAAAAACAAAGGGAAAAATAGATTCCTCTAAAGATGAGGTAGATGTAATATGTCAATTTATCAGTAATTTTACATTAATTTTATCAAAACCTTATTTTGTTACATGTTGCTTATCTTTTTCTGAACATTTATAGAACTCAATGTTGGTAAATTGATACAACCGGGGCTGGAGAGATGGCTCAGTGGTTAAGAGCACTGGCTGCTCTTCCAGAGGTTCTGAGTTCAATTCCCAGCAACCACATGGTGGCTCACAATCATCTGTAGTGAGATCAGGCGCCCTCTTCTGGCGAGCGGGTATACATGGAGGCAGAATGGTGGATACTTAATAAATAAATCTTAAAAAAAAACTACAGTAATGAAAACATTATTTTTAAAAAATGATACAACCTATCTACTGCTGTAGTGTACATTTCCTTTTTTTTTTTTGAGACAGAAGTTCACACTGAAACCTAGGCTAGCATCAAATGCATAGGAGTAATCCTGCCTCAGCCCACTAAATGCTGAGATTACAGATAGGAGCCAGGATGCCAGGCTTTGACATTTTGTCATAATGGGGTTTAAGATTTCTCTCACAAAGATCTAGTTTTGGTTTTCCTTTTAGAAGATAATTATTCCTTTATGGTCCCTTAAAAAGGGAATCCTCAACATAGTAGTCTACCTTATTCATAACCAGTCATTCCACTCATATCAGATCGTCATTTCAAGCATCTAAGGATTGATTTGGCTAGTTCCAAAATTGCCTTAGTTTAATCATGGCTGGTTTCGCAGTTATTTTGGGTAATTCCCGTTATTCAAAGCTCCACTTCATTTTCTTTCGGACTAAGTTATGTATAATGATAAGAGAATTCACTTAAAAACCCCTGGCTGTTGGGATAAAACCATGTCATTTCCATAGCTCTGGCTCATCATCATCTTTTCCAACCCATCTTTCAATATAATTGCCCTGTTTTTCTGAGTATATGCTGATGCACTTTGGATCTTTCCTTACTTATGGTTCTTACCTCAAAATCAACCAAGTGGCATTGCTTTATTTGAAAGTATTTAATAAATGAATTCTTGACAATATGTTTTCCCCCATCTTGGGAGAAAATTAGTAATATTTGTGCAGTTCCTATTTTAAAAACTCAAAGCCTTATATGGGCACAAAAAGAGAAGTGTGGAGTTACCCAGAGACCCTCACCCAAGCATTTTTTCTTAAATTGTTACATCTGAATGGTGTGCTCAAGTATGTGCATGATCTCAGTGGTGTGTTCACGTACATACGTGCATGCAATCTGTTGACTAAGATGTCCTTGAGTTTTCACCAGACTTCTTTAAGCTCTCCCCACCAATCTTGAAAGGAGCCATTGCTACAACTGTTTTGGGGTAGTCTGACTGATGCTCTTTCTTCAAAACATGGTGTGATGATTTTAAATCAGATTTTCTCAGCAGGTTTTATTATTATTATTATTAAATGAAATAAAAGATAATCTGTGGTCAGTTTAGGAAATACCTTTTCCTACCACTGACTCTCCATCCTTATATTACTGTAGTGACTTTCAGAATGGTATGATTTATATTGTCAGAAATAAAGATAGAATTCCCTGTATCTTTGCCTAATATGTTTTATGTGTGCAAATATAAAGTTTAATCATATAATATGTAAAACTGTATAGAAATTTTTAAGAAAAAAATTTAAAACATCAATTTACCCACATAATTAAGTTATTAATAAACTTAAAACTTTCTTCCTTTTAGAATATTAAGTTTAAATAGAGTAAGTTGGCGGTAACAATACCAAGTGTTTAGGTATATTCCCAACTGCCTGATCACTTTTTGTGGCAAGTTGGGAAAATTGAATCTCTGTTGACAATAACCATGAGAGATAGGTGACATTATCCTCCAATTTTGCAGTTGAGGCAGTCAAGGCAGAGCGATGAAGGCCTTGTCTGCAAGCACACCACCCACTTAGCTGTGCATCAACCTTAAGTTGTCTCAATCGCCTTTCTTGATGCCCATATTTTTTCTTTCAGTGTGTTCTAGTTGCTCCTTCCTAATTGCTAAGCTAGAGTCTTATCGCACAGGCTGTATGGTATAGATTACTATTATGGCAAATAAGAAAAAAAATCTTGAACTGAACTATGGAAGATAAATATTCAATATATAAATATTTATTTGGCTATTTACCAAAGTTTATTTGACATTGAATTACAGTTTTTTTGTTTTGTTTTGTTTTGTTTTTTGTTCTGTGCCACAGAGATTCTGAGAAGAATGTCTGAGAGCCATGCTGAGTTTGGGTGATGTATTAGTGATAACTAAAAATTAAAATACAGAGCTAGAAATGTTTTCATTTTATCTTATAGATAGCATCACATTGTAACTTTCAGAAATCCTTAACTAAAATATATACAGCTTTGTAACTGGTGCAAAAGAGCAGTATGAGAACCTCTCCAAACTGCTAAGCAACATGAAACTTTTGCACCAGAGCGCGATGCGCTACTATGCTGTCGACATGAAGAAGGTGTCTGTGGAAGACTTTTTTAATGACTTGAATAACTTCAGAACTACATTCATGGTATGGGAAGTTTTTTCATTTGTTTTCTGAAAAGTTTCCTTGTAATACTTTCTTGCCTGTTCTTTCTGTTATCGTGTTATTTAATTCTGTTCTTATTTTTTGCAATGTACCCTGCCTTTTCTGGTGTTGTATGTTAGCTTCAAATTTTTCAAATTTCAGATCTGTTGAAAAATATGTAGTTTGTTCTCTTTGGGGGCCCTTTTTAACATGAAAATGTAATCAGAAATTTTGATTGAAAAAGTGACAAATTCTGATGGTTTTTGTAAAGGCCCCCTCCTGGCTGATTACAGAGCACGTCTATAATAAGTTTTTGGCTATGAATTTGCTTCTTTATGCTTAAGACGAATTTGTATTTTTGTGGTATAATTTTACCAAATTCATGCAGCTCCTGTGAAGCTTTTCTCCCTCCTTTTTTAATGCATTGCACAATAAACTCCCTGTGATTTCCCTTTGAGTGGGTTTTACATTCCTGCCGTTCGCTTCAGACACTTTAATAGGGAGGTCAGGTCTTTGAGGTAGAATCCTTTCATTTAGGTATTAAAAAGATCTTTTGAAAAGTATTAGCTGATTAGATGGGGGAAAAAACCACACACATATTAAAGTGAGAAGGTATTGTTGCCTCCCTGGGGAGAAATGGGATACAGTACAGCTAGGAAAAACTGTTATTCTTAATAAATGGGGAAGTCGTTTCTATATTTCACCAAATGTTTCTACGGATTAAAAAGTTTTGAAGTATAAAGAAAGAGAAGATTGGGTTTAAAGAGTGGCTTTTTCTTCTTAGGAAAACTTTATTACTAACTTTGTTGGACAGTTACAATCACTTATAAATGACTTGATGTGCTTTTAATGAACCCTCCATTTAAAAGGCAAACAACATGCACAGTTACTATCACTCACTTTTTGTTCTTTCTCCAAAAATTCAATTTAAATTGTCTTTATTATTGAATATGTACTTTGTCTGTATTATGATGTGTGTGGGTATGTGTGTGTGTGTGTGTGTGTGTTTGTGTGTGTGTGTGTGTATGTGTATGTGTGTGTGTGAGAGAGAGAGAGAGAGAGAGAGAGGAGACTGTATAATACATTATTGAGAATTATCTAATGACTCATGACTATGCTTAATGGAAGTAAACTTTAAAATATTTGCAGTTTGAGAAAGGTAGACTTGGTTTCCAGAGTGACATCAGTATTGCTTTGTTTACTTACATTAATCTATTCTGGGCATAAATGATCAAGGTTTATTTTGTGTTATGTGAAGAGGGATCATCCCGGGTCCTTGGTCCAGACCTACTGCTGAGCTGGCGGGTTTCCATGGATCACTTTCTCTGATTCAGGCCCCTCTATGTTCCAGGCTCAGTGCCTGAGCACTGCTCCTTCTGTTCTTAGTTAGCTGTGTCCTTTCACTCACCCCTCCACCCATCTTCCCGGGCTTTCCTTCCTTCCGAAGATTCGGGTCTGTCTAGTTCACCCTCGCGTGTCTAATACAGTGCATCATTAAATTGGTGAATTGATGGAATCAGGTGTTCAGTGGATGCCATGCTTTAGCAACTAAAACCTTCATTGTCAACGATTTGCCAGGTTCCATCTTCACTTATTTAGACTTCACCACAACCAGTTGTAGTGTAAAACTGCAGTACCCATTTTAAAGAGAAGACGAAGTCATCAAGAAATGTGATTGGCACTTCATTATATAGCTAGCAAGGAGCTGGCATGCTGACCTAGGCTGCCTAGCTTCTGATTCTGTACTATATATACCTGAATTGCATGTACTACTTAATGTGTGACATCTAGAACACTTTCAAGTAGGACTAAATTGAAATCTGCTTCTGCTTCCAAAATAAAAATCATGACCAGTTTTACTTAAAGTAATTTAATTTATAATAAATTTATCTGAAATATTTATATTTTAAAAAATGTCTTTGCTTTTGAACCGAAGCAATTAAAAGCTGTGTAGTCAAATTCCTGTAGTATACCTTTGACCAACTCAACATTTCACCTGAGTACTACTGCAGTTGCAACTAAGTCATCTAGATATTACTCTTCAACTTTATTCTTCTGTTTTATAAGAGCTTTGTTACAGTAGCTAAAGAGGCAACATCTGTTCCAGTTACTGCCACAAACCATCTAGACCAAGAGGGGAAACTTTCAAGATCTTGCAGCCTGTGTGAAGAACAGCTGTTCACTGACAGTGCTTTAACTCACCCCACTTCCATGAGAGCTAAGGCTTTGTTGCTGTTCTTTTCTCCTACATGGCCCTGTGCTCACTGGACACCAGTTGATTTAGAGGTCCTAATCCAGCTTCTCCAGAAAGCAGGGTTAAGGAAGGGAACTGTGTACTTTTGTCAAAACTGATTTTCGTTATCGTCATCAACAGGAAGAAACCCCAAACACACACCCAGGGTTGAGCACTAGCTTCTCTCTAGACCCTGTGTGCCACATGGGTTTATGAGTACACTCAGTCTTCAGTATTCTGTGAGGTACAGCATGACAGTAGAGCAAACAGAGGTAGAGAAGCCCAGGCTTTTGGAAAAGGGCTTTGAGACTGAGAGGAACTGCTTGAACTGACACTTGCCCACTTGCCATTCCTACACTTAGACTTTTCAAAAAATTGTTTTTTATTTAAGTGTCAGGTGCTGGGGAGGCATGTACCTTGGGACACGTGTAGAGGTCAGATGACATCTTGGGAGGTAGTTCTCTCCTTCCAACATATGAGTCCTGAAGATGGACCCATCTTACTTGGCAACAAGCCAAACTCTATTAGCTGGAGCCTATTCACTTCCTAAATCCTGTAGTTTTAATGGCTTAAAAGCACCCTGATCTTAAGTTTACAAGAAAGTTGAACATAATGACTTTAGGAGTTTTGTTTTTGTTTCTTCTTCTTCTTCTTCTTCTTCTTCTTCTTCTTCTTCTTCTTCTTCTTCTTCTTCTTCTTCTTCTTCTTCTTCTTCTTCCTCTTCCTCTTCTTCTTTTTTCTCTCTCGACACCTAGTGAGTACCAGCGCACAGCATACTTTATTTCCTTATACTTACCCTTTCCAATGAAATGCTTTCAGGGTTGTTTTACTATCAATATAAAATGTTCTCTTTTAAGTTGAGGACAGTTAACATGAAGCCTGGCTGGTGGGGTAGGTATGTGGTGAGGCTCTGCCTTTCTGTGCTACCTTTCTGTTGCATGGGACCCTTGAAGCACAAAGTTGGAGGTGTTGAATGGAATTGTTGACCTCAAACTGTCGGCTCTCTGCTAATTGATGGTCTGCTAAGCATTAAGCTTCCACCAAGTGGTACTCCTTCCCCTGTTACTAGTAGATGATCTCATGCTTCTGAAGGGGTTTTTTGCATTCAGCCATTCAGAGTGTTATTTATTTATTTATTTATTTATTTATTTATTTATTTATTTATTTATTTATTTATTGGATCCTGCTGGTGACCTCATATCCTTCTTTATCTTAGCCAACAGCAAAAGCATATTCATGCTAGCCTTTGAATTTAAACCAAATGTTCTTCTCTGCTTTTGTCAGTGTAGCCTTGAAGTGTAATGTGATCCAGCCCCACTTAGTATCCTAGGAGAGATCTGTACCCTGGTTCTCCTCACCTGGACTGAATTACAGGCTTTTATCTTGAATGCTCTCCTTGGTCTAACAGTACTTCCTTTGCAGTAAACACTCCTTTGCTCTTAGCGTTCCTTACCTGAAATTATTAGCACACTTCAGTTCTTTCTACAGACTCAGAAGTCTTCTAAATACTTATGTGCTTTGTCAAATATCTCACTCAAAAAAGATTTCTACAGCTTTCTTCTGATCTTCTGTTGTGTGTCTCCTTTTAGATAAAACGTTTCAACAAAATTATAGATGCTAAAAAATCTTTTGTTTAGTGTTTCGAACATACTTAAGGACTCAGAATCTTCAGACTCTTCAATGTCAGATAATTGCTATGGAATGAATTTTGACTTGTGCAGCTTTTGAGCACAAGTGCTTCCTGAGCATATGAATGTAATTCTCTGAGATGTCCCTGCACTGGCCCTTCATTTCTTAATAGTGTGTGAGATCCTGAGCGTCTGAAATTCCACTTTGGAGTGAGGATTTGGAAGTCATCAAGAATCAGCCCTTGCCTTAAAGATATTATTGAATACTTCAAGTTAGGAAGGTGTTTTATTTTGTTTTTGTCTTAATTTTTGGCATACCTATACTCTATGCCTATACTCTATACCTATGCCAAACTCTGTAGTTAGTATGTTTTGAATCCATAAAACCCATTTGGATTTTTGCCTTAGTTGCCCAACACATTGAAGGACTAAGTCCACAACATTGGGAAGAAAAGAACAAACAGAAAAACCATTACGTTCCTTCCTAAACTTTATCTTCATATATATACAAACTCCTGTCTGAATTGCATGTGGTGACAATCAAGGAGATGAAATGTTTCCTCATATTGTAAGTGTTTGTTGAATTCTTTACCTGATATACTTTACCCACGTTATTTGTCTTCAGTTTTGAATTCTCACTGTTTGTTTCAGGAAGAAAGCTGCAGTTCTGAGCCAACTCCAGCATCTGGCCCCATGTATTGAGTGACAGTACCTAGCAAGTTACTTGACCTTACTGAGCCTTTGTTACCTGACAGTAACTACATGTTGTGGAGTTAGTGAGTAAATGCACATAAAGCCTTACAGCAAGCTAGCTGTGTGCAAATAACAGAGTACTACAGTAATCTTTCCTGTTTCTTCATGGCAATATCAGGATTTTAAGTGTCTTCCCCCCCTTTCTGTGTTGCCGTACAGAATACTATGAGCAGAGTAGACACCAAGATTGTGTTTAGCTGTCATTAGATTATTTCTATGGGTTATTATTTAACTTCTTAACTTCTTCCAATTAAGATTTGACATTCATCTTTGTTGCAAGCATTAACTAGGTTGGTTTTTTGGTCTATATATTTGGTCTATGTATAGTGGACAAATACCAAAGCAAGAATAACGCGTATAATCTTACTCTCTCTATTGGTCAAATGAAATTTGGTTTTCTCCTTAATTCTCAGTCTAAGAGAGTAACTTTTATCTCATCTACTACTACCCCATCATCCAGTGAGAAGATATTTTGCTGTAAAAAAAATTTTTGGCAAGGAGAACAGCTAGAGCACAACCTGTTCTGGCAAATCATCTAAATCACACAAATTTGATGCTTGTCAGCACTGAATGCTGTTTGTGCTGACTGCTGTGTGAACAGCTAGGTAATAGCAGGAGGGCAAAGCACTTAATGTGTCCTGAATGCCCCTTAAAGCTTGTAGATTGATATGTTTTATGTTGTCAGAGGTAAAAATATCATGTACAAGTCTTATGGTGGGGTGTTGAGCCAGCTTCTGTAATTATAATAGAAAGCATTTTCAACCCATGCATATTTTGTTGGGCTTACAATTTCAACATTGTATTTGGAGGCTTTTCACATAGGGCTTCTGTCTTCATTAGCACCTTTGTTATTCTGAGATCATACTTGGAGCTCTAAGGCTTCCCGCATAGAAGAAAATATTCTGTTATTTCACCCATCTACTTTAGTATCTGTTTATTTAAGCTTAAAATTTTAACTTTGCAACTTTGAAAATATTTGTGGTGATTTCCTAATCATTAGTCTTTTAAATTTTTCAAAATGTAAACATGCCCATTGTAATTGACTTGAGCTTTCTCTTTCTTGATAAGATTCACTTTCAATACTTTGCATTGCATGGGATAATACTCATATTTGAAAGGCTGGTTCTGTATCTTTAAGTGACTGGGAGTTTGTAGGTACCTCTTGGTTATGTTGCACAATGAAATAGAAAAACAAAAATTAATGACTGTATTATTTTAAATAATAATAACAACAGCATACATAATATTAGCACATGCTATCCCATGTGCTAGGAAACTACTTTATAAACCAGCAAAGTGCAGACAGAAATGCATAAAATAGCATTATGTTCATACATCAAATGTACTCATCTCTTGCTCTTCATACACATACTCAGACACAGACATACGAAGCAGTAGGAGCGGATTGAAAAGGCGATGGGCCCCAAAGGCTACCTTCTATGTGTTAAACATAACAAGTTTCGCATGGGACATGTGAGTTGTCCGTTGCCTCTTTCCCTAAAACAGGGTCTTAACTCAGCAAACTGCTACACTGTCACTTGCCCTCTCCAGCATTACGTGGATACCACTCTATTCATTGGTTTGTCAGTGCTTATACCTTATGATTGAAAAATAAAAATATCATTATATCACTTCAAGGAAAAAAAACACAATGTGGAAAATCAAATAATGTTGGAAAGGAACTTATAACCGTATCATGCTTTGTTAAAGAGCCACTGTTCTAGTTGAAGTATTTTATTTAACTCAGAGCTTGCAGACCAAACAGTCTGTAGCAAAATGCTAAAGGATCAGTGATGGTACCCATGGCTAAGAAGTGCTTTGTTTCCCTCTCCAAGGCTGACTTTATAGAGGAGAGGAACTTGGGGGGAATTGGTAATCATGAGCAGTGCATAGCCATTGGGCTATTTAATTCTCACATCAGGGATGTTTGTCCATTATCATAGTGTAACAGCAAGGAACAGCTGGTGTTCAGTTCAAATGCTGAGTAGGGCCTGCCAGAGCACAGTGTGTTATGTTCACCTATCCTCATAAGTAGCATTGTAAAATGAGAGGTGGTGATATTAGAATAAAACCAATGATTAATTTTACAAAATGGAAGTTATTTAGTAATCAATTTAAAAAGAGTTTTATTTTTACATTTGTGGAAATTTTCTAGTCATTAAGAAAAATATATTATGGAAAAATTAGAACCATCTACTTTTGAATTTCTACTAAATTCTGTGAGTATGCATCTGAAATATTTCCCTTCTTGAATCATTATGAGAATGTTACAGGAGCACAAGAATGTTTTTTTTTATGGTTTGTTTTCAAAAGAAAATATTTTCTGTTCATTCCTGATGATGAAGCTAGCTATCAGGAGTTTGCAGAAAGCAGTCCTATATATTCCATGTTAGGAGTCAATAAGACTCCTAAACACACCTAAGCAAGGCGATCACTGGCAATATATTAGATATTATTGTTTTTGTTTACATAGAGGAAATAACCCTACTTCTGACAATACCCACTCCTAGCAATCAGGAGATAAATTCAGTCTATGTAGTTAGAAACCCCAGACAAAAAGTGAATCCTTAGGAAACAAAACTTGAGTTTATTGAAACTTGTATTACAGAGATCTATTTTAGGCTTACATGAGTTGAGTATATATGTATGTTGAAAGAAACAAAACTGAAAGGGCAAGGCTATTTAAGCATTTTAAAAGGAGATGTCTCTAGTTTTCTGAAACAAATTTTAAAAGGCATTAAAATAGCTTGAAAAACATTGAGATGGATATATAAAGCTATTTAAATAGTCTGCACAGAGATGAAATGTATTTTTTAAAAGTCAGTATCTATGGCTACTTAATACTATGGTTATATATATAATTTTTGTAATACTGATCTATATGCAAAATAGTGTGTTGTTTTCATTTAAAATTAAGCATTTCTTGATTGTAACTTAAACATTGCCCAATTAAAAGTCATTCTAAAATTTACTTTCAAATTTTAAATTACCAATATATAGCTTTCAAAAACAACTTAAGCAGTGCTTAATATTTAAATAAAATGTAGGTAAGGAAACTTAAGTCTCTTTTCCAAAATAAAATTCTTGAGCACATTAGATTTGGTAATATTAAAACGATGTGCATACATATGTAAATTGAGTCCTTAGAGGAATAATGGCTAGGCTTGAGGTTGAGAACTACATCTTGCCTTCCATATTTATTCATCATGACACCTTCCCTGCCAAGTCATCCAGCCGGCATTGGATGCTTCCACTTCACTCCCATTCAACTTAGTATAGTATTCCAACATCTCTGAATAGAAACTCTTACATTCTCATAGAAGCTAAGAAAATTGGCATTCCCGTTATGCTTGATAGAAGCATGATTATTGACAGACGCTAGAACATGGGTCTTCATGATTCCTTGCCAAATAAACGTGCTTGAGACACTTGAATGATTATACTCTCATGAAAATTCTATTTAAAATTAGTGATAAAATAAAACAATATTTGTTAACACTGTGTGGGCCTCCTCTTACAATATTCTAGGGAAGGAATATAAGGCTAATATGTGAAATAATATATTTAATTCCTGAAATATCCACATATTTTATCCTTTTTACAGACGCAACCGAGACAGTATCACACAGCTCTTCAGTTCCAGATAGCCATTTAAATGAAAGAATATGACTTTAGATTTCCATCTCATAAGATTATACCATAATTCAAGTATGTGACAAAAAACTCAGATATTTTTAAAGTAATTTATAAAAATAGTCAAATTTCTTATCTGTTCTGTTATCAGAGGCATTTTTATATTACAAGCTTTCCATATAATGATGTTCATGAATGCTTTCTTAGAATTAATTTTATATGAGTATCCAGTTACCTTCATTTAATTGTGAAACCTGAAACATGTTGACCAGAGGTTTCTGTCCTGTCTGGTTTCTGTCCTCCCACCAGTTCCTACAGCCATTTAGCCCCAAAGAAAATCACACAGAGGTCTACATTAGTTATAAACTGATTGGCCCATTAGCTCAGGCTTCTTATTAGCTCTTGTAACTTATATTAGCCCATTATTTTTATCTATTTTAGTCACATGGCTCAGTACCTTTTTCATCGGGGCAGGTCACATCTTCCTTCCCCTGTGGTTGGGACAGGACTGCAGAGGGAGCTTCCCTCTTCCCAGAATTCTCCTGTTCTCATTAACCCGCCTCTACTTCCTGTCTGGTTTTCCTGCCTGGCTACTGGCCAATCAGTGTTTATTTAAAACATAATTGACAGAATATAGACAATTGTCCTACACCAGAAACATATGTCTAAGGTACACAGAATTACATTAATCTAGATGAGATGCAGCATTATAAAATGAAATGAGATCTGTTATTCAGCTTCATAGTATTAGACAGTGGAGAACTTGGCTTATCAGCCAGGTGTTTGGTGAAGACTGAAAGATCTGTCCTATAGTAATTCATCCAGCTTCTTTAATGCTCATTTATTCTTCTTTTCTTATATTCTTATCAAGCTTCCTCAGTAATCCACTGAGCCATTTTAAAAAATTGACTGTTGCCTTGGAAAGCTAAGGAAATATTCAAGGACAAAAAGAATTGAGAAAGATGGAAAGCAGAGTTACCCTGGGCTGTGAAGTTAGCGACCAAGGCTTGTACAGAATAAGTACATTACATAAAGCTTTCAAAATAAGCATGAGATGGAGGGAAACTAATCTCATCCAGATTAGGAAAACAATCCCCAGTTCTTTACAGAAGCCAGTTGAAAGCTCTGTGCTAGAAGACAATTATAACTTAACAACCCAAGACTTATGGACTAAGCTCAGCAAACTAAGACCACAGTCGCAACTACTAAACAACTTTGGAGTAGGGTAGTAGTGTGACGAGGAGATAAGAAGATAGACATAGACATGCCCTGCAAGACTCCATGTGAAGGGCACAAAATGTTTAAGAAAATGAAAGATTTAAAAAAGACTTGATGACTGAAAATGACCACTTAAAAACAAAGACTAGTGGAAATGGAGGTGTGGGGGTTGAAGTTAAACACAGTGAGCTAGAGTGAGTTGTACTCCACCTGGGAAGAAAGGCGTATTCAATGCAAGTGTCCCTGGAACAACCCAGGGAGATAGTGCAGTGGGGGGAAACATGGAAGAGGTGAGACAGTCTTTCCCATTTTGTAGCAGGAGCCACAAGTATGGATTGAGGAGAATAAATGAAGGACAGTAAACATCCAGAACATTGCTTACAGTGTTTCCAGACCAAGAATCTACAAATTGAAGGGCCATCTGTAACCCAAAATAAATAAAATGAAACTCAAAAAAAAAAAAACCTGTAAACAGTCTGGAAAGACTGTTTAGCGATTTAAGAGTGCATCCTGCTCTTACAGAGGATGTTCGTTCAGTTCCCAGCACCCAATTAGAGCAGGCTGTGATTGCCAGTACTCCAACTCCAGGGGAATCCAGTGCTCTTCGCCTCTATGGGCTCTTGCAGTCACACACATGTATCCACAACACATACAATATCCTGTGAGTGAAAGCACAGGATACCAAGAGCAAAGATTCCTAAAAGCCAAGAACAAGTTATCATTCCATTGGTTCCTTAGACACGGCAGAAGAAGCCAGTAGAAAGTGTCTTCATATGATGATAAAATATAGTTATTCTTCTAATGTTAACAGTGTGCCAAGTTAGGCTATTTATGAAGAAATGGGAAATAAGAATGTATTTGAGTGCAGTCTTGTGCATGTGGCTTTCAGAAAACAGCCTTAGCTCTCAGTTTTTGCCTGCTAGCTTGTTTGAGACAGGATCTGTTCTGTTCAGAGCTTGCATGCATCAGGCCAGCTGGACCACGAGCTTCAGAAGATTGTCCTGTCTTTGGTTTCCTGTCCCTGAGAAAATGCACTGGAATTAGAGGTGCTTAGGCTAGCTGTTTCCTGCTTTTCTCATGTAGTCTCTGGAGCTCAAACTTAGGCTTCCAGACTTGCAGGGCAAATGCTTTAGCCACTGAGCCATCTTCGCAGCCTTAGCAGCCTCTTAAAAGGAGCTGTAAAAACAGATGGGCAAGGTTTTTCTTAACAGGCCAGATAGTAGTTCAGCTTTCAGGAAGTAATGTTCAAAGCTGGTGAGTTATACACAGTATAAAACAGCATAGCTTTATGAGTATAGCAGTTTTTCCCATCAAACTATATTTATAAAGCATGATTAACCCACAATGTACAGTTGTCCTCTAAAGGGTGTATTCACAGAAGCATTTTTTAAAGAAAGGTACATGAGGCAAAAGACATAGAACAAATGTAAAACAATGACATATGTAATAAAAGTTCTTTTATGTAAAAGAGACCTGTAAACAGAGTAATCAGTTGAGAGAAAGATTTAGAATTCAAAAACTGCTGTATAGTTGAAATGGGAGGAAAGTTAAGATATAAGTTAAATTTAGGTTGTTTCTTAGGTTTCAATTGCTGTGAAAAGATACCATGTCCACGGCAACTCCTATAAGGAAAACCTTTAATTGAGGGCCCTCACTTTCAGTTTCCAAGGTTCAGTCCATTATTGTCATGATGGGGAACATGGCGGCATGCAGGCAGATGTTGTGCTGTAGCTGAGAGTGTTACATCTTTCAGACAACAGGAAGTCCACTGATAGTCACACCAGGGAAGCTTGAGCAAAAGAGACCTCAGAGCCCATCCCTCAGTGACACACTTTCTCCAACAAGGCCACAGCTTCTAATGGTGTTATTCCTTTTGGGGACCATTTTTTTTTCAAACCACCACAGGGCATGTTTTGTCTGTATTATAAAATCATTAGGAAAACCTGCAAACTAGAAGTATCAGGTATAAATTCAAAATTGTAGGGAAGAATTATACCAAGAAACATACAGAATGAAAAAAATCATAAAATAAACATACAAAAAAATAATGCAAGGTAGAACTGATAAGAATAAAAATCACAGGAATGTTTAAATGATTAATTTAAAAAAGAAAATTAGTGTCCATTAGGTTTTCAAGACCTGGAGCCATGAGATACAGAAAAGTCTGAAGTGACACAACAGTTAGTGTAAGGCAAGGAAATAGTGAAGGAAAAAGGATGGTGTGTTAGTAACCAAGTACGTGTTCCCTCATGAAGATGAAAAGCATACTTCACCTGAAGCATCCACATGTTACATGTACCTAAGATGGCCCCAAGTGATAATGTAATTGGTGGGGGGCATGTTTCAAGACAGGGTTTCTCTGTGTAGCCCTGGCTGTCCTGGAACTCACTCAACTAGGCTGGCCTTAAACTCAGAGATCTACCATATCTGGCTCTGGCTTTGCCTCAGAGATGTGATTAAAGGCATGTGCCACCACTGCTAATAATAAAAATATCGATAAATCGTGTAGATAAATCTAGAAATTAGCATTATTCTAGGAAATGTTTTCAATGTTCTCTTGTTTATTGGTCAGTCAGACAAAAAGATGCTAAAGATGAAAAGCTTTAAACACTTCAGTAAAAGGCTGGTGTAGCTATGTGTGCAAACAAGTAGCGGTGTACTTATTCATTAGAGAACATGCGGTTTACTAGAGCAAAGTGGAATAGCTATTATTGAAATAGTTTACCAATTGCTATGAAAGCAAACTCAATAAATGTCTTTCTATCAGTTTTATTTGATGGTATCATTGGCATAAATTAGAAATTTAAAAAGAAGATTTTAGAGCCTGTAATAATTTGGTAAAAGCATATTATGATTCATGTCAAGAACAAGATCATAGGAAGAACTTAAAACAGAGTATACATCTCCCCCTCAGACCATTCACAAACACTGACTAAATACTGAAGTGTCAAAAACAACTTCAAACCTCATAAAGTTCCAAAAATTCCTTCTATTGAAATACAAAGGATACCTTAAAGACTTAAAGGGGCCATCATTGAAGGAAAAAGACATTGACTATGTAAATTTTAGGGATAGTCTTTATGAATAACAGTGTAAATACTGTTGGGATTATATTTGTAAAAATTGACAAAGGCATGGTATCCAAAATTTCTAGAGAACTAACAAGGTTTTTTTTAGAGAAAACTCAGTTTTTTATTGGTTTTTTTTTAAAGCAATTTACAGAAAAGGACATAAATACAAATGACTTTACAATAATATAAAATGATTCTTGCATGAAATAGTAGCCAGAACAATATAAGTTAATACATGGTGTGAAACTACCTATGTTAGCAATGTTAAGACTTGTGATGACAAGTTCCGAATTGCTGTGGGTATATAGTGGAAGTTGAAGTGGATATGGGCACACCATTTAACAGCATTTTAACATTTTCCAATAAGATCAGGGACGTTCCAGTCTACCGGTTCATTAGGTCCACCTCTATATGGAGGGGAGTGGCTTGCAGATTTTTTGTGATGATATTTAACATATGAAATAATATTAACAATGTTATCCAGCACTCTTGCATTTTAAAACATTTTATTATACTGAAAACATTTATTTTAGAAATAAAACTTTGATACATAATGTATGTTTTCAGTTTGTATTGGCCTCACTTAAGAACTGGCTGTCAATAATTTTATAAACGAATTTAGGAACCAGTTAATGGCAAGCACTATTAAAGAATTCTTACATCTGAGCAGTAGCTGGGGTATACACTGTTTGTATCCATATCTATATTCATCATAGCCTTACATTGGAAACAACTTAAATGCTACTAATGGAATCAATTCAATAGTATGAACAATATAAATGAATTGTAGTTTACCTATAAAAATGCAGATTACTATTACAAACAATTTTGAAAGGAAAAAACAAGTTATAATGTTAACATAAGTGATGATCAATTTTCATGAAATTCAAAGGTAATGTTTATGATAATATTAACTACAACTCATAAGTATTACTCTCTGACACTTCTAAATTTTACATATAAACATACACAGTTCTACATGAATGCAAAAACTCAATTAAATTTAGATACTTTTGATTTCCTAGGAAAAGTATGTAATGCTTTAATAAATATTTAAGCCACTTGTAGCAGAATTATACACCGGTTATGTTACAAAACTATAGGTGAGACGAAGTTAAGTAGGGGCTGGGTATTTCCCTCTAGAAGTCTGTTCTTGCTAACAGGGATATACATTTTGGGATTCATGTATTTGTTATTATACATGGGTATTATTACATAGGTATTCATGAAAAGTATGTTGTCTTAAGAACTGGTTTTAGTTATTGGTTTTCTTTGAAATGAGCAACCAAAATCTGGCTAAGGTTTGAAAACCCTCTGTGGTCACTGAAGTAGACTGATAGACCCACAGATCTTTCAAAAAGAGTGTGCATAAGGCTACATCTGGAGAAGAATTGCAGAGAATGTCTTGTAGCAATATGTACTTGAGTGCAGTCAGTGGTGGTGTGCATTTGCTGATTGTCCATACGAGGTGAAGTAGAAGATTACTTTTTTGAGTTAGTGGCTTCTAGTCAACCAGCTGATATTTCTGACTCAATCTTCCTTATAAGCTTTGAACTTGGGGTTTACATAATTAAGAAGCAATTTTATCTAATAGAGATTCTTTGTTGAATTTTGGTGTTTGAGGCTACATTTGTTTCTTATGATTTGGCCTATAAGAAAGTCCTGAATTACTATTTGTCCTATGATATTATTTGAAGGGAAAATGCTCCTTTATATGCTGAAATTCTCCTAAACAGTTATAATGTCAGAATAAAATCTGTTTTAAAGTAGGTAAACTTTTTAAAATGAAAATCAGTACTGCATTTTTCCTAAAACAACATGGCTTTGGGACCTACTGCAGACTGTATTTCTAAAAGTAAACATTATTTCTATAGATCTTATAAAGTAACTGAGTTATTACTCCCCTAAGAGGGTGTGGCAGTCGTATCTGGTCTAGAAGCTCTAATAAATGTTCACATTGAAATGTATCCAGTCATTAAAGTAGAATTTACACTATTAATTTGAGAAGTTAATGCAATTCATAAATAAGCTCTGAGTTATTATTGGATGCTTATTTATTTTTCTCAAGCAAGGCATGCAGTTTTATTCCTGAATATTTGTTTATGCTTTTTCCCTCAATGCACCCTTCCTAACCTGTCTCCCTTATGCATTCACATACATGGCTGCACATGTGTACATTGAAACAATTATTATTGAGGAATCCTTAATTATTTAGTTATTTGTTTGTTTATCTTTTGGAATTACCATATCTACCTGCCTAGCTTATGTTGATTTTTAAATCTGCCATTGTCTTATACTTAGCATAAGCAGCCATGAAAGAGTAAAAATACACCCACTTTCAAATGCACCTTACTGCTCCCCTGCTTTCGGGACCAGTACTTGATCACATTCTTCCAGAGCTGGCAATGCTGAATCCAGTTTGAATTTTGACAGAATTACCTATGAAAACATCTAAAATTGCAGATACCACTTTATAGTTTAATAGTAATTGGTGTTAATATTGGTTACAAACTGAAGAGTTTGAGACTTTACTGACTGTAGGCAGAAGACGGAGGAAAATATGTCAGATACAGAGAATCATTTATTATTCATAGAAGGAGTTCCTGAACCTAAACTCTCACAGAAGGTTGTGATAAGACCCACTCACCAGCCACATGGGGAGCAGTTTGTGTAACAGAAAAGAATCTGGGGTGTAATGAGACTGGCATGCTTTCTCCTTTTTATATTTCTTAACAACAGAGAAGTGGATTTGCTTTAGCAGGATGCACTGCCTCCATCTCCTAGAATGACTCACACTTAAGAAATGACAGTGGAATGAAGGTGGTTGGTTAGTGCTGTCATCTCAGTGTTCAACATCACATTTTAGTGCCTAAAAACTTCTGAATTGCACCTGAAAACCCTAAGTCATCAGGCTTCACTTACTCATGCAAAAATATAATTGATACTACGAAGAGGGGATTAAAAATATATATCTAGTCTGAAGATTCGATAAGGAAAATGTGGTACATTTACACAATGGAGTACTACACAGCAGAAAAAATAACAATCTTGAATTTTTCAGGAAAAAATGGAGTTAGAAAACACTATTTTGAGTGAGGTAACCCAGACCCAGAAAGACAATTATCACATATACTCACTCATAAGTGGTTTTTAAACATAAAGCAAAGAAAACCAGCCCACAAATCACAATCCCAGAGAACCTAGACAACGATGAGGACCCTAAGAGAGACATGCATAGATCTAATCTACATGGGAAGTAGAAAAAGACTCCTGAGTAAATTGGTAGCATGGGAACCTTGAGAGAGGGTGAAGGAGAGGGGAGAGGCAAGTAGGGGAGCAGAGAAAAATGTAGCGATCAATAAAAATCAATAAAAAATGAAAAAATATGTATCTAGAGCCACATATATATGATTATAGCCTGAGAATTCAGAGTCTGCTTACTCCACATTCCATATTTCAATGTATGATGCGTTCATGAACTTTTTGTAGTAACTGAATAAGAAAGTCATAAATCAAGACACTTCAAATACAGTGTTGTTAATGCAAAGTGAGTGGGTCACAGCAAACGGGAGAATTTCTGTTATAGGTCTCATGCTTTGTGGTGATATTCTTAGCCATTTGCTTAGTGGAAGCTGGTGGTATACTTGTGCATTCTAAAGGATTTATCTAATAAGCACAAGGATGTTAGGTCAGAGAGATGGGCGAGGAATGGTTTATTCAGTGGACTAAAGATAGCACATGATAAATTATATTTAGGCTCTGGGCCTGAAACATTCTCCAAATTAAATGGAATTTTAATCAGCCTATCAGCCTTGTGGAGAAGGTTCCATGTAAGATATGGTTCTTTCCAAGAACTTGTATTAGCACCACTTAACTCTTCTAACCTTATTACTACTATCTGTTTCCATCTTTAAAACTCAGCAACTTGGTTAGCACTGTGAACCAGGTGAGCTTGTAATGTTCTTCCACAAAGCATCAATCCGTACCTCAGTCAGTGTTCTGTTGAGGTGAAGAGCTACCACGAATAGGGCAACTCTTATAAAAGAAAGTATTTAATTGAGGGCTCACTTACAGTTTTAGAGGATGAATCCATTATTATATGGCAGAGAGCATAGCAGCAAACATTATGCTGGAGCAGTAACTGGAAGCTATATCCTGATTCACATGCAGAAAGAGACAAACTGGGCTTGGCAAGAACTTTTGAAACCTTAAAGCCCACCCCCAGTTACCCACATCTCCCAGTGAGGCCACACCTACTCCAAAGCCACATCTACCAATCCTTCTAATCCTTTTAAATAGTGCCACTTCCTGATGACTAAGCATTCAAGTGTATGAGCCTATGTGGGCCATTCTTATTCAAACCACCACATTTAGCTAGCTCCTTGATTTTTACAGTTCAGCTGTAATCAAACCAGAGTAAGCTTTATCTAGGGTAAAGTTAGTGTAAAGTAACTTCACAGCTGCTATAATTTTTTTTTATGATTTTGGCCTCCTGTTTTTTTTAATTATTTCCTATGATTATAAGCACATCATTTTCCCCTTCCCCTTCTTCCTTCTAAACCCTCCATATTCCCCTCATTGCTCTCTTTCAATTTCTTGGCCTCTTTTCTTCATTAGTTGTTGTCAAGTGTGTGTGTGTTTGTGTGTATGTGTGTGTGTGTGTGTGTGTGTGTGTGTGTACCTTTGCTTTTTAAAAGAAAAGGCAGTTCTAAGGTATGTGGGTGGTGTTGTGAGAAGAAAAAGGAGAGACAAGCAGACAGCGGAGATACAGCAAACAATGGTAATCCCTCCAGTAGCTGTAGAAAAGAAGGTTGATTGGAATACTTCTTTTTCCTACTGATAGTATTGTCTATATTTCATGTTTCTGTTCTTGTATTTGCCTGCTGCCTGTTCTATTTCAAAGAAAGAAAGTAACATATTTTCATCCTTTCCTTTCTTTCCTCCCTCTCTTCTTCTGTCCCTTCATCCTATCCTCCATTTAGCATCTCATTAAAGTGTATATTAAAATTAATGGTGAGTAGGTTAATATTTTATGTTTCTTTCTTAGAGTTTTTCTTTCATTGTTCTCATCAATAATATTCTAATTTGTCATTTTTTTATAAGGAACTTATATTATCTCTGGTTTTTAAAAAGATGGTCAAGTGTTGAGAAATAGCTCAGTCAGCCAAAAGCTTACCTATCAAGCCTGTGCTTGTATTCAAGTAAAAGGTGGGTTTTGCACAGTGGTGAGTGCCTTTAATCCCAGTGCTTAGAAGGCAGAGACAACCAGGTCCCCAGAGCTTTCTGGTTTGCCCCAGAACTCACTTGTGAGTCAGGCTAACCAGATTGGTAGGCTTCAGTTTCAGCGGGAGACCCTATCTCAAAAATAAGGGTGAGAGCTATTAAGGAAGATGCCTGCCATCAGAATCTGATCCCCAGGTTCATGGGTGTGCACATGAATACAAACATAAACATACAGACTCCACGCACAGGTACAGAAAGGATGGTTATACAGTTCAGTGCTTGTATTAGGATCTGTTGAGTACTTATGCTTACCCCAAACACTGCAACAAACAATAAGAAAACAAATGGGCTGGGGATGTGATTCAGTTGGTAGAACTTTTGCCTGCTGTGCAGCAGCCTTGGGTTCAACTTCTAGAATTGCATTTAAATTAAAAATACTAGGCTACTTACTTATAGCTTAATTGTACACTTTTATAATATCATTGATAATTGTAACCTGTTTGTTTTCATTGACACTTAGATAAAATACAGTCTGTTTGTTGTAATGTGATGCCATGCTGTTTGTTGGCACTTATAAAATCCTACCTTTACCTGCTGATTCTCACTAATGCCACATGAGAGGCATTTCTTGATTGGTATAAAACTTAGAAATAAGAAATTAATTAACTAATCACATATCCATTGAGATCTTCTTTTCATTAGCATGTTATTGGCTTTGATCAACAGCCGCAGGATCTGGCTTTGAGACCTCAAATATTTATACACTTATCTCTATGACACACTCTTCTATATGAAAACCCACTCTTCTATATGACCATTACATGGAGAGTTCATCCCTTTTCTATCATTTCTTCAACTGCTTCCCTTGAAGTTGAAATGCTAACAGAAGAGAAAATATGAAAGGTTCTTAGAGAGTTAAAGACTCTCTTTATATAATAGCCAATTCGATTTTTATATTAAATGCCTTTTTATTTTTAGTTTCCGTCTCTTCCCTTTTAGGTAATTTACATGCAGGTGCTTTAAACCTAGCAGGGTATTTATAGATACATGTTTTGCAAGGATTTATGTGTATGTATTAATGTGGCTGCTACTTAATTAAGAACTAACTTATGTGAAAACTATTCACTCATAGTTGATCTTGTGTTTAATTTTAGATAATTTTCTTGTGGGTCGCTGGTTAAAATTAATCATTTTTCAAAATTTATTTGTATTAGCAAGCATTAAATGAAAACATCAAAAAAAGAGAAGCGGCAGAAAAGGACAAACGTGCCAGACTAGCTAAAGAGCGAGCAGAAAAAGAACGCCTTGAACGCCAACTAGAGAAAAAACGTTTGCTAGAAATGAAAACTGGTGAGTCCTGTCAAGTCCCTGTCCACGTGGTAGACACATTCATGTGGTGCTTCATTAACATCCTAATTTCTTTGGCGAACAAAGAAATAAAACCACCTGTTTCTGTACCTAGCCATCGAGCAGATCTTTCCACAAGCTCCGTCCTCCTTTCAGTTTATCAGTGTATGTGGCCTTTCTTCTAGTGCTGGCTCTCTGGAAGACTTGTAGGTCAGGTCAATTCTCTTCCCTTCAGTATTACTTGGGTAACAAGTCTGTAACAGTGCCTGTCTGTTAATACATTTACATCCATAAGAAAGTGACACAGAAATTCTACAGAACATAGACTGATTTCTTCCAGTGAATGCAGCATAGGCGAGAGAAAAAGAGACTTAAAGTGGGCTGGGACTGTCGCTCTTGCCCGGTGCGCATGAGCCTGAGGCTAAGTTCAGTCCTTAAAACTGAGAAGAGGAGGAGAAGGGAAGGACTAGGGGGAGGGGAGGTTGGTAGAGAAGACAAAAGAGACACAGAGACTGGAGTGACAGCTATGGATAGCAATCCCTACAAATAACTGCAGCAAAAAGAAAATCTTTGGATAATTTATTTCTTCTATTCATGACAAGATTGTTGTCAGCATACTTCAGTATTCTTCAGAGACATGCTGAAACTTCACAGACAAAATCAAAAAACAAAAAACCAATGTCTTCAGGTCAGTAGAAATAGCCTGGGGTGACAGATGAAGGGCTCTATAGATGAAGCAGGGTAGTTTCTAAAGCTGGGCAAAGTACTGGAGGAGATGTGTGCCCACTGTGCTATCTTCTCTACTTACTTTATGGTATGCTTTCTGACGTAATGGAAACTTTTTGAAAAATTTGACAAATTTGAATACAACCTTACAGAAACCTCTATACATTTTATAAAGTTAAGAGTCATACTCTGTTTGTTCTTTATTTATCTTATTTTATTTTATTATTATTAGATGCTGCTTAGTTCTATAATCAGAGAGAGAAAAGTTATGGATCTAGATGGGAGGGGAGCTAGAGAGGAGAGGGGATTCCATATTCAGAATATATTATATTTTTAATAAAAGAAAAAAGAAAGATACTACTAAATAGGAAAGCAGCATATTAGGTTGTAGTTTCATTGTCAACCTTAACAATTTGACTCTTTTTTCCCACGGCACTAAGGATTGAAGGTTTTAATATAAAATCATTACTAAATCCTAGTAGCTCACAATTCAGAACAAAAAAATGCAGCTAATGATTCCCCACAGGGAGAGGGTGCCACCCTGTCCTCTTTACTTGCACTTTGATAGTCATATTTTATTTTTAGAAGCAAAATGAGTCTAGTAGTATACCACACTTGTTTCTTCTAGAAAGGAAGAGTCATCTAAGTCTAATTACATGTTTATGTTAGAAAGTCAGAAAATGTTCAAGGACTAATTGAAAGTGTTACCAAAAATGAATGTCAGAAAAGTATACTATTGATTGCTAAAATTTTTCTGGAATAATCATGAATTAAAATCTTAGCCCAATTTGTGGCACATCATTATATTGTTTGCTCACGTGGTTAAAAGTCACCTACCTGATTCTCGAAGGTAGATGGGCTATATATACTATTGAGATTTGGACTGAGCGACTGTGACAAAGAGCCTCTCAGGGTTGCTGTTATATCAGTTCATAAAACTAAAATCTGATAGAACTTTTTTAATGGGCTTTTCAAAAGAATATTAATAATATTCAGTTTTTATTTCTCTACATTTTAATTTCCATTTTTGAATGACCAAATTTATTTTTCTACCTTCAATGACTTACTTATGCAATATAAAATCCACCTAAACAAGAGTAGATCAGAAGGCAACCAGCCATATTTCTTTCCAGGAATCACTGTTAATATTTAGGCACATTGTCTCTTCAGTACCTTTGAATACAAACTGGGATCCTAGTGAATATTCACCTTAATGTCCACATTATCTTGCTAAATACTTAGTATTTCATATTATTCTTAATCTGAAATACCTTGCCATTGGGTCCCCTCATTAGGTCACAACTAATTTGGCTTATATTATTCAGTAAGGAAGTAATAGAAATGTTTCTCTGGCTTTTCAATATGAACAGTATACTTGGCCTCTCACAGTCAAAAAATGTTTGAATTGTTTTATTAAACAGTAGACAAGGATGTATTTAAGATTTACAATGCATGTTGCCAAATATATTGCCAAACATATTCTAATTTTCCCCAACATTCCAGATCAAATTATGAGTATGCATTAGTTGAAAGTTTTCATTTCTATGAGATTGAGTATTTGTTAGACTAAAAAATTATTTTTAATTTTCATTGTCTTTTGCTTGACTACAATGAAGATTGTCATTTATACTTAATAGTTAATTAATATTTCCTATTTTACAAATTGTATTGCCTTAGCCTTTTTCTGTTGGTTTACATATTAACCAGTTGTAAACAACTAAGTGGCCTCGTAAATATCTTACAATTGTCCTCATTTATATGTTTTGGCATGTGTGCTTATGTGTGGTCTTGCATGCATGTGTGTGGGTATGTGAAATGTTCTGTTCTGTTGTCCTGCAATACTTTGCCTTAATTTCTTTCTATATTAACTATATAGTGATACCCTATCTCAAAAATTAGAAAATAAAACTAAAGGTCTCCATTGCCTCTCTGTGTATCATGGAGCCCATTATATTTGTCCCGTTAGGTTATTTTTATCAATTGTTCTGCAGTGTCTTTTCCAAGATACCGTGTGCAGATGATGACGAATGTGTCTCAATAA
This sequence comes from Ondatra zibethicus, assembly GCA_004026605.1. Classification (NCBI taxonomy): domain Eukaryota; kingdom Metazoa; phylum Chordata; class Mammalia; order Rodentia; family Cricetidae; genus Ondatra; species Ondatra zibethicus. The sequence goes on along the minus strand of PVIU01001084.1, from coordinate 181,504 downwards.
GTGAAATGTCTTCACCCGGTAGGATTTCTTAAACACCTTGGATATATTAAGGTCATATGTAGTGCTCATTTCGATACTTTCCAGGGGATCTCCATGTTCTTCTGAGCCTAGGCTGGGTTATATCGATTTATAAAAATCTCATTAAACCAGACATAATCTCATAATGCCGCATCAGGGCTTTTTCCTTTTCCTTTATTTCTCTTCTTTTATTTTATTTTTTACTGTATATACACACATGCACACACACACACACACTTTTTTCTTTCCCTGTCTTTTTTTCCTACAGGACCTGTACGTATGTATTATGGCTTCTAGCTTAGTGCTTTTATGAGATTCCTGAGTGTGGGAACAAGTTGGTCCCTGCATCTATACCTGTGTCTACCACCTTTTCTTGGGCTCTTTTCCTTCTGTTTTCTTGTTTTACCCCATTTTTACATAGTAGCTTTTGTTTTTCTTATATTTTGCTATTATCCCTTAGGAGCTCATTTGTTTTCTTTTTTTTCCATATTCTTTTATTTTTTTCCATTCAAAAAAATTTTTTTACATTTCCTCCCCTTTACCCAGTCCCCTCCTGCTCCCCCCTACCCCTTCTCCCTCCCCCTGCTTCCTTAAGAGAGGGCATGGTGTCCTGCCCTGTGGAAAGTCCAAGGCCCTCCCCCCTCCATCCTGGCCTAGGAAGGAGTGCATCCAAATAGACTAGGTTCCCAAAAAGATAATACATGCAGAAGAGATAGGTCCCAGTGTCATTGTTGATGCCTTCTCAGTCTGCCCCCATTGGCAGCCACATTCAGAGAGTCCGGTTTGATCATATGCTCATTCAGTCCCAGTCCAGCTGGATTGGTGCCCTCCCATTAGATCAGGCACACTGTCTCAGTAGGTGGACCAGCCCCTCACCGTCCTAACTTCCTTGCTCCTCTTCTCCCACCTTCTGCCCTTCGACTGGACCTTGGGAGCTCAGTCCATAGCTCTGAGGGGAAGGAGAAGAGAAGGACTGGGGAGAGCTTGGGGGAGTGGGAGGGTGGAGATGGAGGAAAGGTGGATATTGGAGAAGGGAATAAGATATCTACATTAAGGGAGTCATTTTAGGATTGGCAAGATACTTGGCTCTAGAGGGGATCCCAGGTGTCCATGGGGATGTCCCCAGCTAGGTACTTGGGCAGCAGAGGAGAGGGTGCCAGAACTAGCCTTGTCCCAGAGTCACATTGATGACTATCTTGATCACCACCATAGAAATTTTGTCCGATGGATGGAGGAAGAGACAGAGACTCATTTGTTTTCTAATGAAAACCAGGAATTGAGTGAATCTAGTTGCGGGGGGGGGCGGGACTGGGAAAAATAGAGGGAGGGGAAGCCATAATCAGGATATATTGTATTTTAAACAAATATCCAAATGTAATAATATCAATAGATAAAAGATACATAAAATAGAAGCCTATGATGTTAGAAGCTACCTTTGAAGACCTTTGGAGATTTGGGAGATAAATTCTAGACATTTGTGGGACATAAACCTAGATGGCATGTAAAAAGTTTTCTCACCAAAGTTAACAAAAGCAATAAATGACAGTTATTCTGAATATTTCTCCTTGTAAAGACGACATGATTGTTTATTCAGATCATCAGTCTTTGAAAATAGTTACCATTAGGAAATAAATCATATAGTAATAAAAAGTATTTATTTCTTGTTTGCTGCTTATTTCTAAATGAATCAAACACAGTTACTTTTTCTAATATCTTTAGAATAAGAATTTCCCGAAATCATTATTTTTACAACATTTGAAGGCTTTCTGCAATGGAAATAGAAGTTTAGCCTAGCAGCATTTGATTTCATTCTTAGAGAAAATACGTTGGGTATGTACCTTGTTTTTCATCGTGACAAGTCTGAGCTCCAGTGTTGTATTAGCAAACTATGCTGTGATTTTCTCTTATTGATCTACTAATATAGATATTTGGAACTGATACTGACAGAATTTGGCTTTATATAACAAGGAAGGTATTGCTTGTATCTCTAATTTCTAGTTGAAATTGTTGGTTAGTAAAGTCTCCAGAAGTTGACACTATGGTGTGTTTCCTCTGATGCTTCACTGTATGGCTTGTAGACTTCACACTTTCAAGCATCTTCTTCTGATGGCCAGCTCAAAATCTATATTAAGTTTTTCTTTGCAGGTATGGCTATGGTGTAGAATATACTACTTTGCAAACCACTATAGTTGCCTTTAGCCTGGCTGTGCTGGTATAAAAATAGTGTGAAAATGTGAATTACTGGATTTATATTAGTATTTGTTACTGCTTTGGACCAGGGACTTTATTTCATCTTATTTTTGTGTGTAAGACACCACCCCTGAGGTGACTGAGCAAGAGAATACTCCTTTAACTCTGTCATAAACCCACATGGGCCTTCTTCCCATAGAGTTTCCTGAGATTAGTATTTCCACCAGGCAAAAAGAACTTAGTTTCTTCACAGATATACAAATTCTCTAATCACTGAGATGGTGGAGTAATTAAATCCTGATCTTTCTTACCTACCATACATGATGAGCGCCGTTGGTGGGAGAACGGCAGCTGGGTTCGGGTCTGCTTGTGCTCATCCTCTCTGTCCTTCCGGAATGGGGCTTTGTTCAGAGGATGAAAGTAAAGCTGTGCACTAGAGCTCTTCCAGCAGGAAACTGCAGGTTGAAAACTCTTGGACTAGTCAGTCTGAAAACAAGAGTCTAGGCTCTTCCTTCAACATTTCCTCATGTTAAAAGTCATGCTCTCCTGTTTCTTTTTTAAGAGTGAAGAGCTGGACCTTCCAGATAGTCACATAGGAAGGTTTGGTGTTTTCTGCCAAATATTTGTGTATTATCTTGTAAACAAAAGAGCAAATGAACTTTAAACTGTCTTTATTTAATCCCCATGTGAATTTAGAATAATGTGTAAATTTGAATTTTATTTAATTTTGAAAAGACTTAAATACAAAACATCTATATAATGTATTTAACATGGATGCCAGGATTTAGCTTCAACTATACAGCTAGTATGTGCACTTATGTAATCATTCCTAGGAAGACACAAATAGGAATAAAGGATTTATGTAATTATATAGAATGTTTTTCAAACTCTACTTTTATTCTTAATCTTAGAAACAAATAGGGTATTTGATAATAGAATTCAAATGTTATGCTTTAAGATTTCTTGCATGTAGAAGATGATTCACATAATTTTTCAGTAGCACATCAGCATGGCCTTGAAATGGACTCGGCGTTGTATAATTATGTTTGTGGAGGAAGTAAATAAGAGATTATTTAATGGAGCAATAAAACCTATATTAGCATCCCCTATATTTTTGTCTGTAGGTTACAATTTGCCTATTATTTATTAGGCTTAAATGTCTCATTTGGTGCAGCTTCAGTCTATTAAATAACGGATAATTAGCTTTTAGGAATCCGTTGTTTACCCACATGGCCAAAACTGCTCCTTTGTTTTCCATTCCACAGTTTAGAACAGCTAAACAATTAGGCATCCATTTTAGAGGAAATGCATATTGCATAAACACCACTTAGGAATGTCTCTGCAGTCTCAACAGATATGCAGTTTATGTGTGTATTTGCTTTCAGAAAAGCTTTGACAGTTACCCTCTCCTCCATAGAGGCCATAAAACTGAGATTATTTTCCATAATTGTGCAGATTCTAGTTTTTTTGCAGTAGTGCTTTCAATTTTCTAATGTTACCAGTGAGTGATGCATATAAATAAGGCAATGGCTTTAGTCATTTCTCTGTGTAGAATGGTAGAACAAATTAAATTGGATTGGCTTGGGTGCGTTTCTCTCTTCTTCCACCCATCTTTTATGGAGCAGTCATGCTAAGTACTTTATAGCCCTGACCATGCTGACTCCATCAGGCTCTGCATATGTTTATTATCACCTGTGATATTTAAAATAAATTTGAGACTTTTCATCACAATATTTAATTTAATTGCACAGAATTTCAGGCAGTGAAGCCCAGGTTCACATCATCTGACTAAAGATCATCTTTTTATCATAATGTTATTCCTTGACAACTAATGATTTAACCATGGTGTGTGGGGGAACCAAAATAACACTAGTAGTTGGTGATATTCGACTTTACCTACATAAAAAGGTTGAGAATTGTTCTTGTGACCTCAACAGAAGGAAAACTATCTCTTTTGTACCGTTGTTAATGGTTTTAAGACAGGTAATCACTTCCTTTGGATTAGCAAATTTTGAGTGTTTCACAGAGGCATGGTTCTCTGTGTTACCTGAAGTTCCATTTCAGTTTTCATTATTGAAGATGTGTTTGTGTCAGTAGTAAGGATTTCAGGATCCTATCAACACAGTCCCACTCACTTCTTAAGGGAATCTCATATGATCTAAATAGCACAAAGTCCAGCAGAGTTCAGTGCTCAATAATCCTGGTAAAGATGGATACGGCCCCCTTACCAATTCATTTGATGTTAATCCCAACATTGAAGGTACAGAATTAATACAGTCATGAATATAGTAACAGGCACAAATGCAGTCTGCTGTCATCTAGAAAGAGTGCCCTGAAATACCTTTTCTACGTCTAGCATTTCAGGCACATGAAATTTTTCCTTCTGATGTTATGTCACCTGAACTCTGTGTTGAGAGCCCTCAGGGTGTTTGTTAGAAAGCTTCCCTTAGTGTCTTTGAGTTACCCATATTTCATTTGTATGCAGAAATTTCTTTTATTCAAATGATTTAGCCAAGTTTAGCCATCTTCAAAAACAATTAGCCATCTTCAGCACAAGATATCCTGAAACCAATTTCTTCTTTTCTTGACTCCCCATTCTCCTCATTTCCTCTCCCTTCCACCTGCCAGTTCTCTTCTCTCCCTCAGTCTCCCCATGCCAGTCGTACTTATCGTTGTGAGATCACTCATAGTAATAGATTTCCACTTGGTTCACAAAAGACTGAATATAAATCCAGGAATGTTTCCACTGCGTTTTTCCTGAGATTTGTAAGAGTAAAATGCTGGGGGAAAGGAAAGCTAATGCTAATGTAATATTAATGTTTAAATTGTTTGGCTGTCAAACCTTTAGTGGACTGATAATGATATCCCACAAAATAAGAATATCCATGCTGCCGAGATACATTTGTTTAGAGGAACACAGTTCTTGGTTACGTTGGGTATGCTATGCTCTACAGCAGGCATATACCTTTGCTCCTTTCCTACATTTCCCTGTGGTCTGAAAATCACGTATTGTGAGATGGATTTGGCTGTAAGGTATCATATGAGACTATGGATTTGATTGAAGTTTGCTTCTCTTGAGCTGTTTATGTCATCCACTTAACCTCAAGTATGAACTTTACTACTTATAGGTTTATTTCTGGGTTCTTCTTGCCATAAGTACTTTTTTATCCCCTGTAGTGGGGCTTAAGTTTAGGGCATCTTATATGCCAAGTAAATAAGTTTCTCTGTGTGTGTGTGTCTGTCTTTCTGTCTCTTTTAATTTAAAAGTTTTTCTTTATGAGTGTTTTGTCTGCATGCATGCAAGTATAATCCATGCATTGCCTGCCTACAGAGGCAGAAGATGCCAGAAGAGAGTGCTGGATTCCCTGGAATTGAAGTTACAGACTGTTGTGAATTACCACATAAGTGTTGGGAACCAAATCCAGGTCCCCTACGAGAGAAACAAATATTTCCCCCCCCTTTATGGAAAATAGATTTTTTTCCCCACATAATAGATCCTGATTATAGCCCACCCACACCCTGCACTCTTCCCAGCTCCTCACCATCCACACCTCTAGTCCAGATTTATTCCCTTTCTTAGGTGAATCTTTCTTTGGGCTGCCAGCTCACAGATAACAACACGGAGACTTGTTATGGAAGCTTGGCCTTAGCTTACGCCTGTCCCACTAACTCTTATAACTTAAATTAACCCACTTATAGTAATCTGTGTTTTTCCTCATGGATTTTTACCTCCTTTCATCATGCACCTCCTGTTTCCTCTTCATATCCGCTGGTGTCTCTCTGACGCCATATTCATTTCCTTCCCCTCTCTCTACCTGGAAATCTGGCCTGACCTCTTCCTGCCTGAAAGTTATTGACATTTCAACTTTTTATTAAGCCAATCAGAAATTGCCTTGCCAAAGACACATCTTCACAGTGTACAAAATTATTATTCCAAAGCACCTTTCTGACTTGTGTTAGAAAATAAACAGACTTCTAAGAGATAATAATAAAATAAGAAGAAACAAAACTAACACATTGGAGTTGGACAAGACAAACAGAAATAAAAGAGCTCAGGGGAAGGCACAAAAATCAGAGATCCATGTGTTTGCACCCAGAATCCCATAAAAACACTAAACTGGAGTCCTAATATACTGGTGCAGACCTGTGCAGGACCTGCACATGCTCCTTCAGTCTCCGTGAGTTCATATGAGCTCTGACAGTGTTGAGTTACATTGCCTTCTCCTCCATGCCCTCGGGATCTTATGCTCTTTCTGCACCCTCCTCACAGTTCCCTCACCACTGAGATAAGAGGTTTGATGAAGAAATCTGCTTAGGGCTGAAGTTTTCTGAGGTTTTTCACTTTATACATAATGTCTGGGTGATTGCTGAGCCATCTCTCCAGTACCCCTAACTCTTCTTTTTTGTTTGTTTATATTTTTAGACTGTCTTTTCTCATCTTACACACCAATCCCAGTTTCCACTCCCTCCCCTTCTCTCCCTCCCACTTGACCCCCAAACCACCCCCTATCCACCCCCTTCAGAGAGGGAAAGGCTTCCTCCCATGGGGAGTCAACAAAGTCTGGCACATCACTTTGAAGCAGTACCAAGGCCCTCCCCACTATATCTAGGCTGAGCAAGGTGTCCCTCCAAAGAGAGTGGGATTCAGAAAAGCCAGTTCAAGCACTAGGGATAAATCCTTGTCCCACTGCCAGTGGCCCCACACACTGCCCCAGCCACACAACAGCTGCCCACATTCAGAGGACCTAGTTTGGTCTTATGCAGCTCCTGTAAGTTTGGGTCAGCTGTCTCTTTGAGTTTCCAAGTCATGATCTTAACCCCCCTCCTTGCTTATATAATCCCTCCTTCCTCTCTTTGACTAGACTTCTGGAGCTTAGCCTGGTTCTTGAATGTGGATCTCTGCATCTGCACCCATCAGTTACTGGATGAAGGCTGTATGATGACAGTTAGGGTACTCCCCAATCTGATTACAGGGGAAGCCAGTACAGACACCCACTCCACTATGGCTAGAGGTCTTAGCTGGGGTCATCCTTGGAATTCCTGGAAATTTTCCTAACATCAGGTTTTTCCCTATGTCCATAATGGTTCCGTCTATCAAGATATCTCTTCTTGCTCTCCTACACCATCCCTCCCCCAACTCGACCTTCCTGTTACCTCATGTTCTCATCCCCTTCCCCTTCCCTCTACCACCCCCCCACACCCAGAAGATTCCATCTATTTCCCCTTCCCAGGGCGATCCATGTGTTCCTCTTGGGGTCCTCCTGGTTTCCTAGCTTCTCACTGTGGATTGTGGTCTGGTTATCATTTCTTTTACATCTAGTATCCACTTATGAGTGAGTACATACCATGTTTGTATTTCTGGGTCTGGGTTACTTCATTCAGAATTATTTTTTTCTAGTTTCATCCATTTGCCTGCAAATTTTATGACTGTTTTGTTTTGCTTTACAGCTGAATAATACTCCATTGACACATCATTGTTTAAATGAGAAGTTAAAATATACATCGAACTATAGGCCTAGAGTCAAACCATTTGCTGCCTGTAGTCACAGTTTTGGTGAAAACATATTCACAGCAGTTATTTTGCATCTATATCTATAGCTGTTTCTCTGTTCCATACAGTTAAAATATGTGTTAACTACCCCTTTAGAAAACACTTACTGATTCATGATATCGATCAGTCACCTAGACTCTAGCCTTTGACTTTTGTATCTTTCTCTTTTTCAAGATAGGGTTTCTCTGTGTAGCCCTGGCTGCCCTGGAATTCACTCTGTAAAGCAGGTTGGCCTCAAACTCAGAGATCTGCCTGCCTCTACCTCTGGAATGCTGGGATTAAAGGTGTGACTTTTAAGATACAGAGTAAAAAAAGATTTTTTCCCCTTTCTCTCAAACAGTGCATTTGCAAAAATGTTGAAAAAGAACTAATTAATGATTGAGGGAAATTATTGACAAAAATAATTCAGGAAAAATTCAATATTTAAGCATATTTCTGAGTAAACAAAACTGATCTTCTAGACTGTGTTGGTCTGACAGGATAAGCCGTGCTGTTAACCTCGGTTCAGGGCTAGCACTGTGCTTTCCAGTTACCATGAGCAGTACTGCTGTGGTACCATTTGTATATCCTCAGAGATGAAGATATCAGTGGGTCGGAAGGCCAGAGATGCAACCAAGTTTTATAATTTTCTTAATAGGCCATCTCTTTTCTCTCCCCATTTTGGGTCATTCTGACATTCAGTCCTTAAAGCTGAAGGAGTTCCATTCACTAGGTTTGGATTTGCCTATGAAAATCTAAAGCCATCATCTCAAAAAAAAAAAAATCAGCTCAGTTAGTATTTGGCTTTTGATGCCACACAAATATACCCCAGGGCAAACATGGAAAATTTAGCAGAGAAATTGAATATTTATATGTTACTTGTAATGGTATGAATTGGCATTAGTGTTTAGATGAAATTAGACATTATTTTGTAATAGGATTTTAAAATATTGCTTCCTGGATGACTTCCTTTCTCAGATAGCCAATGTTCTTCAAGAAAATTAGAAGCAACATAATACTAACAGAGTTAATATTGAGGGCAGCCTTAATACAGACTGGAATGCCCGGAGGCAGGGAGAATATGACATAGTAGTATACTAACAAAATGGATGACTAGCTGCTGTTGCAGGTTATTGCCTGAGCGGAGTGAATTGCAGAGTGAATTGTCACAATGCAACTTCCAATAATAATTATCATTAATGGGGAGAAGTGACAGTAATTTTAGTCCAATCTAGATCGCTGCATGTTTATTTTTAAACTATTAGTGCTATTCAGGAAGGAACTCTTGCAAAGCAGAAGCATTTTTGTGGAATTAGTGCTGAATCAGAGGTTCCATCAGTAACAGTCAAGAGTGCTGTGTGAAGGATCGCTGCTCTAGGAAGCAGCATAGATTCCCTCCACAGTCTTGGCAGCTCTTTTCTGCCTGGCAATTAGTTTGAAGATGCTAAGTGTGTGACAGTTTCTCCTTTTAACTTAACTGCAAAGTCAGTTGTGGGAAAAGTGCTTGGGGAACACAAAGGTTTATTTTCATTAACAGGGCAACAGCTAAGAAAACTGCAGCTTTGTACCACGGTCCTATCCAGTTTGAGAAGTAGTGGCGACTCTACTACTGCTGCGTTGCAGTTATGACCCTGGCTTCTCAATGTTAACTTTAATGTGTTTGCTGCTGGATTCACATGGGACTAAAATATTTTTTGTAACCTTTGTCCTCTATTATTTATGTTAGTGTTTGTTAAGGACCAGCACTGTTAATGCTCTTTCAATTAAGAAACAGGGCCTTTCGATGGTAGCTACTACTTTTTGGATATATTGGATATTTTCATTAGATAAATTTAACACTTTTTAAATGTTTTAAAAACAAATCAACAGTCTATTGTGCTGTGACTGTTGAGTGTGTGTATTCTTTGTTTTCAGCTTAGGTGAATGAAAATGTCATTTACAGTCATTGAATTTGTCTTTCTTTCATCCTTAAGAAAGTATCCTAACTCTGGTGGCCTTTCACCAGGAGAGAGATTTTCCAAAGAATGCTAATAAACCTTGATCTGAGGAACATGGCATTTCGGTTTTGTAGTGTCCCACCCTGCAATCTGAGGGCATTGAGCATAGTTTTCTTGTGTTGCATTGAAGGCCCCATGGGTATTTAACAGCTATTAAGAAGAATCTAAGAGATATCATTAAGCTTTGTTCAGACATGCTAATTCATTTGGTATGGGAGTGAGGCAAGAAATGCTGTTTCTGAATCCTTCCTTTCCTCTATGAGAAAACTCCCGTTTTTATGTTTAGCATTATCTTACCCTAAAGCATGCACTTTGAGATATCAGAAATTGAACACTGACTCAACTTTCATTCATCAACTCCTCAAGGACAAGGTGAGAAGAGAAGGAATGAGATCTCTCTTAGCAGTGTTTCCATTTTTTGAATTAAAGGAATACCTAGAGACATAGATTTTTCCATCTGAACATTACAAGTATGTCTGGTGGGGGGTGTGAACCTATATGCTTTTAGTTTGCTGTGATGAGGAATCAATTGATTCTGGAACAAAATAAGTTTTGAGAATTTGTCTTCCTCCTAAAAACTTACCAGGGCCTTTGTGAAATAAAAATGTATCTTACTTCACTCATTATAGGCACTCCTGTTTAAAATATAAAATCTGCTTCTTAATACATAAAGGGGAAGCATCCCATGGTTTCTTGATAGATCCCATAAAGATAAAACTTTTATCCAATGTCTTAGGAGTCCTTTCAATGTGGCATGTTTCCATAGCAGGTGTTCAGCAAGAATTTCTAAAATGTGTAGATAATTCATGTTTAAGGGACAAGAATTCATCATTTGTATGTGTCCTACTTATGCCGACCTGCAGAAAAGTAAATTAGTCCAGTCATAAGACGAGATGTGACATGTTGTCAAGTTTGTTTTACATGTTTGTATATTGGAACAAATTGGAATTTTACAGTTATGACAGCTATCGCAGGTGTACAGAGATAACTATATAGCGTCTAGCTCAGCTCCTGAACCACTGAGTACTCCTCATCTCGTGTGTGTGTGTGTGTGTGTATTCAGTAATTCCAGCACAAAATTGTTATCCTCTTCCTCTCTGCTTACCCCCTCCCCATTAAAGAGTTCCCAGGTTTACAAGCCATCTTGTGTTTTCTTCTTGGTTCTGTTCTGTCTGGGTCTGAAACACCATCCCCACTTTGACATACTTTCTCTTTTCCCTTGAATGGCAGCCAGACAGATCAGCTAGTTTTCTCTCAGGTCGGCGCTATGATGTTGATGAACTGGAATGGTTTAGGGAGAGCTATGTGAAAAGACTAGGCATACTGGAAGTCAAGGAGGGCCAGCTGTCTTTGGCCTCATCCTGGGAACAGTTCCTAGGCCAGCAGGCCAGGGTCTGAAAGAGTGGCCCTGCAGCAGGACAGAGAGAATAGAAGTTGTAGGACTAGAAGGAGGGAGACCAATAAAAGTTCCTGTAGTGGTACACCAGTAAGATGCAGAAGACCTGAACTAAGGATTGTGGAGGTGGGATACCTGAATAAGACAAGAGAGATTCCAAAGAGAGTTTAAAGAGAAGATAAATAGAACTTAGAGTGAACACATTTATGACTCTATGCTTGCTACTTGTGTTTAGGCCACGTCGATTTTTTTTCTCTAGTTTTAAATTGTTTTAATCTGGGAGATGAATTTGCCTGTTAGATAAAAAACACAGTTGCACAGTAAATGTTACATCTTACAAAGAATAACTCCGTAGTTTTGAAAGACTGAGCCATTTTTGTAAGTAGGAACCAAGAACAACTGAAAACAAACCATGGCTATTAGCTTACGTGGTTCATTTCTGGAATATCTGAGACCCAGAGTTCAGTGGGGATAAAAGAGGGACTATATCTTGTCCCCCCCTTCAGACAGCAAGCCAATCCCATCCTTTCTCATCCAGCTGAAATGAGCCCAGATACTCAGCCCCAAAGCTAAGAATACCATAGTTGAAGTTTGCCTACTGTTTAGTTTCCTGGCGTACATGGCGATGTTGTAGTTAGTAATTAGTCATTTCTTGAAGTATTTTTTAAGCACTAATTATACCTTATCTAGCATTCTGAAAGACTTTCCCAAGGCTCCCTTGTGGTTTGTTCTTACAATTAACTTTCTGACCTAAAAAATTATAATAATGAGCATCAGAATACCTCCTTTATTAATGGAATTATTATTGTATTGGTAGAAAAAGTCCTTCCTATCAAAACTTTACTTGAGCAAATGTTTATTTAGTGCATATTATGTCATGCTGGTATCCAGTGCTCTGGGGATCCATCTGGAAACAAAGTAAGCACACACGCTGCCTGTGTGGCCTTGTGCTCACCCTGGAGACAGATGCACGTAAGATAAATAAATGTGTAAGAAGTCTACACATTCTAAGTAGAACAAAATTAAGTGGGAATAGAGGCATGTCATGTGTGAACAGACAAAACAAGTAACTAAGGGGTGTGTGTGTGTGTGTGTGTGTGTGTTCACTTACCATGATTCTAAGCCTTGTAGACAAGGTTGTTGTCTCTGAATGCAAGTGTGATCATGTAATGTGCGTTAGCTGAGAGGCCAGGCAACCGTGTCTCAGCCCCGTCTCTCCCAGTATCTGAATGACAGCAAGCCAGTGACCTTCCCAGAGCACTGTTCATGTACCAAATAAGATTCCATAAATCATGGAAAATTACGTCTGTGGTCTGTAAACTCATTTGTAAATAAAACTCTGCTATATTTTAGCCCAGACAACTAAATTTTGCTTAGTCCCAGACTCATTCTGTGACACTGCTCTCTCATTCAATGTAAGTTTTATTATATGTCCTTTTATTCATTTGGCCATTAGTATGAATGTATCTTATAAAGAATATGATAAAGAATATGTTTTGTTTCCTAATTGTTTGCATAAAAAATTATAATTATCTGTTTACAATGTTTTTCATGCATTATGGTTGTTTTCTGGTGGAAGTGGTGGGTGGTGGGAGGTGGAGGTGGTGGTAGTGTGCATGTATATGTATGCAAAGGCCAAAATACAAGTTCTGCTGTGATTCTATTAGGCTAGACTGACTAATCAGCATGCCCCAGGCATCCACATGGCTACTTCCCCTGCACTGGGATTTCTAGTTGGCATGTATAGCATGCCAAGTTTGTTTTACACGGATTCTGAGGACTAAGTAGTATCCTTTCTCTTTTCAGTGTAAGCACTTTAACTACTGAACTACTTTGAACCTCCCCACACATGCATACACAAACGTCTTTCATCAGTTAAAAAAATACAAGAGAGACTTGGAAAAAGACACCAACGTGAGGAAACTAGGGAAATACCTACATATGCAGGAATGTATGTAGAAAAATACTGACTACTTGCTAGGGTTATACTCTTAAATTCCTTAATGGAAGGTGCTTAGTATGCGTGTAGACCCAGATGAAAAGGTCAGGTATTACAGAATTGGTTGTCTGTTTACAGAGGGACAACTCTGTCTTTTCCATGACAAATACTCAATACACGCTTTAGTCAATATTAAGAACCAAGTTCATTTACATGTGCTAACTAGCAGTTTAATATAGTTATAATTCACATTTAATGTGGTGCATGTTCAATGTAGTGTAACTGCTTAGGTTTGTCATAAAAGGTAAAATGGCCTCCTGTGATCAACAAGTTTCTGAGATTAATTTAACCTGGTTAAAATCTTTATCCATAACAACTGTCAGTAGAAATGACTAGCATTTCACTAATTAGCTCACCATTTACAACCCATAAGCTTCTCACAGATGGGAAATGTTTATAAACACCCACAGATGTGTGCACAGCTGACTCTCAGTTATCCGTAGAAACAGGGCATAGAGATATTTCAGATTAATTTATAATACACACCCATTTTAGCTGGTCACACTCTCCTTTCTCAATGGACTTTTTGCCTCAAATCAATCTAATTTCAACTTCTACTAGTGGTACACATTCCTTTATTAAAGTACTACTATGAACAAATGGTTTGCAGGAAAGATGAAACTAGAGTACACAAGCTTGATAAACACGTTGAAGCGCAGAAAATTGTTTTTGTAGGTGTGACTAATAACTAATTTCAGATTGTGAGACCAGAGCAAAACAATTACATGAAACTTCCTGGAAATAAAACATAATATCTTCAACCCAAGAGAAGAGGTTTCTCTCTTAACAATCAGCTCACTTCAAATAGTTTGGAAGTTTGTTGTTTCGAGAGTTTTTGTGGTGCTGAGTATTGTGTGGATGGGGACACTTGTTGGTTCCCAGCCACTTAGCCCCAAAATAATCACACAGAAACGGTATTAATTAAATCACTGCTTAGCCCATTAGCTCTAGCTTCTTATTGGCTAACTCTTACATATTAATTTAACCCATTTCTATTAATCTGTGTATTGCCACATGGCTGTGGCTTCCCAGTTAAAGTTCCGTCTGTCTCTGGTGGTGCTACATGGCTTCTCTCTGACTCTTCATCCTTTCTCCCAGCATTCTGTTTAGTTTTTCTCACCTAACTCTATTCCCCTATAGCTCTGCTATAGGCCCAAAGCAATTCCTTTATTAACCAATGATATTCACAGCATACAGAGGGGAATCCCACATCAGCTGAGGACCAAACTAGAGCCTCCTGCGTGCTCAGAAGTGTTGTACTCCTTGACTCGACCCCACCCTCACTTTCTACAAGTCTTTGGTAGTAATGTTAGCCTGTCTACTGTCACATGCAGAATGAAGATAAAGAAATGTAATCACGTAGAGAACTCAAAGTTGTTTCTGTCCCTTGCTTCATTTGACCACAAAATTCCATGTAAAACTTCAGGTTCTAAGCAGTTTTGCAGGAAAGATTTAGTGGTGTTGATAGAGAACCAGAAACTGTTAAGTCACTGAGAGCCACAGTCATTTTCCAAGTCAACTATGAAGGTTGCCATTTTGATGCCTGATGACAAAATGCATACTTGCTTCACTATGGAAGCATTCACTAGCGAGCACAGGTTATTTCCCAGAATTTCCGTACTTAGGAAAATTTATTTTAGGTTATTAGGAAGGAAAAATATTCCTAAAAGGAAACTATTCCTGAACAGCATGTTACAGATATTCCAGAATATTTAAGAAATCTGTGTAGTAGATTAGATGGTGATCCAAATCAGTGTCAAATCTGATGTGACTGAAGCTACCCAACTTTTCAGGTAACTGAGCTTCAGTTGTCTTCCCTTGGCAGAAACTTGTAATTGCTAGCTAGCTATATAGGCGCCCTCTTGGATATCCCTCTAGTTAGAATAGACTAGGAACTCAGTGCTTAGAGGTGCATTGAGCCTTCTGTATATATTCACCTTTAGCTTCTGTTTAAAAATCACAGATAGGCTTCTGGCTTGAAAAGGAGATATCTGTCCTCACTGAGATGAAAGAGGTGGTGGCTGGAGGGAAATTATAGGCCCAGGTTTGCACATATTATGGTAGATACATGTATAGAACAACATCCACATTGTCTTATCTGGTGCACCATAGAGGCTAGTATCAATCCAATCCAGTTTGCACAGGATTCTTCCAGATTAATCACAGAATATCCTGTATTCTAGCAAACCTTCTAGTCTGAAAAGTAGAATGCTTAAGGGTCCTAGTGTGAGCTCTAAATTAGATTTTGTGATGGTGTTAAGAACTTAGGAGTATTATTATAGGAAACCAAGGGAGTGGATAAATCATTCCAATGGAAGCAAGGAATGGTATCAGAAGGGGCAGAGCAAGTAAAATCAGAAAGAGCTTGAAAAATAGTAGTCTTAGAAGTAGTAATGGAGCCAGTGGGGTCTTATTGTGCAGAAGGCTATACCAATGACTACAAAACAGTCTGGTTTCCTAAAGCCCAGGAGGAGGAAGTTAGCATTTTCATTGAAAGTGAATTCAGGCAATACTGTGGCTGAACTCATCTATAAAATGATTGAATGAAATTCCAAAGTCTATTTTGGATGAGAATGTGAACAGATACCTAAAGTAACATTGACCCTGAGGAATGGCAGTCGTGCATCTGAATGCCATGTGTTTCAAAGGAGAGTGGTTTTACATAGTGGGGAGAGATATTATTGACATAGGTATGAACATGATCAGAGAGAAATCAAGGGTGCCCCTGCCTTTCACCTGTTAGATTCTAGGCACATGAAGTTTGAGAAAATAGCAATGTTTAGTGGAAGGTGGCAGTAGGGACCATCATTGCATTTCCAGTGAGAGCCTATATTAAATTAAGATGAAGTAAATGCTTGTTGACAAAGTTGAGGTACTAGTGAGGTGCTAATGTTAGAAGCAACAAAGATCAAGAGCCTTGACTATTGACTAGTGGTAATAAAGAATGATAATTATGGGGGGTTTACTGGCCTTGAGGCTTTAACCTAACTGTGACAATTACCAGTGGGTGAGTCATAGATGGTCTTACCATGCAGAAGGCTCTGTCAGCTGACTACAAAGAATAATCTGGCTAGTTAACAGGCAAGGAGGTGGTAGGTCTAGAACTTTATTATGATGATCTAGCCAGTCTAAGAATGGCAGCTTCTTACTAATGAGCCATCTTGCCCAGAGGGGGAGAGGGGTTGGTTGGGGGTTCACACTCTGCTAGGTGCCCTCTCACAGGTCGATTTATGGCTTAAAGATACATATGTGATCCTAATTGCCTTTTAGCAAAGTATCTCAGTTCTCTCGTTCAAAAACAACTATCACTAATTCCTCCAGGTATTCATCTCATTGATTGTTTGATCAGACTATGGAGATGTACCTGGAGGTTTCTCTCTAGCCTACCAGTTCCCCAGTAACCACACTGAGGCTTAATATTTATTATAAACTGTTTGGCCTTTTAGCTAGGGCTTATTATTAACTAGCTCTTACAACTTAAATTAACCGATTTCTATTATTCTATATTTTACCACAAGGGTTGTAGCTTGTTACCTCACATCTTGCTTCCCCGGGTGGCTGCTGGTGTCTTGCTGACTTTTCCTTCTTTCTCCCTGTCTCTCTGCTTGGATTTCTTGCCTAGCTATATTCTGTCCTGCCATAGGCCAAAGTAGCTTCTTTATTAACCAATAGTAATAAAACATATTCACAGCATACAGAAGGGAATCCCACATCAGGAAACAGCTGCCAAATCACCACTTAGTCATAATAAAAGAAAACACACCTGGCCTGCAGTTGGATTTTCTTTTGGGCCGTCACCTCATAAATAACAAGACTTATTATTAATTATGAAAGATTGGTCTTAGCTTAGGTTTTTTTCCCAACTGACCCTTATAACTTAAATTAACTTGTTTTTGTTAATCTGCATTCTGCCACATGGAATTACCTCTTTTCTGTACTGTGTGCCTGACTTCTTCAATGTCCACTGGATACCTAGATTCATCCTGAGTTGCTCTTTTTGCCTAGAAGGACCACCTATTGTCTCCTGCCTAGATATTGGCCAATTAGTTTTTTATTATCCAGTCACAGTGACACATCTTTATGCACTGTAAACAAATATTCTGCAACAATGGTCGGATGATTGTGGAAGATCAGGCTCTCTTGAGGCTCATTAGCAATTCAGGAAAGGAAGCCACTGCTGCTGAAACTAAATCTGCTGTTTCCAGACTCTGCTCCTCGGGAGAAAGAACTTTTCTGCAAGGAAGGACTCATCTCTGAGTGACTTGCATCCCTTACTTGGGGAGGTCCTTGCAATAGCAATAGGCATTTGGGTACCGGTGAACTTAAGTTGTCCTCATCTCTTATTTGGTTAAGTTTCCAACTCTTAAGAACTACTGTGGCTTTGTGCCTCATTGAACTTCTGAAGTATAAACATCAAAGCCTAAGGATCTGAAGACTTGCCACTTATTACTTAACACCTCTGAACTAAGAAACTGGAGGAGATGAGCTCTTGAATCAGAATGGCCTGTGTTGACATCCTGTCCCCTGCTCAACAGCTTTGGGCACATCACCTCCTGATCTCCAATGTCCCAGACTTTCCAAATGGCTGTGATGACTTTGTAGGAGGCTCTAGGCAACACCTCCAGAACTAGCACATATGATATTCAGTCAAAGTAGTGGTTGCTAGTTTATCTAAATTCGTATTTAGATTTCCAATTCTTGATGTATCCCATATTTCCCACACGAAGTTGTTCTCAGGTTACCTAATACCAGCTTTCACTTAGGATTGTCAATATTCATTTTGCCAATATTTTATAGCAGTGGTTGGTATGAGAATTCCCCATTGTTCTCTTGAGAGAATTGAGTACATTTTTGCCTCTAGATTTTTTCATTTGCAATTGTTAATGAGTTCATTGAAAGTTCATTTGTCTCCCATTTTCACTTTTGTTATTCTGTGGCTTCTGAAGCATGTCAGTTCCCCACCACTACCACTCTCTACTCATTCAGATTGCCTTAATATCCTTTCTCCTTTTCTTTCAAAAGTAAATTGTTATGCAATTAAGATTTAAAACTGTCTCTATTTCTTAATACTAATGTAGTTTTCTGCATCATACTGGGGAAGGCATGGAGAAGGAACACCGTGTTTTTATAGAATAAATCCATATATCTCCTTAGGAACAAAGCAAGAGAGAATGAATGCTTTTATAGCACAAGAGTCAAAAAGTCATGGTAGAAATGAACTAAAGACCGAAATCCACAAATTCCTTTATTTAGGCAAGGTTGACAATTGGTGAAATAGTTAACCCAGAACATTCTGAAAAATTCAAAATGCCAGTCTATAAGCCTCTAGTGTTTCCCATGGTGTCTGTGGGATTCAGTGTTTTAAAACACAAATAAAACATATAACCAAGAACTTAAATATAAATGAGGGTGTGAAATGATGACCCAGAAGTCCTCAGTTAGCAGGTGCAGCTGTGCCTCGAATCTCTCATGCCCCTGTGCTGTATTCACATGCAGGTAGTGACTGACTGTGGAAGAAAATCACTCTCAGATGGTAAGTCCCGCAGGACAGCATCTCTGGGCTGGTTCAGTGCCTCACGCTCAGTACTTAGCACTTTATTTGTAGAATTGAATTAAACTGCAGACTTCATAGTTTTATATTTCCCACTCCTTTCTGAACAAAACAGTTTGAATATTCTGCCAGCACCTCAAAATCAATTCATTTAAAACCTAACTTATCATGTTCCACATAAAACCTGATTTTCATGTTCTCATTTTGGGTTAATGATACCACCATTTTCCCAGTCACCCAGGCTTGACACCTTCACACCATGCCAGCTTTAATCACAGTGAAGTACAGTTTGGATTATTTCACACCTTTCAAGAATATTCTGTGGCAGTTCTTCAGCCTTGAGTGCAAGCTCCCACAGCCCGCCTTCCTGACCTTATTTTCCCCTTCCTCCAGTGCATGCCATCTGCTGCTGTCAGAGCATAGCTGTCAGGGACCCTCTGGGCCTCATGCGTGTTTCAGGCACCACCCGCTGGCTCCTCAAAGCCTCATGTCCATTTATCTCAGCTTCTCCTGGAAGAAAACTACTTGTGTGAAATTACTGATACCATTTTCTAGCTCCCGTCTCCTTTTCTTTCAACTTTTGATGTTGAATTGAGCATTTTCATCATCTGAAATCTCTTCATTCTTTGTCTAAGAACTTTATATGGGAAAAAAATGTGAAGGCTTTCTTTTTCTAATTCTTCACTAATATAAATGATATTAAAACAAATTCAAAACATATCCTAATATATTTTCAAAGGGAAGTAAATGTTTGCCAAGCTTAAGCTTGTCAAACTTGCTTCAGGAGTAAGTGACGCTCTTGGGGACAAATGGAGTCCCAACCCAGAAGTGCTGGGCACACATCTTTAACCTTTTCCTCTCAGCTTACTCCATCATTAAATGGTCATGGGAATGCACTGTATGTGAGCCATAGCTTGTTAAATAGCGTCATCATTCTACATCTGCATGTGTATTTATATAGCTAAGTTATTTTATTCCCTGACATTCTGTGCTTCAGCAACAGACAGCATCTGTCCAACACTCTAAACCCTATGCCACACACATGGCCCACTCTGGGAACTTATTTACCAGGGAGTCAGTGTGATGGTTTCTAAGTTCTGTTTTCTCCACTGATTATTAGAGTGGATCATAGTGAATATGTTCAGCATATCTGCACATTTAAAAACTATATTTTAGTAATTTCAAATATATAGATATTTTAATAATCATTTATCACTAGAAAATTTACTGGAACATACCTGTGGTATGTTATCAAGATAGAAATAAAAAATGGCATTTTGTCAAATGACAAAGCTATAAACGGTCAGAAAAAAAGTCTGTGTTCAGTGTCTTCAATGATAATATAATAACTGCCCTCCTTCGCCACTAGCTGTGCTTTACCAGTGGCCCTCATCAACAGCTTAAATATATTTTATGATTTTTTTTCATATATCCAAATATCCTGGAATGTGGAAATCATTTTGTAGTCTCCTGCATATGAATATTAGGGTTGCTGCTAGCCTCCTCAATTATAAACAATATAATGTACAGTATTTAACATAAACCTTTGCATACATTTGGATTATATATGTAGGATAATTTTTATAGAAAACCTTTTTCATATGGCTATGCTTCTGATAAACATTGTTAAATTTTCAAAAAGATTGCATTCATGTTTTAAAATTTTTTGACTAATACCAGCAATGAATAAAGTGACCTGCTTTTCTAAGCACTTCATTTAAAAAAAAGAAAGAAAGAGAGAGAGAGAGAAAGAAAGAAAGAATTTTTTTACATTGTATATGTATGGATATTTTGACTGCGTGTTTGTCTGTGTATCCTATGGGTTCCCAGTGTTTACAAAAGCCAGAAGAGGGTGTTGGAATCCCTGAAACTAGAGGGTACAGATGGTTATGAGTCACGTTATGGGTGCTGGAAATTGAACCTTGAATACTCTGGAAGAACAACTAGTGCTCTTAACCACTGAGTCATCTCTACTACCTCCCTTTACCCCAACACTTTCTAATACTGATTTGTCCTCTGCCCCTAACACTTTTTAATATTGATGTGTCTTGCATTTTGCTGTTACCTTACAGATAAATCAAAATGATCTTCCACTGATTTATTTAGAATATCTTTAATGATGAAGAAGGTAGAGGAGTTCACCTATGTATGGAGCCTCCTCCATTTACGTTCCTATAATGAAGTACCATAATTCAGTACCATGTTAGGTACAGAAATTCACTTCTCGTAGTTGTGGAATCAGGGTTCTGTGAGATCAGGGCTCCAGCAGATTGGGTATCTTTGGGGAGCACCTGTCACCTGGTTTACAGTGGTGTCTTCTAACTGTGCTCCCCTGGTGGAGGGTGCTTTTCTTGAGGCCTCTTCCCAGGATCTGATCTCTTCTCAAAGCTCCATCTCTTTGCCGCATTACTTTAGGGATTAGGAATTGAACCTATGAATTCCAAGGTTAGCAGATAACTGACTGTAAGGGATGGTTCCTTGAATATACTGTCTGCCTGTGTACTGGCCATTTTCTTACTGAGTTGCATGTGTTTTTATGACATTCAATCCTATGAGGTACTTGTATTTCAAATATTTTTCTAGTTTACCCATTATTATTCATATGCAGACTTATTATTTCTTTCAACTTTTAAGATGTTTATATGATTTTTGAGTTTTGGGGTTTTCTTTGAAGACCTTCACATGCTAAAACTAATGAAAATTTTTTCCCTTCTTATATACTGTTTTTTACAGATTAATCTTTTAGAGATGAAATATTTGCTCTACCTGAATTTTCTTTTGATGTTATTAGCAAGGTGACCAGATTGCTGCCGGTACAGTAGTTACTGGATGTCTAGTCCCCTGATGATTGAAGTGCTGCTTTTAGCATGAATGGACTTCTCATGTGCATTTGTTAGGAGACTCCTGGACCAATACATGAGACACATTGCTATCCAGTCACTTGACCACAGGACCTTCTGCTCTTACCCTCCAACCACAATTTATCCATTCAGACACAAGGCTCCTTGTGGGACAAGTGTTTGCAAAATGCCATGAGAAATTTTGTCTTACCTGGAGAAGATTTTTATTTTTAGTATGTTTTTAATAGAACTAGAACTACATCACCTACTTACCTCCCTTGCCTCCCTCCAGCTCCTCCCAGCTGCCTTTTTAACCCCCTCCCGTGTCCTCCACAATTCTCGTTATCTCCTTTTTCTTTGATTATCATTGTTGCGTACATCTGCATGTTTATTTGTATGAATCAGTATATACAAATATAACCTACTGAGTCCATTTTGTTGGTGGTGTGTACATGGTTTCAATGCTGACTACTTTATATTGGGAAACCAATCAGAGGCTCATCCCTAGGAGAGGCTAATTCTCCTCCCAGCAGTCACTAATTAGTTGCCGCTAGTTCTTGATCTAAGGCTGAGACCCCACAGAATTTCTACCTTCCATGTTAACAGACCATTGATGTTGCCATTGTTCTGGTCTTGTTGTTTTTGGTTTTTTGGCATTTCTAGGAGAGACTGTTTTACAGCAAACTTCCTGGTATTCTAGCTCTTAAGTCTTTTTCCTGCCTCTTCAGAGATGTTTCCTGAGCTGTGGACATGGAGCTGTGATGCAGCTGTATCTGCTGGGTCTTGGTGTGTCCAGCTGTGGTTTTCTGCCACAGTCGCTATTTGTGATAGAGATTTCTTTCATGAGGGATGGTTCATGAACCTGGAAGAATTTTTAAATTGGAGTATATCTATTTAATATAACCAAAATAGTTTATTTAATGTTTTGTAATTACAAATTTATATATCAGTTATATGAGTGCTTTTACATCTTGGTTTGTGATATGTTTATAATCCAGAAATATTCATGCTTTTGTAAGTTTAGTGGGGAATCTAATAAGGAGAGAAGTAACTTTAAAAAAGAATTTTAAAGTTTTTTTTTTAGTTTTGAAAATGAGAAAGCTTAATTTAAAACATTCAGAAGGCAATTATTAGATATTTATGTACATTAAACAAAAAACTATAGTACTAAAGGATCCTAAATTTGTAATTTAAAAGTAGCCTTACATGACTTGGTTCACTGTTGTCATAAGAATGTTCTGTATTAATCTGTGTATGTATATAGGTTTGGTTTTAAGATTTTTTTTCATTTTTTTACATTATGGTATAATTACATCATTTCCCTTTCCCTTTCCTCCCTCCATACCCTACCATATACCCACTCTACCATATACCCCTCCTTGCTTTCTTTTCAAACTAATGGCTTTTTTCATTAATAACTCTTACATATATGTATTTTAAAATGTCTTCTTAAATCAACTTGCTCAGCTCCGTATAATGTTGCTTTTATGTATGTTTTTACGGATGACAGTTTCCATTCAAACAGCCTATTGGTGTGCACTTCCCTGGGAACGACTATTTCTCCTGCTCTCAACCGTCCTTAGTAGTTGTTGTGTGCTTCCCTGAATTGTTTTGCCAAGTCTATTTGTTGTCCTTGTTCAGGAAGTCATGTTAGTGAGACTTTGTGGGTGTGGCTTCTGACATTACTAGGAGACATAATCCCAAAGCAAACTTCCTGATCCTCTCTCTAGCTTTTACAATCTTTCCATCCCATCTTCCTCCCTTAGGCTCATGAACCATTTTAGGGTCTTTTGAGGTTTGTGCTTACTATATGTCTTAGGGGTTCTATTATTGTGAAGAGGCACCGTGACCACAGCAACTCTTATATGGAAAACACTTAATTGGGGCTGGCTTACAGTTTCAGAGTTTTAGTCCATCATCATCATGGCAGGAAGCATGGCAGCATGAAGGCAGATGTGGTGCTGGAGAAGGAGCTGTGAGTTCTACATATTGATCCACAGGCAGCAGCAGGAGAGTGTGCCACATGGCTATAGCTTGAACATGTGAAACCTCAAAACCTACCCCAACAGTGACACACTTCTACCAATGCCACTTCTACTCCAACAAGGCCATACTCCTAACAGTGTCACTCTCTATGGGCCATGCATTCAAACACATAAGTCTCTAGGTGCCATTCCTATTCAAACCACCACAACATATAACCCACACTGGTCTCAGATGCCTGACCTTCCTGCCTTAATTTCCCTAGTGCTGAGACTGGGGGCATATGCCCTCTTTCTGACTGCATGATCTTCAGTATTATCGAAGTCAGTGTTTATATTACTATTTTACCTGGGTGTCCATATATATCTGTAACATCTGAGAATGGCTTTTTGTTTTTGAGGTACAAAAGCACATATAATAATCCGTTATTTGAGCCAGCAATATAGTGAGGTTAAGGCCCTTGGCAGTAAGCCAGACAAAATGAGTGTGATCCCCATAACCCACACAGTAAAAGAGAGCACTGATTCTTACAAGTTATCCTCTGAACTCTGTATCCATACCCACACTCACACCTTCAGCAAATAAATATAATTTTTTTTAAAAAAAGACCAATCTTTTTATAAATGTAATCTCTGAAATCTTATTAACTGTAAATCATGAAATTTTTAAAATTCTAATGCAGATAAGATATTACCTATCACATGGTGACTGTACACATTTCATTGGATTTGTAAACTATTTGCAAAGCTAAGTGAACCACTGCCCTATCATTAGTGGTCATAGTTTTGACTGCCAGAAGGGAGCAACATTTTACAGTTGCTGTTATAGCTGCTGCAGAGCCAGGGCAAATGGGATAACAGTTATGGACACAGATACTCTGTTTCTGTTCAGAAACCTCGTAGGCGTCTCCTCTGCCTCACTGCACAGTAGTGCATCTCGGGGCCACTCTCCCTTTGCTGTCAGGGAGACTGCGGAAGTTGCTGGGCAGGACCAGGACATTGTGTCTGTTTTTACCGTTTCCAGCCTTTCTAAAGTGGATAGGATATGAGGAGATGGTTGAGAATGGATTTGTTACATGGCCCAATCAGCTGAACATGGATAGTCTTGGTGGTGAATGTAATAACAGCTAATGTGTAGCTGGCCTTACCACATGGGAGACACTGTCTTCACCCTTTATACAGCTTAACTGGATTCAGACAATAGCTTGCTAAGGAAAATCCCACTATAGATCCCGTCTCATAGAAGGCATAGAGAGATGGTCAGAATGGGAGCTGAAACCCAACCACAAGAACTGACTCTGTAATGGCCCATTCAGGATAGAGGAGACTTTCCGTACAATTTTCACTTCTAATTTACAACCTGTTTAAGTTAGCCAAATAATGAGTACAGGAGAAGAAAAATAGAAATTTTAAACTATTATAGTTTATTTTTCCCCAAATCCCTTTGCTTATGGTTGATGTGGTCATTTGCAGTCTGAAAGCGAACAGCTTTGCTGCTGTCTTTGTTGGGTAAGTCCCAATGAAAACTGGCTCTCTGCATCCCTTGACTCAAATTTTCAGCATCACCTCTGTATTAAAACAAGTTCAGAGATTTTGTTTGAAGTTATTCTTGCCTTTTGCTATTTGGTTTAAGTCGTATTTTGTGCTTTATGTCTAGATGGTTAAGGGCTGAAATACTTACCACGAAAAGCCATATAATCCCTCTGTAACCAACTTCATAGACCAGTAATTCATGTAACCATGTTAGAGTAACAGCCTTTTTTTTTCCTTCTGGAAGGTTGGGTTAAACTTGAGCCTGTGAATTCTGTGTATTAGCAGCACACTTTAAACAGTTCTTTAAGGAGACTGGGCTTTCCATCCCTCTATTCCCATGTTAAATGCCAGGTTTTAATCATTGTATCACATACTTCCCCTAAAACCATTGAAGCATTGTGAGATTTAAAGAATGTAGGTCATAAAACAATGGGAAGTTTTAAAAAAAAAGCTCCATAGCACATACACTATAAGCAGCAGAAAATGGCCCCAGCAAGAGATTCTTCCCTGCTTCCTCTAGCCCTTTCTACTTGAGTTAGTTGTCTTTGTGTCTTGGCTCTCTTCTGCACACTCTTTAAATGGGCTCTCACTTTACCATAATATCAGTAACCACTGAACAAAAATTAGCTATTAATAGGTTCAACCTATGGGCCAGCACTCTGCAGAACATTAGACATTACTCATCTCCTGTAATATTTATAATAACTTCATGAAGTGGATGCCTTTCTTCCCCTTGAGAGTTGGAGATCAGTGGGAATGAGGAGAGGGTAAAGGGGAACTTTACTGACTTGCAGAGAACCTGTGTTCAAATCTATTTATATTAAAAATCCACATATTGCCTTCCCCCACTATTCTTACTCTTTTCTATGGTTATGGTGTATCCTGTGTCCTTATAAGTTAAATCAATTAGGCAAATTCTGTGCCCTGAGTTTTAGACCTGTGAACATACTAACCATCTAAGCATCTTTAATAACTTTTTTAAAGCAATTAATTATCTCATGATATCTCAACCCCTCCACAACTGAGCTCCTTTCCAGGCTCAGTTTCTTTTATTACGAAAGATGTTCCTGGTTTTGATCAATGCAGTCCATCTACATCATGAAGCCCAAGCCAGACACCTGAAAATCAACCTCATCTTTTTTTTTTATAATAGTTCCTTAAATGCAGATCAAGAATTTTCTATTCTTCATCTTCTTCTCCCTACTTTCATTGGCACCACTACTAATTCATGCAAACCACTTAACATGTCTCTCCTTTTTCACCTTGCCATAGGGTGTCTCACTCAGAGTGCTTTCTCTGGGTAGAAATGACTGCATGCTTTTGAGATAGTCCATCACTCACATAAAGATAAATTCCAGACTCCTCAGCATAGCCAGCGAGCTCTCAGTGACTTACCCCTCTCTGAGATGCCTTCTTCACCTCTAACTCTCTGCCCTCTGTCCTATGCATTATCTCAGTTCTCTGGGTAGTTCATTATCCCCCGAAACCCTGCTGCCATGGCTGTGACAGCCAGAATCAACCTCCCTTTTCTAGCGTCTCTGCTACTCTCCAAGCCATTCCTTTAGGTGTAGGTGTCTAGGAAGCCGCTGGGCCACTTGCCCCCTTCCCTTTCCAGCATCATGCTGATTGTCCCTCCTTAAGGATGTGCCGGGTTTCTGACCCAGCATTCATCACACTGTGTCATATACCCTTTGTGACCTGTCTTTTTCCTTCCCATAAGTGAGCACCTTAGGCTAGAAATCAGCCTCTTCATCTTTTTCCTTTCCTCCGTTTTCCATTTTCAATTTTCAGGAACCTAAAAAGTCACTTTAGTTTGCTTTTCATTTTAGATGTGCCTGAGTTCCTGGTAAGTGGTTGCAGATTTGGTTCCTTATGCTCTCTCTCCTCACCTCTGCTTAGCTGGCATGCTCCAACCCCTTTGCCCTGTTAGCTTTCAATGTAATTACAGCACAATTTGTGGTCATCAGAAGAACCAATGTTTATAAAATTGCCACTTTCAAATATTCCTTGTTTCCTTAGTACATTTTGATACTAAAAAAAAAATGCCTTATATATGGTAATTTGTATTCAAGACAGATATTTTGGCTCATGATTCTTGAAGATATCTAAAGTCAGAGAGAGCTTCAATGAATTCTGTTTTTGCAAAGGGCTCGTTCTCCTCTCCACAAATAATACCTTGTTACTTTGAACCTGTATGGTGGTGGAGGGGGCGGCCAGCTCTCCAGCATCTCTTTTTAAGGGCACTATTCCCATCAATTTCAGCACCGCCTCATGATTTAATCACTGCATAACAACTCTGTATCCTAAGGATTAAGTTGCTGTTTGTATATTTGGGTGGTATACTAGCATTCAGACCATAGCGATTCTTATAAGATTGTTAATTTTAAAGTTAATGCAAACTAAAAAAGTACTTAAGATTTGTGTATATCTGTTGCTGGTTTTTTTTAAACTTCTTAAAATAAATCTGTGTAAACATCCACAGTTGTTTTTATAGATTGTCCGGCCTCAGATCCTAAGTCCTCTTTTCCTCCCAGAGTCTGTTTCCTACTTGGT
Organism: Ondatra zibethicus; assembly: GCA_004026605.1. Lineage (NCBI taxonomy): Eukaryota > Metazoa > Chordata > Mammalia > Rodentia > Cricetidae > Ondatra > Ondatra zibethicus. The sequence continues at coordinate 153,915 of PVIU01001084.1, read as the reverse complement.
AAACTCGGGGCTGCTCTGGGTCTAGATCCTGGCAGTCCTGGGAGTTCTCTATTATTTCCTATATATCTTCTTCCTCTTCTGGATCCCTTGCTTTGCTCCTCGGCCCCTTCTAAATTTCTGTTTTGTTTTTACTTTTCTCCCTTATTTTGTAAGAGCACAATGTGTTAGTCAGCCTTCTGTTGCCTTGAAAAAATACCCAAGTTTCAGGGGAGAATTTTGATTTTGGCATGCAGTTTTAGAGACTTTAGTTCATTATCTACTGACTCCATTGTTTCTAGTCCATGATAAAGCAGAACAACCTTAGGGTCAATATACGTCCAGGGATGCTCATCTCATGTTAACCAGAAACCTAGAGAAAAGGAAGCGAGGGGGCTGGAGAGATGGTTCAGCTGTTAAGAGCATTGCCTGCTCTTCCAAAGGTCCTGAGTTCAATTCCCAGAAACCACATGGTGGCTCACAACCACCTGTAATGAGGTCTGGTACCCTCTTCTGGCCTTCAGGCATACACACAGAAAGAATATTGTATACTTAATAAATAAATAAATATTTTTTTAAAAAAAAGAAAAGGAAGTGATAGAGCAGGCTGTTGGCCCAAGGGCACACCTGCTAGGTGGATCTCTCTCCTCTCAATAGTTCATTAAATATGTCATCGGGGGTCAACCCAGTGATGAGGTTTAAGCTTTCATAAGCTGATCACTTCCCCAGAGCCATGTCAGTCAAGCCTTTGGCCCATGAGCTCTGGGGATATTTTAGATCCGAACTCTAACATTAAGAAATCATGTCTAGATGACTGACATCTGAGCATGGCTATTTTCTGTCCCCATGTTCCTGGCAACGGAGCCTCTGCTTCTCTGGAAATAATGTCCCTTCAGAAGCTGGAAGTCATCTACCTCCTGACTTTTGAAGTTGAGTATGCTATTGAGCAGCCTATCCCATCCTCAGCTGCTCCCTTTGTAGCTGTTTGGGATTGTTTGCCTATCATTAGCTTTAAGGAAACTTTTGGGATGTGTTTTTCCTGGGTGTGTCAAATTTTAGTGTTCTGTCTTGGCTGAAGAAAATGCCAAGGCTCCCATACTTTATGTTGATGTTGTCTCTGCAAATGCTACCTCTCCTGACCATGACACTCCAAGGCCCCACCAGTCCTTGTGGGGACTGTCCTACTCTTGTACTTTCCAGGGCCTTTCTCATGCTCTGGTCCATACCGCCTTTTTGGTTTTTTCATTTGTTTGTTTTGTAATAAGAGAAGGACTTTCAAATAGTGTCTTTTCCATACTACTTTGAGACCAGTATTTCCAACTGAACCCCTGAAATCACATCTGGTGTCACTACTGATATCTCCCACAAAAGAAGCTCATTGCCTTCTCTGACCATTATAAACCTCCAAACTCAAAATTCTCCCCATACTTTACCTTCTTTCATCCATGGGCAGCCAAAGACCTCAGGCATGTCCCTCAGCAGCTCCCCCTTCTTCCCAGCCTCCCCTGTTGATTCAGTGTGGAAATACTGCTCCTAGCCTTGCCTTTCTCCATTTCCCTCAACACTGCAATTTTCAAATTTCCATTTATGAGTTATGGAGGCAATATGTTATTCAGTTCTACTGGCACACTCTTTCAGGTAGTTGTTTAAGAGTTTTCAAAGAAGAAACAAGGCTGTATTTTTAATATAAATTGGCCTTATTTCCTTGGTTCATAATGTAAGATATATGTATAAAGCAATTGATTTTATATGTTGGCCTGTTTATCTGCTGTTTCTTCTGCCGAGCACCTTCTTCCCCTAGTAGTCTCCACCCCTTCCTGCTGACCTCAGGCTTGTGCTCATGAGAACTGAAGAGAGTTCTTGTTAATCCTTAGAACCCAAGTATCAAGTGCATAGTGATGCCCATGAGAACTGAAGAGAGTTCTTGTTAATCCTTAGAACCCAAGTATCAAGTGCATAGTGATGCCCCAGTGCAGACTACCATGTACCAGGTAAACATATGTTGGGCAAATACCCTCCTCATATCCCCCCATCTTCTACATTAACTTAAACAGAAATAGAGATGACTTGCACAGAGTCAATTTACACTTCAAACCAGAGGTTCTTTAGCAAGAATATGAGACATGATTATGTCCTTAACCAAGACACAAGAATTATAACGGGCTAGACATCTGATTTCTATCAAACAACTGGATTTTGCTACCTATTAAAAAAAGAAAACATAAACCCAGGCAGTGGTTGTGCACAGCTTTAATTACAGCACTTGGAAGGCAGAGGTAAGTGGATTTCTGTGGGTTCACGTTCAGACTGGTCTACAGAGCTAGTTCCAGGACAACCAAGGCTACATACACAGAGAAACCCTGTCTTGAAAACAATAAAAATAAAAATAAAAGGAATCCGCTATCCCTGTCTTGCAGGAGCTACTTGTCTCATAATAGTTCTGTCTAGGAAACTGTAACTTTCGAAAGGATGTGTTGTGATAACATGCCATATGCACTGAGCTAGCACACATGGGCCAGGGCATGGTCTCACATGGTCTCAGTTTCTGTCTTGGAGAGTGGTGGGAACTAGCTGGGGAAAGAAAATGAGAAAGACACTTTATAGAAAGCTGCATGTTCAGAGTCATGAAACAGAGACTGTGGCGCTGTGTGAGTCCACTCATGAGCATAAGCATGTCAGCATCTGTCCCCAAGGGACCAGCAGTAACTTAACCTTGGCACAGTGTAATCTAACACCCAGCCATATCCAGTCATGTTTAACTGTTCCCTGTCCAGGATCAAAACAAACACTTGTATTTAATTGTCTTCCTCATTTTCCTTTCCCCTAAACCAATTCTTTGTTTTTTTTCTTCCCCACTCTTCTTTTGCAAGCAAACAAATACACACACACACACACACACACCCAATCCTTTTATTTATTTAAATGTTTACTTTTGCTACCTTAAATGTTTAATATTATATGAACTATGTTTAGGAAAAATGTTATTAAATTTGAGCGTAAACTTTTAAAGATTAGGTAGGTAGTTACTGAATTATCTGAAGTATTTAATGTGCTTTAAAGTAGACATTGAGATGCTTTAGAGTGAAATCTATGTGTAAATTGACAGCCTCTGAATACTCTGCTTCTCACCCACCGTTTCTGATAACACCTCCAAGGTTTAGTTCTCTTCTAAAAATATGAAGTCGAAGCAGATGGAAAAGCAGCTGATACATATTTATATGTATGTATCTGTTTATAAACTGTAAATGAGTGTGGTTTTTGTACTCTGCCACATTCACGTGTCAACAGTTCTCTATAAAGAGAGTGTGTCTCCAAAAGGAGGGAAAACAGTGGAAAAAAGTTCTTAGGAAAATAGTTTCCTCTGTTTTAGATACGCTCTTAAGATACCAGGCATACAGTTCAAGAAAGCAAGCCAGCAAATACCTTCTTTTGCAGGGACAAGTGAATCCCTAGTGTTTTGTGAAGCAGAGATGGACAAGTAGCCTCTCTGAAGTTACTTCTCCTTCCTGTTTTCAGTAATCTTCAACATTGGTAGCTATAAATACCTATGAATACAGTGAGATAATCTGCCTTTGTAGACAGAGTTGGCACCAAATCTAAATTCTTTCTTAATTATACAGAGAATTTAATAATACAGGGAACATGGTTGTTTAGATTTTTTTAAAGCCTCCCTGGGTTTTTCCATTTTAACTGTAAAAGATAACTTTCATAAATTCTATAAAACTTTGTCACAATTATTATGTGTCACCTCAAGTCAAGGGAAAGTTGTGTGGTACATACATACATGAATACATGTGTATGAATGTATATGTTTGTGTTGTATTTATATGCATTGTATATGTATATACATGTATCTGTTGTACATGTGTGTATATATATTGTATCTACCAGAAGCACAATCACAGAGGCACACATGGAAATCTCATTTTCTACAGTAAGTTTTGGCAGCTTCTATACAGTAGAGGCACTGCACCACACCTGGTCACTTTTAGAAATGAATCTGATGTTTAAAGCATAACTCATTTCTACAAGAGAAAATATGATTTATGATAACCCAAGACACCAATCTGACCAGAACCACATTCCATTTAAACTCACCGCGCCACTGATGTATGAGAGCAGTGCTCCACACCGCATCTGTGGAGCCCTGCCTTCTCCAGTGGACAGCAGCACGAGCCCTGGGAGATGAACGTATTAAAAGATGGTAGATTTGTGACAGAGTTGGAGCCTTTCTTCTTTTGAAATACCTGGCTTCGTAGTGGTGTTCTGTCCTTTTCCTCTCTAGCATTGCCATCACTCGTTTGCATGTGTGTTTTGACATTGCTTTGTTAACCCTGAGGGCTGATGGAATTCCCTGTATCTCTTTTTACAGAAGGTGACGAGACAGGAGTGATGGATAGTCTGCTGGAGGCCTTGCAGTCAGGGGCTGCCTTCCGGGACAGAAGGAAAAGGACACCAAAGCCAAAAGGTGAATTCTGTGCTTGTTTCTTTCGAGGGAACAGTCACAGGGTGGAGCAGTTTCTCCCCTAATTCTTTTAAAGTCCTATGTCACGACTACAGTGCTGTGGGCCATAATTGTTCCTGAGTTTCCTCTAAGTTTGCTTAATCCTTCACAGAGACAGATGTCACCGAGAGATGCATTCCAGTTAGCTGGTGTCAGTAACACATTAACAAATGAACGCACCGAACATAGAAAATCCTGATTAGTGTGACAGGCCTCATTGTCTCTGTAGAGTTTGCTGGAGCACAGATAAACTGGAAGGAAAAGTCATAGCGGAGCATTGCTGCTCCAAGTATTTCAGGGCACTGAAGCACTGAGTCGTCGCTAAGAATACTTAAGCTTGGAAACTCATGGAATACTCTTACTTCTTAAGTTGAACATGCCTCTATATTAAATTTCTCCCTCTCACTCTCTCTCGGCAGATATTCGGCAGAGTCTCAGTCCAATGTCTCAGAGGCCTGTTCTCAAAGTTTGTAACCATGGTAATAAACTTTATGCATAAATTGCATGTTATTCTTATCTGCTTTTATCCTGTTGATCTGTGAGTTTTGCTGTGCTGCTATTGAAGTTCCCAGGTTCCAGGATAAATAAGATAGTAAAGCTGTGCAGATGTGTATCTTTGCTCTGAGATTGGGCCTCCATCTTTCCATGCTGCTTTATTGCTTTGAGCTGTTGCTTCAGTTTTTGTAATTAGGTTGCAAGTAGATGTTTTGTCAAGAGTGTTGTTGGAAGTTACATTTGCACATTTCTGACCAGTGTCGTCCAGCGCACCATTTTACAGCAATGTGATTTCGTGGTAACTGCTTTTAAATAGTGGATTCACTGTGCATCAAGACACGTGAAGTCCTGAAACCTGTATCCATTCCCCTGCCTTTGTCACTACAGTGACAAATACTTCCACTTTCATTTTGGACAAACCATAAATATCGATGAGCTGTATATACTGTTGCAATGGGATGACCACAGCTGTAAACTGAACTGTCTTCATCTCTGATGTTTACCTTAAAGGACTTGGGTCCTTTAAAAGATCCCAAATGAATGTAATCCACCCACCTGCATTTACCCTACCCACTATTTAGGAGACCATCTTACACAGATTTGATCTAATTCACTTGGTGTCTGTTCTGTCAAGTTCTCTGTTAATTGGATTCTGCTTACCTTATGTAGTCAAAACCATGTTCATCTTTTGTGAGTCCTGTTGGCTCACAGTGAGCTTATCATCAAAGTTTGCTGAATTTGACACCAAAACTACCTGACAAATTTTATTTGAAGCCTTTGGGAGTTAGTTTCTATAAGTATTAAGATGAGACTGAGGGAGTGTATGCCATGCTTCTAACTAATCTCAATGAGGTCAAGTAAGAAAACACAGGGATTTAATGATTGCCTAGTAGCTATGTAGTCATAGTATTTTTAGGAAACGCTGAAGAAATGACCAGAAAGATGAAATCTGTAGCAGTATTTTAAATAGGTCTTTCAACTTTTTAAAGTATGCTTTGACTTTTGATTTGCCTTTTCCTGTTCTAACAATGGCAAGAAAAAAAATGGAACAAGTGGTGTTCGTTATAGGTATTACATCATTCCAAATCTTAGCTTATGATCTTACACCATCATGGCTTGCAGAATTATAAAGTATAGAGAATGGTGAGTACCTGAACTTTAGAGATGATTTTCTTTAGCAGAGAAGCGAATGGAAATCCACAGAGGCTGAAGACAGCCCTGTGACCATAATTAAGTTCTCTAATTCCTACCATACTTTTTTTTTAATTACATATAGGCACTTTTCAACTAATAAAAATTTTATGTTTTTGCACATTATTCTTAAAGTTAAGTTTGGTCATTTGTATTTATTTCTACTTTGTTAAAAATATAAAGAAGAAATAATAGATAGCAATATAAAACCACTAAAGACAATAACTGATCGTATTAGAAAAAAGGATGACATATCTCCTTCGGCTATTGTATAACTTTTATAGTTACAACTCAGCCCCCATTGTAAATCATGAAAAAGAAAAAAGAAAAAAAACACTAAGCTCAGTGATTATTTTACTATGGTGGTTACTATGACAGCATTATAAGGATAATTTAAAATACGTATTTCAGATGCTATGGAGGCAAAAGCTATGTTAGGCACCTTTGCACACCAGCCTTGGGGAACTGAGTCCTTCTGTGACTATAATGTTAATAAATGTCTGGGGTGTAACTGCTCGGCTGTGGTTGCTTATAAACTGTGGTATTTCTGTTCATTATAGAAAAGCTGCTGAACATTGCATTCTTAGAATGCTAATATGTACTATCTTAATGCTTGGGCTATTGTGATAATTAAGCTAGGAGATTACACAGCAACCAAAAGAAATGCACCACAACAGACAAAAATTCTTTTTTCTAATATTCATATAACCAATTAAATTCTCTTTAGCAATTTTACACTGACATTTATTGTTTCCCCTTTACATTTCTGTCCAAGTGAAATGAATCTAAATGACCAAACTTATCCTAAGAACAATGCACATGAACATAAACCTTTTTAGGGTCGATATTGAAAAGTCCAGAGGACCAGGACTATTTGTAGAATAAGATGATATTTTAGAGTTAATTGTATTCTTTCCAAAGGTACTTTGTTTACTTCATTAAAAATATTAATACTACAACTGAACTGTGATAGCAATGCAACATTGAATCTTTTTAACTTTTTAATTTGTTTCTATATGTTTTGAAATAATGCCAGATATTTAAATTTTCTGCATGTATATTTGTTGATGTTTACGTCATAACTTATTTTTTATTTATAAGATTTCTTGTAATTGTTTTAAGTTTCATAGTCTATTCACATTATAATAAATAATATAGAATAAACTGAGTTATTTTATGTAGCCAGAATGCTTTCTATGTATCCTGTTTACTTCTCAACATCCGTGTTTCCATGTCATAGTTGAAAGTAATCAAAAATGAAACAAGTCTAGTAGCCTCCTTAAAGACATTCTTCCCTTCTCCATGACATCAGAGTCCAAGTTCATAGCCTGTTTTCCATACCACCTTGGAAGGAACTCTGTGATCAGTGTTTGTTTCTTCCCATGTAGGACCCGCTATCTCTTGTGGCAGAAGGTAAAGCTACTTAGACTCCCTCTCTGGGAGGCTCTGCAGCCTCTGGTGTGCTTTGCCTCTTGTTCACAGATGTAACCACTAGATAGCACTGTTATGCTAGCCTTCAGCTTCCCAAAAGCATTCTTCAGGAATGATGGCCACTTTTCATTTCTTTTAATAAAACCACTGTGGAAACATCTACCTTAGGTTAATAAACGGATACCTTTATAAATATCAGGCAAGATGTGGGCTATATATAAACATATATTTAAATTACATACATATAAACATGTACCAAACTACAAATACATATATATACACATGTGTACCAAGTCACAAATTTAATCTCTTTAGCTGCTGTTTTATACTTTTGTCTTCATATATTTTAGTGGCTATTTCTTGTTAATGTCTTTTTAAAACCATAGCTGTTGTTCCGAACTCTCGATAGATAGATAGATAGATAGATAGATAGATAGATAGATAGATAGATAGATAGATAGATAGATAGATAGATATAGCTATAGTTATAGTTATAGATGGGATTTATTGGAATGACTTACAGGTTTCAGTCCAACTAATCCAACAATGGCTGACTGTGAATGGAAAGTCTAAGAATCCAGTAGTGCTCAATCTACAAGTCTAGATGTCTCAGCTCGTTTTCAGTAGATGCTGGAATCCTGAAGAATCACTGGCTCTCATGCCAGTGAAGGAATGGACTTGCTGATTCAAAAATTGGTGAGAAAGACATCTGGATTAAAAGTCAGATAGTTCTATCCAAATTGGCAAAAGATGTGAAGATACTTGTGTCCCTTATCAGTGCTCATCAAAAGGTATCTTCAGCTGAGGAGAAATTCAGTAATCAAGTAGCTAGGATGACCAAGTCATGAACAGTTGTCCTCTTTTCCAGCCAATCCCAAAGTGGCCATGGTTACAGAGATTTGGATTATGCATGGACTTTCACTAAATGAGGCTGACATGGCTACAGTTGCTGCTGAAGCAACAAGAGGGACCAACACTGAGCCCCAGATATGGGTGGCACTATTCCCTGTGGGACTAGCCAGTGACTTTGTGCCAAGTTGACTAGATAAGGCCACTTCCTCCATGGAAAAGGCAATACTTTGTACTCACTGGAGTGGTTATTTATTCTGGTTGTGGAGTTGTCTTTCCTGCACATAATGTTCTGCCAAAGCCACTATCCATGGATTTAGAGAATGCCTTATTTACCATCATGGTATCCCACACAGAATTGCTTCTGACCAAGGAATACAATTTATAGCCAGGGAAGTATAGCAGCAGGTACACAATTATACAATCCACTGGTCTCACCATATCCCCACCATCCTAAAGCATCTGACTTCAAAAGGTGGAATGGCCTTTTGAAGACAGATTTACAGCGCCAGTTCCAATTAGCAGCCTGGAGGACCGAGTCAGTGTTATTTAGAAGGTGGTATGTGCTTTAAATCAGAGTCCAATATAAGGTACAGTTTTTTCCATATATGAAATCCACATGCCCAGAAATCAAGGGATGTAAAAGAGAATGGGTCCACTCATCATCACTCCTAATGACCCACTAGGAAAATTTTTACTTCCTGTTCCTGTAACCTTTAGTTCTGCTGGCCTAGAGATTTTGGTTCCAGAGATAGTAGTGCTCCTTCTAGGAGCCACAACAAACATTCCATTGAACTGGAAGCTCAGACTTTCCCCTGGACACTTTGGGCTTCTAATGATGATAAACCAACAGGCTAAGAAAGGAGTAACAGTGTTTGGAAGGTCAAAGATACAGATTACCATGGGGAAATTAGATTGCTTCTCCACAAGGTAAGAGATACTATGTATGGAGTTCAAGAGATACCTTGGGGTCTCTTGGTGCTACCATGTCATATGATTAAAGTCTATGGGAACCAAAACAGCCTAATCCAAACAGGATGCAAAGGGGCACAGACCCATCAAGAATGAAGGTATGGGCCAGAACCTGCTGAGATACTTGCCAAAGCTATAGGAAATACAGGACAGATAGGAGAGGAAAATAGTTACAACAGCCAGCTATTGCCACATGTCCAGGTACTGAAAAGAGAATTTTAATTGACATGAGTGTTTCTGTCATATTTTAACAATGCATTTGTACAGATATTTATGTTTGCTTTCCACAATTTCTTTATCGTGCGGTGCAATATCACTTAAGAGAATATCGATGGTTATCGTATTTAAGTTTGAGATATTAAAAGAATATCATCTGAACATTGCCACCTATTTTAAATTTATGTATTTGTGGTTTTACAAGGGATAGCTATATCATGTTAGGCATAATTATGACCTGGTTAAGTATATAATTGGATTGTGATTGTATGTGCGATAGTTATATCCTGTATAGGCATCATTATGACCTGGTTATTGTTTTTGTTTGGAAATTAATCACAACATCAGGGAATATTATTGTGTGTTAGTTGACTTGTGATGGCTATTCTTGGTTGTAAACTTGACCACATCTGTAACTAAAACCCAAAAATGGAGAGCATACCTGTGAGAGATTTTTGCTTAATTTCAAAAAGGAAGATTCTAATCTGGATCTTGAGGGAGGAAGACACACCTTTAGTCCAGATCTAATCTGGCCTACACATTCTTCTCCTGGAAGACCATATAAGGACATGAAAAAAGGAAGTTTGCTCTTTGCCTGCTTGCCCTCACCTTACTAGTAAGTTCATTCCTTCACTGGCATTAGAGCCTACTTCTTCAGGATTCCAGCATCTACTGAAAACCAACTGAGATAGCTAGATTTCTTGGCTGAGCAACTACTAAATTCTTGAATTTTCTATTTATAGCCAGCCATTGTTGGATTAGCTGAACTATAGCCTGTAAGTCATTCTGATAAATCTCTTCTCTATAGAGAGAGGGATTCATTCTATAAGTTCTTTTACTCTAGAAAACCCTGACAAATACACACACACATATCAAGCCACAAATTTAATCTTATTAGCTGCTATTTTAAATTTTTGTTGTCGTATCTTTTACTGACTATGTATTGTTTATATCATTTTATTTATTTTTTTTAATTTTCTTTTTTTGATTTATTTATGTATTATGTGTACAGTATTCTGTCTGCATGTATGCCTGCAGACCAGAAGAGGGCACCAGATCTCATTACAGGTGGTTGTGAGCCACCATGTGGTTGCTGGGAATTGAACTCAGGACCTTTGGAAGAACAGGCAGTGCTCTTATCCGCTGAGCCATCTCTCCAGCCCTGTTTATATCATTTTAAAACAATAGCTATAGTTCCAAACCTTATAATTTACCTTAATATGCATAGAGCATCTCTTATTTCAGAATTTAAGAAAAACTAATTAAATATCCTTTGAACTTTTGCACTAAAATACCTCAATATACATTTGACACCCTGATATAAAGAATTCTTTCTCCAGTGGCCATCAACATCAGTGAAATATTACATATAGCCAGCTATCTATACCTTATCCTGTGCAAATCTCTACCAAAAATATTTGGGTGACATCTTTTACTGTTCTCTTTTCTTTCACTTTGGCTTTGAAATCCTAGGCTGAAATTGAATTATTTATCCTTGATAATCCACTATCTATTCAAAAGCTATATTAAGTGTTCCTTTGGCACTTTGGATTCATATTCTAAGGTCATGACTATAGCTCAGTCAGTGACAGAGTGCTTGCTTAGTATGTTCAAGACATTGAGGTGGTGGTTGGGGGTCTTATGGTATAGATAACTGATACTTAAAGGTTGGCTTACTGGTGCGGATACACAGCTGTAATTCTAGTACTATCTTGGATTGATTTCTATTGCTATAATAAACACCATGACCAAAAGCAACTTGGTGAGGAAGGGGTTTATTTCTTCTCATAGCTTACAGTTCAACATAAATGGAAGTTGGGACAGGAAGTAAAAGCAAGAACCTGGAGTCAGAAATAGAAACCCTGGAGGAAAGCTGCTTATTGACTTGCTCTCCAGAGCTTGCTCAGCTTGCTTTCTATGTAACTTGGGGCCACCCACACAGCTGTGGCAGTACCCTTAGTAGGCTAGGGCCCCACATCAATACTTAGTAAGGATAATTCCGCTAAAAACCTGCCCACAGGCCAATCTAATGGAACCATTCCCTCATTGAAGGTTCTCTTTTCCAAGATTACTTTAGCTTATGCCACACTGACAAAAAGCTAACCAATGCAATTGACCCCTTGTCAACTTAACACTCAAATATATCTCTGTTAACCCATAACATTTCCTTTCTTGCTTGTCCCCAGGAACTCTTGGTAATATTACAATGTAAAAGATTTTAAAAGTTACACAGTCTTTAAAAAATGTAAACATTTTAAAAATTCATTCAGCACCAGCAAACCAACATCAATTGTCAGAATAAAGCATAAGTTTTACATCAGTGGGCTGGTCTCTGGTAAATCACAAACATTTATTCAACCCAGGTTGACCAGAAGTCACAGATTCAGAATTAAAATTATAACATCAATGACTCCTATGGAGTTTTTAGGAGGCTTTGAAACTTCAAAACCAGGCCTCTATCTAAGTTTCTATCAGTACTCTTAGCTTCCAGACTCCTACAGAATAACCCACTGAGTGCTGAGCACTTAACCACTTTTTCAGCCCAAAGTTCTGACTGCTTCCACAATCCTCCCCAAAACAACACAGTCATTTGTTACAGTAATTGCCTACTCTCTAGCACCATTTTCTATATTAGTTTCTTTTTCTGTCACTGTGATAAAAACTGTGACCAAAGGCAACTTAGGTTTGGGGGATGGTTTAATCATCTTCCCGTTTATAGGCCATCATGAAGAAAAATAATGGCAGGGATTCAAGGAAGGGCAGTGCCCCTGGATGTGGGCACTGAAGTAGCAGCCATGGATGGACCCTGATTACTGGTTTGCATTCCATGGCTTGCACAGGTTGCCTTTTTTAAAAGATTTATTTATTTATTATGTATATAGTGTTCTGTCTGCATGTTTGCCTGCACACAAGAAGAGAGCATAAGATCTCATTATAGATGGCTGTGAGCCACCATATGGCTGCTGAGAATTGAACTCAGGAGTTCTGGAAAAAACAGTCAATGCTGTTAACCTCTGAGCCATCTCTCCCAACCTGCACAGGTTGCTTTTATAACCCAAGACCTCCTGCCCATAAGTGGTACTTCCCATAATGGATTGGGCCCTCCCACATCCATCGTTCATTTACTATGAAGATGTCTCCACAGACTTGCCTGCAGACTAGTCTGGTTGATACAGTTACTGATTTGAGGCTCCCTCATACCATATGACTCTCACTTATATGGAGCTGACAAAAAAACTAACCAGCTAACACTCAAGAGACTAAGGTAGTACGCAAGTTTAAAGTCAGGGCAGTTTGCTCCATACAGTAAAACCCTATCTTCAAGAGAAAGAAAGAATGGATAAATCAGAAACACCTAGTCAGTCTTGTTCATGATAAGCTGGTAGTAATTTCTATTCATTTGCTAAATGCTAGGGTACATATACAAAATTTTGGCAAGATCAGAAGATTAACTCAGACTTAGCTTCAGCATTTCAGGTATGGTCTCCAAGTGTAAAGAGAAATAAGTGCAGAGCCTGAAAGCAGGTGTGCACCCTAGCAGCAGTATGTGCACCTTCTTAGCAGGGCCCCTCTGAACCCCCTAAGAACCTGAGGATCTATGGTTTCTATTAACATCCTACCTTCCTATAGGATGACAACACGGTTCTTACCACATTCCTTTCAGTATCTGCCTTCCATGGGTTCTGTGGAGTGGAGACAGGGCTACCTAGCAGGATGCCTGTGTTATTCTCTGTGATAGCCCAGTACCCTACTGGATTGATGGTCAGAGCATAGATGTTAAACTAGAACATGCCACATGAATAGACTTTGTTCTGTATAGGCTAGAAAGGAACAACTAATGCATACTCAGAGCATAATCAAGTCTCTCAATGCTACCTACATAAGTGAAATTTAATATGCCAAGTGCTCATGCCCTCACTGTGAGTACGAGTAACCTCCTCTCCTCCCTTAAATGTTGTTTTTCATCATAAGGAGATATTTGACCACCACTGGTCTGAACTTGAAAGGCTGTTGGATCACATGTAACATGGGGGCCTGCTTGTTGGAGTTTCTGTCCTGTCCAGTTCCCACAGCCGGTAAGCCCCAAAGAAAATCACCCACAGTCTACATTAGATATAAACTGATTGGCTCATTAGCTCAGGCTTCTTATTAGCTCTCTATAGCTTATATTAACCCATTATTCTTATCTATGTTAGCCACATGGCTTGGTACCTTTTTCAGCAGGGCAGGTCACATCCTGCTTCTTCGGTGGTCTGGGCAGGAGTGCGGGAAGAACTTCCTTCTTCCCAGAATGCTCCTGTTCTTCTGGCTCCACCTTTACTTCCTGTCTGGTTTTCCCACCTATACTTCCTGCCTGGCCAATCAGCGTTTATTTAAAACATGATTGACAATACAGACAATTCTCCTGCACCAATCACATGTGGAAGGTAGGATATAATCTTGATTTAATCTCACCTAAGAGACTCGGAGTCCTTTTAAACCCTTCCCTAATGTAGTCATGAATGTTTAGCATTAAAATGAAAGAAAGATTATATCTGCTGAAACAAGTAATTAAGTCCAAACCTAGAGAAGATATCAAGTTACTCTTTCAGTTAAGCATAATAAAAATTTTAAAGCATTTTTTATGAAAATCCTATATTCTGAATTAGGGGTTTATGAATTATCTGGTTGGTTGAAAGTAAAGGAACACATAGAGAAGAGCAACATTGAGAATTTGTTGCCAGCCAAGGGATTTGGACTAATTTCACATTTGAGTAACGAACATAGAACTAAACGCACAGGGAAAAGCAGAAGGGAAGCATTCAGAAGGTCCTTTCAGTGGCCATGTGAACTGTGCAAGCGAGGGGAAGTGTCACTGACTGTTCTAAGATGGGAAGAAGGAACAGTCTCTGTCGAGAGTTGGCCCTGGAGTAGTGCTAGTCTTTTATAAGACTCATTAGTTGTCTAATGATGAACCTTTATAACCAAAGAAGAAACCCTGGAGAAGTAGACTCAGTGGAGGATGAGTAAGAAGAGAGAGAACAGCAGGAAACATGTGAGGAGGAAGATCCTCTAGGAGCTGGCCAGTAGTGCTTGTCTGGAGAACCTGATCACGGACAACATGAAGGTTCAAAGAGATGTAAGGGCTCAATGATCCTGTTCTCTTTTCTTAACTATTTGTTTTCTCTGTAACCTAGGATACAGTCCTGCTGCTAGTGCTTTTCCAAGTATTACAGATCCTATCATCCTTGGGTATTTTTCTTCCTTTTGTGGCAAAGGCTACAAATGTGAATTGTTGAGTCACCCCCTCATGGTGCATCTGCCTGTGATTTGATTGCATCCTCCTTAGATGGTTTTTCTTTTCATTAATAGGTACAGTAGTATTTTTCCCCCAGTTAAATGGATAGAGAGTAATCAGTAAAGATTTTTACAAACTATATGCAATTAAAAACCCTAATGATAAAACTATTTAACTGTGACAAAATAAGATAAAACATAATCAAAATTTTAGGCAAACAAGTATTACACATTTTTAGTGAACATCCATAACCTAAACAAAATTTTGCTATATTATCTTTACAGTAAATCAGTTCTTAATAGCCTTAATTTGGATTTGATTATCTATTTTTACACTCCCACTTATATATGGAGCTTTGAGAGATTTTTATAGAAATAAGATTGTATTGCCTCTAGGCACAGCTGCTCCACCACTCTTCAAGATTTGAAGTCAGAATTAAATGTGGAGCCAGTTAAATATCTTTGGATTAGCATATTTCACTGCAAAATAGCTCAAAGGGAGACATACAAGTCAGGTTTTGTGTCTGTGCATAAAAAACTTCCATCTATAGCCAACCTTAACCCTAATCCATACAGTCTTGGGCCCCCTTACTTCTCTACCTTTCTTTTCCTTCAGCAGCAAGAACGTGGCCTGGGGTAGAATTAGGAAATCGCAAAGATTTTCAGGGCTGTCTACTGAGTGCTAACTATCTAATGGCTTCTTTAAAAGCAAGGAGCCCAACGGGAAAACAGTTCCTGCCAAGAGAACCTCATCACAGTGGTAGATGGTGACAACATCCACTTCTATTTCTTTTAAATGTATCCTATTTAATATAGAAAGACATAAGGAACAATGTAGTGAAATTGTATGATTTCTCTAAGTATTATTGGCTTATTTGCTTGGGAAGATTTTTTGTTCTCTTGCTGATGAACTTGCGCCTGCCTAATAACCTAAGAAAGGAGCTATTAAAATGCTAATTGTTTTTGACACCTTTATGCTTGGGCTTTCAAGCAGAATTAAATGTTACTTGTAACTGTCAAAAAGTTAGATATTTCAAGGTTTTTTTTTTTAAGTCCAGGAACATAAACCAATTTGGGTGCTTTTCAGATTTTATTCAAATATCAGTGTCCTATATTTACTATGTAGTCAAGCAAAAGAGGAAGAGTCATACCAGCAGGGCTCCTGCCAAAGTAAGGATGCACTGGGGTAGACAGCAAAGGCCTTTCTTTTCTAATTTCATAGTCAGGGCAGGGCAACCTTTTGTCATAGTCATTATCAGGCAGACTCTTAAGCATGAGCAGCCTAGAAAACTCTCAAGTAGTGAAGACTTCAAATTGTTTTCAAAGGCCATTTATGCAGGAAACAGCAAATGTGTCTCTAGTAATGAGCATTCACAAATGTATGCTAAAGCCTGGACTAAATTGAGTGAAAAGAAAATGAGCAACTATTGTGTAAGGAAAATAATGTCCTTGACTTCCCTGAGATTGCTGTCATGATTAACATGTCTCTTCTGTTTGTGTTCCATAGTGGGCTGTGATTATGATAATCTTCTTAAAAAACATTGGCCCATTCCGAATCCCTCCTTTTTCTTGTAATAAGGTTCAAAATGTGGCTTATAAGGAATCTATGAATAGATGTTAGAGAGTCTCTGAACTCAACTTTCATTTAACTGTTAAATTTGGATTTTTCCCCACTATGGATATGAAAAGATCTATTGATTTTACCAAATTTCTCACAATGCAATAGTTACTGATTTTGTTTGATTATTATTGCATTACTTTTCCTGAGGAGACATAAAGAAATGTCTATCCCAGATAGATCATTCACAGACCAAAGAAACTGTACCATCCACATTCAACTTGGTGAAGCAGTGAGTGTATTGGGGTTACTCATGGCGAGGTCATTCACTGGCAACTCCTACCACACCCTCCCACCTCCTTTCGTCTCTCACATCCCTCAGGACCAGATGCACATGAGGTAGGGTGATATATGGTTGGAAAGAGCTCTCAGTGGGACTGATGACCACATATAGAAGGGAATATTAATAGACCCATCTCTTCTCAGGGCGTGATTGTGGATGCTCTGGTTTAAAACAGTGGTCATATACAACCCACAGGAAACACATTACGGATACAAAACTTGACAGACAAAATTACGGACGTGATAATTTTGTCTGTAAAACTTAAATGAAGTTGTTTTGTTATACTGATTTGCTGTTTAAAGACTAAATTTTCATTGGCATAGTAAAAAAAACAATGTGAGAATATGTTAAATATCTAGCAGATCTAGAGTTGTTGGGTTAAACACTGGAGACCCATTGGAAGAGTGGGACTATAGAGCAGGCTAGCTGGGTGAGTTTAGAGTTTAGCACTGTGGTCTCAATCCCATTGGCAAGAATGTGTGTGTACATGCTCAATGCCACTTAGTTTAATGAGTAAGGAAAGAAACCAAAGGAGGAGTAGTCTCCTTAGAATCTACCATTCCTGTCCATAGAAGCCAAGAGAAAGAACAGTCACCACAGTCCAAAAGGTCATATCAGCTAGACTGAATGAGCATTAGGCAGGCTGTATAGAAGGGCACAAAGGTAGGACTGGCGGACAGTGGAAGTAGAACCACGCTGCCTAGGTGGTCAGAAGAGGAGTACATATAAGGGGGTGGGTGGAAAGACTAATAGTTAGGATTGGAGAGTTGCCCTTCATCATGCAGCGAGGATTGCCTGCATTGCACTGCCTTTGAGGTGAGAAGGAAAGATGCTATGGAGGTAGTGAGGTAAAGCTCCTGGTGACTTAGCCGTGAGGACTGATAGGCCTTGGACAGTACAAAGGGAGGATGTTACACTAGAAGTGGAAGTAACTGTTTATAGAGGAGAGTTCAAAGGTCTCACATATCATATTGATTTCCCCTGAAAACTAGGATATAAAATCTCTTCCTGGAAGTGTGGGAGGAAAGGGTCGTGAAGGATGATGGGTAACCTCTAGGGAAATGTGGAAGAAAATCAGTCAGGAAGACAGAAGATAAGTTTTGCACTGGTGGTCCAGGGGGGAAGAAGATGACTGCTTGTATAGCAAGAGTTCTGTGTGAAGGCTGAGAGGAAAAGATGCAGGCAGGGTGCTTCTCAGACCCTGTAACCAAGGGCAGCCTGTCCTCAGTGGCCAAAAGGCTCTGACAAACTCCACACATGATACAGAGCTCTGGTGGCCGTGAACAGATGGAGAGGGGTTAGCACACAGGCCCACAGGACTCATTACAGTTTTAGAGGGTATTTTTATTTAAAATATGTGATCATTTAGGGAAATAATGAAACCTTTTGGAGCATCACACATGAATGTGTGGTTTGGCATTGCTTTGTACTTGTGTCGCATCTGAGAATGGCATTAGAACAGGAATAGTGGGGACCTGAATGCCGCTGGGTTTCTTCCAGGCATGCACCAACTACATTATCTGAGCTCTTAAAGAAAATGACACTTGGGGCTAAAGTGCTTATTTCTGGGACACCTTTAGCTTTACTTTGATATTTCATTTATTTTCCTTCATTAAATGTAAGTAGCCAAAGATAGAGAAACCAGTTTTCAAGATTGTTGTCCATATAAAAAGTATCCAACCCATCCCCCATCCACTCCTCCAAGAGGTCTCCCATGGGGAGTCAGCAAAGCCTGGCACATTAAGTTGAGGCAGGACCTAACCCCTCCCCACTGCATCAAGACTGAGCAAGGCATTCCACCATAGGGAATGAACCCCAGGGATCAATCCTGGTTACACTGCCAGGGGCCCCTCAAACAAACCAAACTAAACAACTGTTGCCCACATGCAGAGGGCCTAGTTCAGTCCTATGCAGGCTCCACAGCTGTCGGTGTAGAGTTCGTGAGTTCCCACGAGCTTGGGTCAGCTGTATCTGTAGATTTCTTCTTCATGATCTTGACCCACCTGTTCATATAATCCCTCCTCCCTCTGTCTTCGACTGAACTCCCAGAGCTCGGCCTGGTACTTGGCTGTGGATCTCTGTATCTATTTACATCAGTTACTGGATGAAGGCTCTATGATGAAAGTTAGGGGAGTCACCAATCTGATTACAGGGGAAGACCACTTCAGGCACTCTCTCCACTATTGCTAATGATAGTAGCTGGGGTCACTCTTGAGAGTCAAATAGTTGGTGATTTAGAATCTCAACTAGTGCATTTAATTTTTTAAGTCCCCTTTCTGTTACTGTAGAAAATCTTAAAATAATAAATTTATAAAGGAAAAAAGGTTATTTTGGCTCTCAGCCCATATGCTGTTGGTCAGCATGTATTGGCTTTGTTGAGGCACATGCAGGAATACATGGTGGAGCAAACTGATCACATTGTCATCAGAACACACAAAAGAGAAAAGGCTTTGGCCTCATGATCACCTTTAAAAACATCTCTCTGATGACATAAGGTAGACCTTACCTCCCAAGACATCTATTCTATTCTAGCAGTGCCACACTGGGAACAAGCTGTTTTCTATAGGCAGCTTAGAGGGTAGTCCAGATCCAAATAGTTGGATTGATCCTGGCATATGATTTAACCTTTAACTTTATTTTTAATTGAGCTCTTTTAAAATTAAAATATACTATGTACCCCATACATTGTCTGGGAAACAAAAAGTTTGAGCATACAGTGTATACCACATCTGAACATGCTAGATTCTCTCTGCTCTTCACACGTAATCTTTCTTCCACCATGTGTATCAGTAGAAGAAAATGTTAATTTTTTTAATGATTTACTTATTTATTATGTATACAACATTCTGCCTCCATGTATGCCCACATGCTAGAAGAGGGCGCCAGATCTCATTACAGATGGTTGTGAGCCACCATGTGGTTGCTGGGAATCCAACTCAGGACCTCTGGAAGAGCAGCCAGTGCTCTTAACCACTGAGCCATCTCTCCAGCCCAAATGTTAATTTTAAACACATTTTTAGAGGTATGCTGAACAAGTATACTAATAAGAAAGATTAAAACTAATTCCCTCTACTATAAATAGTTCCTTACCTTATTTAAATACATGAATCAGTGTGATCTCTTTGATAGAAAAAAGTATATACCTGAAAATTAAAAGATTATAGCATGTAAAGAAGTCAGAGCACAAGCGTGAAGATATTGAGATCCCCAGTGCCATGTAAAAAGGCTAGGCAGTGGCTGGAGCCTGTATTCCTAATACTTGGGATGAGGTGAAAGGAGAGATTGGAAACAAGTGGGTCCCTGTATCTCTTGGCCAAGCAGCCTAGCAGAATTCCTGAGCTTCAGTGAGGTTCAGTGATAGACCCTGTCTCAAACAATAAGGATGGAGAGCAATTATAGAAATACATCTGAAAGCAAACTCTGGCTTCCACATACATGTATGCTTGTGTACACTCCACATACATACAGCCACACTCACATGCACAAACACACACACACAAAAGACTACAAAACTTTTTTTTAAATAGAATAATAAACTCTTAACTTTCCCCCTTGGGAGTCACAATAATGAAACCAGGAAAAATTGGGGGAAAAATAACAACATAAGCTTAACTCACATGACACTGACTTTAACTTGAAGCAATAGTATATTACAGTGAAAAGAATAGACACTATGACACAGCAAGGAATGGTCTATGTCACTAACGAGATTAAAGTGTAAAAGATACTGCCACTTTCATCTTGGGAACTTTGTTCCAGCTTCTCCCTCTTCCTTGACTCTGCAGACAGCCATACAATAAGCATCCATTTGGAGAGACCCAGGTTGTGAGCTAGTGAGGTTATCCTTTTTGATGAATAATGAGGAGGCTGGGTTGTTACTGTTGGTAGAGTGTTTACCTAGCAAGCAGTAAGTCTGTGTTCCATCCCTAACATCTAATAAGGATGGTGCATGTTTGTAATCCCAGCACTCAGAAGGGGAAAGAGGATCAGAAATCTAAGGTCATCTTCAGCTACATAATGGGTTCAAAGGCAGCCTAAACCACATGAGACCCTGTCTCAAGGAGAAGAGGAAGGGATAAAAGTTACCCAAAATTTCTTTTGCTAGGTATCTGCCTCCCTTCTTCCTAATGGACACTATTGTAGTTTTATTTTCCCTTTGTTTTCTCTTTCCCAGTAATCTATAAGACCCGAAAGAGACCTCCTTTAGACTCTAGCCCTCAGATTACGATTTATATGCAATCTAAAAGCTAAATTGCCCTTCAAAGTGCATTTCTGAGGAACAGCAGGGGATGATAAGGGTGCAGTAATGGCTGTGGCCCTTGCTCAAGACAAATATATATCTATGCTTTTGCATATAAAATAGTCTTCCAACCTTTGTATGTATCTATAGATAACATTGGCCATTGACTTTGCAGCACACTTCTGAGTTCTTTTTCTCTTGTCCCTCTTAAGCTGAGAGAAAATAATAATAGAAACGAGCCTAGGGAAGCCTCAAGTACCACTTCACTGTTTCTGCCTTTTCGAGCAGAAGTAGCCTTCCAGGGGTACGTAAGAACTTGATGGCAATCTCTATCCGCTGAATCCTAGTAAGCAAGAGAATGGAATGAAATTAGCATTTGAAACATTGGTGTTAGTTATACAATCATTGACTCTTTTGTAGAGAAAAGGGACTTTTCATATATCACATTGATCTCCTGAAAGCCAGGGATAACGCTGGTATTAGCTGGGACTGCGGCTTAGAGGGAAATAACAGCACAACTGCTTGTTAGTGCCCTAGATAAGGGTGTAAATACTAAATACTGTCTCCTCTTTAAAGGTCTGTACATTGAAGTAAGCATCGGCATGCATTAAGGAAAGCCACAATGTCTCATGGATTCCCAAATAAATTAGGATTTATAACTGTTGGCCATGATGCACTTGGTGTGAAGTGACAACATTTAACTTAAAGAGCTTTACCATTTATTAGCAATAATATTAGAATAAATGATTATGATCATTAAGTTCTATGTACATCATAATTTAAATAATTATGCCTGCAATCTTCTTCTATTAGTCAAACCTCTTTGGGTTAATTACTCAAAAAAGCTGCCTTATCCCAGTTTCTAGAGGAATAGGAAAATGGAGACACACTGGAAATGCTAAAGCATAGAACAGCTCGTCTCCCATTTGCTCCTCATCTGCTCTGGTGTCACAATCTTAAGGTTAAAAGATCCTGGTAACTTTTTATCTTGAAATATGATAATTGGGCCTTTAAATTATTCATGCATATTTTTTCTATTAAAGCATTTGTGTAGCAGAAAATATTATTATGATATGCAAATAAAAGTATAATCCTCGTTTGCTAACATACCACACTTAAGCAAGAACTAGTAAATTCTGTTCGGAATTAGTTTTGAACATGTTAATAGCATCTTGTTGTGTTTAGTCCTGACAAGCCAGTAATGCGGGACCTGTACAAACTCAAGGATTATAGGCAAATAGCTAACATGTTCTGTTAGCAGTCTTCTCACTACACCAGAACACGGAGCTGCTTTAAGGAGATATTACACTGTGTTTGGTAAGCCATGGAGATAGTGATATTTAATTCAAGGTATCATTTTATAGCTTTAAGCTTGGTCTTCCTTGAGTCCTAAAGGACAAGGAATGATCAAAAAAAAAAAAAAAGGCACTTAAAATAGATTGCGATTTGGCATCTTCGCAGATGTGCCTGCCTTTTTTTTCCTTTCCTTTCCTTTTTTCTTTCTTTCTTTTTTTTTAATGAGACAACAGAAATAAATGGAGGCCAGCACATTAGGGGAGAGCAGGTCTAGTTGTACAGAGCAAAGGCAGGCTCTGCCGGACCTGTTGCCACACTGTGACCTTTGGCGGCCACTTCCTCTCTCATCGGTCTCAAGGCTTTCATCACTTCTTAAACACTGGCCTTTTTGTTTGCTGCTCTCTTACGGGAAACTGGACACGGCCTACTACTCTCCATTCTATTAACCTACTTTCTCCTCTTCCACTGATCTCAATTCTCTTCCTCTTGTCTAAATATAAAAGAACACAGTCTGCTCAGGGCGAGTAATGGAGTGAGGTAATGGAAGTCCGTGAGTCTAGGGACTGCCTTGTAGAAACTTGGACTATGTCCTAGAAATGAGCTCTGTCTTCTATACATCTGTATGCTTTAATTATCAGAGAGGGCTTTGAGAATGACTTTTTAACCTGGCATATTCTGGTCACTTTCCATAGCCTGCTGACAGCCTTCTCCCTGCTGACATCCTTCCCCCCATGGTGGTTCATGCCCCTGAGCCCCTGCTTATCTGTTTTAAAACTTTGGTTTTGACAGGCTTGGTGGTATATGTCTTTAATCTCCGTAGCCAGGCAGTCAATCTCTATGCGCTGGAAGCACGCCTGGACTACATTGCTAGTTTAGGCCATCCAGGGCTACATAGTAAGACCCTGTCTCCAAAACCCCAAAAAAGGAGGGGTCTTGTTTCTGCCTCAGTTGTAGTCCCATGTGGTGTAGTCACATGTTCCCTTTTTACCCAGACCTCCAATCCTACCTAGAATCTCATCTAGTTTACAAGAAGCTCTTCTTAAGCCCTGTTTTCATCATGCAAGAAATACAAAATCCTATTTCTCAAATGAGTGATAGGAGACAAATACACACATTCTTGCATAATAAAACTGCCTCTGTTTCACTAGATTGCTTGGCAGTGTGTATTTGATTGCTTTGCAGATGTTTGGTTTGATTTAAATTCTCCATATAGTCTCTATCTTTTTCCCTCATGTTGTGGATATACTTTAAATGAAGAAACCATACATATGGAAAAGTGCATAATTCCTAAGTATGAGGCATGATTAAGGTTTGCAAAATGGACTTAACCGTGGAACCAGCATGCAGATCTAAATGAAAATAGAACTACAGTAGCTCCTTCCAACTCCTCTCAGCCAGTGTTTCACATTCCAAATATACCTGACTGTGCTAGTATAATCTACTTTTAGCCTATGCCTTATATAAATAAAACAATACACTGCATAGCCATGTTGTTATATGAAGTTGCAATTCATTCATTCTTTTGTGTGGTATTTTACTATACAGAACTATTTATATTTTTCTCATATTAGTAGCTATGTTTCTAGCTTTGGACTATTACAAATGCTGCTGCTAAGAACTCTGTTATTAGATTATTCTTTGCTTCGGTCAGTTATATAGAAGTGTAATTACTCTTTCATTGGGTTTGTGTATATTGAGCATTTGGAAACATCACCTACCAGTTTCCCACAATGTTGTGCCAGTATATACTTCTATGATCAGGGCATAAGAATTTCAGCACTCCAGGTAGGATATATCATTGTGATTTTGATCTGCATTTATCCAACAAGTAACCTGAGTATCATTTTATAATTTGGCTAGCTTTGCTAGAAATACTGTCTTCCCATTTTTCTGGGAAAGTAGTCTGCCACTAAGCTAAACTATATCTCTGTACTCCTATTGAGAATTCTATCAAAATACGCATGCCAAACATAGTTGAACATCTCTGTCACTGTAAGTTACTATTAAAATCCATATAACAATACTTCAATGAGGGATTTAAGAATGGTTGGCCTACATATTAACATTCAAAAACAACTGTGTTATAAAATTCCCCACCTACTTATCCTGTTCTATTAAAATCGCCTCAGTTCACCTGTTTATTATCTTGTCCTTGTACTATAATAACAGCCATATGGTAGCTATCCTCATGCTTCTCATTGACTCTCCAAGAATATCCTAGAAAAATTAACTCTTCCATGGTAAGTCGTCAGAAAACCATTTTTGGAGTAAATTTATATATGAGTGACTACATGGAAAAAGGAATAAGCAAATTACTATGTAACTATGTTTCAAGATTGATCCTTCCAACTCTAAATCTGATATACATTCATTACACTTAATGGTTGCTGTTAATCAAGAAATATTGCTTGAATATGGTACAATATGTTCTCAAATCTGCTTGTAGCTCATAAACACAAATCAGGTAAACTCGTAATGTAATGTAACTCACTTATGATACGTGGGTTTAATTTTATGGTAAATTTGAATTACTTTTTCCTGTTTATTAATATGTACTAGTATGACACACGGTTCATTAACATGTACTAGTATGACATCATTCTATTTATGTCATGAGACAGATCCAGAAGAGAGATACATAGTTGCCTCTAGATGATTGCTGTCTTTTTTTGTCACACAAAATTTTATATTATCTTCCACAAATTTTTCAGAATTGTACTAATTATGATAATCTTGAGTTAACAAGAATTTATATGACGTAGAAGCTAAACTAACCTTTAAAATGCCGATTCTATGGAAGTGTGGCTAAGGGGTGGGGCTCACTGAGTATGTATCCCCAGGTCCCTCCCTGAATGTATTTCTTCCTCAGGATACAGTATTAGACTACATAAACACTTAATATCTTCCACATTTAGAATTTTTATGCTTTATTTATATATTTATTATTTACATTTAGAATTTGTAGATTGAGCATCTATATTTGATTAACGTTTACTTATAATCAAGGACTAACAGGTATGTCCAATCTGAGGCAGTCGTCATGAAGTGGAATATGGCTGTGGATGAACACAAAATCATAAATTTCCTTAAAGCATTATGATATTCTTTATTTTTTTGTAACTCAGCTGCACGGTTCGTTTTGTTTTGTTTTGTTTTTCGAGACAGGGTTTCTCTGTAACTTTGGGCCCTTTCCTGTAACTAGCTCTTGTAGACCAGGCTGGCCTTGAACTCATAGAGATCCGCCTGTCTCTGCCTCCCAAATGCTGGGATTAAAGGCTTGCACCACCACTGCCCAACCTTGCATGGTTCTTAAGCGTGATCTTTGTATGTGTCAGTATTGTGTCCCAATGCCAAAGGTCTGACAAGCTCCTGAAATGTTCCATTCAGTGTGTGGGCTTTTTCAATGGCTGTGCTTAAACTATTTGTGCCGCTTATAAATGCCACCCACTGTTGTGTCATTTGTGATCAAGATGCCCAATGAAAGTAACGCATAGACTGAGTTTGTCTACAAACCAGTTTAATTTAGTCTCTTCATTGTAGAAACATCTGCGAAGAGCAGAACATTTTAAAATCATAAAAGAGAAGGTAAACTTTACTGTTAATTCATTTATAAACATTGCTGGCATTTAAAAATGTTCAGATGTGCTATATATAATTTAGCTGGGAGTATTTTTCAGAGAGCCTAAATTCTTAACAGTGTTTGAATGATACCCAGTGTATTAGAGTAAGGATCACTAAGTGTTCTTAGCTAGCTTTCCTAGGGAAGCTTGACTTCCCTAAGGCTTGGCTTCTACATTGCCTCTAAAATTCTTTCCATCGTAGGCTAGCAGACAGCAAGAATTTTGTTTTGTACATATTGTCAACTTGAGTAGGTTGGGTTGTACTGCATTGCACCAAGCCAGTAGCCTGAGATAGTGTACCTATGCAGTAAAGCCTCACCATAGAGAATAACTTTCATGATTTTTAGCCATCTGACAAAATGTTCGCAACTTGCTAAGAAATTAAATATTTCTCCATCATTATTTTTAACTGACAAAATGTGAAGTTAAAAAAAACAACAGAAATGAAGAAATGGACAGAAATCTTCATATTCTCAGCAAACTGTGCAGTCCATTTAAAAAAGGTCAGAAACTTAAACATCATTACCCCTCCGTCTTATTACTTCTCTTGAATAAACTGCTATATTACTATTTGTGATGGCTTTTCAATGTTACTAGCCAAAAGATAAGATTAACCCATATATGTTGACCAGCAATAATAAAATTGCATGCTACCAGCTTTTGATGGTGTGGACTGATGGGGCAGAGGCGGGTGAGTGGAAGTGGACATGGACCTAAACATCCGTGGTGCATAGCTGTGAGCTCGGGTGCACTTGCACTTCCTTCCCCAGAGGTTTTGGGGAAGCAGCAGCTTCATGGATCTGTGTAAATACCCAGTCAGCTTCATGCCACCTAGGAAGTTGAACAGTAAAATGTCAAGCTCACAAACTAAGGTTGCTTTCCACACCATTTTAACAGCTCTAGTATATTTTCCAATGAAATTAACATATGAATCTATTTAATAAATAATATGGAAGGCTTTCTTATATTGATTTTTAAAAATTGCCTGTGTACCCCACTGATTTCTAGGAGGACTTCAAAAGGTCTTTTGAAATAAAGCATGTTGATAATCCTATAATTACCATAGAAAATAAGCCCTGTATAAATGCAGAAGGCTGCCTTCTTGGCAGAGAACCTCGGTTCTCCATCTTTAGCATACAGCAGAATTACCTGGGATAGGATACAAAGATCACAGATTTCTACAGGGTCAGTAGGTTTATAAAGGGCATGATAATTGGCCATCTTAAATATTGTTAAGTGCTGCTTGTCTGGGAAACATACTTTGAGAACTGGCAATCTCTGTCATCTTGTTTCTGCTTTAAGTATTTTGAATCATCATTGAGAATTTATATTAAATAGTTTTTCTTTGTAAACCATGTTCCAGCTGCCTGATCATACACAGTGACAGCTCTGTTTTATGTGTACGCGATTCTTCATATGGGTTCGAACATGGCTCAGTAGGTAAAGTCCTTGTCTCACATAGGCAACCTTCCTTTGGATCCTCAGCACTGACGTGAAAGCATGCTGCACACATGCATCTTTAATCTCAGCATGGATCAGGCAGGCCCATTTCTAGAGTTCACTGGCCAGATCACCTATCCAGTTATCAAGCTCTGGGTTCAGCTAAAAACCCTGTCTCAAAAATAAAATGGAAAGTGATTAAATATCCTGATGTCAGCTTCTGGCCTCCAACCACATGTCCACACAGGTACGTCCTCACGCACATACAGCTAGGCATACATATACTACACACAGAGAGGCTTTGATTGTGTTCTCATACTACATACCGTGATCTCTGTTCATGTTAGAAAACCCAAGGGAGGGTTTTTAAATTTTATTTGTTTGCTTTACACTATTTGTGTGTGTGTGGGTGTGTGTGTGTGTTTACATGTGCCATGGCCTAAGCGTCGCTATCAGAAGACTTGTAGGAATTGAGGCAGTGAGTTTAGGGAACAGGTTTTCTGGCCTGCCAACAGGCACCTTTTCCACTAAGCCATGCTGTGGGTCCAACCTAGAGAGCTTTTTAATAACACCAGCAGGTAGCCTCGTGCCTACATATTCCGATTTAACTGTCATATGATAGAGCCTGGGCAATATGGCTTTGACTCCCATTGCTTTTTAATGTACTGATAGATGTATAAATCACTGATAGGGTAAAGAAAATAAACAGCCCACATTGTTACCGCTAGTCAGATGATTTCATTTGTGGCTTCTTTCTGCTCTCTCCAGGAATGTTCCAAGGCTTTCTTCTCTGTGGTCCGTATGGTGTTTGTGCTTCTTCTGTATTCTGTTTCACCATTTCATTCCTCTCAACTAACTTCATCCTGATATTGATGAACCATTTCTCCAATCTATCAAAGTCATTTTAAATTCAATATCTTTCTTCTAGAGCATTTAACCCCAACCCAACTAAGTATCATCTGCAAGTTTAATGAACAGATTTTCACTTTCCTAATTGAGACTGTGCTCATTAAGTTTTAATATTTTATAATTTTATTGAAAATTATTTCTACAATGTGAATGATGCTGTCTTGGCTGTGCCCTCACCATGAACATTTTCTTCATTATCAGTGAACATTTAGTTCTTAGAATATGTGTCATGTTGAAACATTCTATGACTTCTAAATAATTGAAAACGAGTGCTGAATCTGACTCCAAGTCAATTAATTCTAATGAGAATGCACAGCATACACAACACAGTATATATGCATTAAAATACCAAAATTAAGCCGAGGGTTCACAGTCCACTTGGCTACAATAAAGGTTAAAATCATGTAATGAATGTAACATTCTTAATAGAACATAACACATACTAAGAGTTCATATGAGTAATATTGAAAAATTGATAATAAAAGGTATTTGGAAGTTGGTTTACCATATTGGTAATACTACAAGCTTTTGACAGAGGCTGCTGTCCTGCCCCATCCCACAGACATTCAGTCCCAAAGAAACACACAGAGGCCTACATTAATTATAAACTATTTGGCCTATTAGCTCAGGCTTCTTATTAACTAATTCTTACATCTTAAATTAACTCATAATTCTTCTCTGTGTTAGGCACGTGACTTGGAACCTTTTATCAGTGAGACATCCTCATCTTGTGTCCTCTGCATCTGGGTGACGACTGCAAACTCAGCCTTTCCTCTTCCCAGAATTATCCAATTCTGGTCTCTCTGCCTGTACTTCCTGCCTGGCTATTGGCCAATCAATTTGGTTTTATTAAATCTAAACAAGTGACAAATCTTTACAGGGTACAAGGCCATTGTCCCACAGCAACAAGTGGCATGGAATAATTTTCCTCTTACCTGCCTGCTATAGCTAACCCAGGTATGGTAGAGGTTCTTTCTCAAAATGCAAAATTGTGTAGAGTTTTCATTTGCCATGCTTTATTTATTACGAAAATTGGGCTTTGCAAATTATCATAGGTATCATGGCAGAGTCAGTTCAAAGATTGAGTTTGTGTCTGCAGTTGATAACTGATTAGTGGTAAAACTGGCATAGCTTGCTCCTGGCATCCCACGAAAAAGCAGAGTCCCTTTCAGATGAGCTTGCCAGAAGAAAAACATCTGAGCATTGACCACTCCAGACACTGCTGGGGGCTGCATTTACATTGTTCAAGCCAAGGGTTAGAAAGCCCAAATAACTTGTGCAAAATCATAAAGGTGACAAATGACAGAGGCAGGAGTTGAACTCAGATCTGTGATAACAAGTTCCATACTACAAATCACTTCAATAAATAGCCAGTCTGTGAGTGCAAGCACAAGGTTCTTTTCTCTTAGGTGAAAGATGCACTCAAAAATATAAGGAGAAGACACTGGGGTAGTGGGGTGGCTCTAGCTGTGCTCACTTCCTCTTGTGCAGAAGAGGGTAGGAAAAGTGAGCTCGGAGACATGACTTGAGTATATACGTGAACTAAGTAGCTACAGCTGTGAAGATGTCTGAAGAGAAAGACTGAACAATTCCCTCATAAGGCTTCTGAACGTAGATCTAGATTGGAGGGGTTAGAAATGTGTGCAATTTGTGTACTTCTTCCCTTCTCTTTTGATTTATTTAAAACAAGTAAATTCCGTCCAGTGCTCTGATGTGGGTCTCTGTCTCTATCTCCATCTGTTGCCCAACGAAGGTTCTATGGTGATATTCAAGATAGTCATCAGTGTGACTACGGGACAAGGCCAGTTCAGGCACCCTCTCCTCCACTGCCCAGGGTTCTAGCTGGGGACATGTCCATGAACACCTGGGAACCCCTCTAGAGCCAAGCCTCTTGCCAAACCCAAAATGGCTCCCTTAATTAAGATATCTTCTTCCCTGCTCCCATATCCGTCCTTCCTCCATGTCAACCATCCCACTCCCCAAGCTCTCCCCAACCCTCTCCTTCTCCCTTCTCTCTCCCCCTCTCCCCTTCCCCTCACCCCCATGCTCCCAACTTTTGCCTGCTCCCAAGGTCCAGTTGGAGAGCAGAAGGAGGGAGAAGATGAGCAAGGAAGTCAGGACCAGGAGGGGCTGGTCCACCAGCTGAGACAGTGTGCCTGATCTAATGGGAACTCACCAAAGCCAGCTGGACTGGGACTGAATGAGCATGGGATCAAACTGGACCATCTGAATGTGGCTGACAATTGGGGCAGACTGAGAAGCCAATGATAATGGCACTGGGATTTGTCTCTACTGCATGTACTGGCTTTTTGGGATCCTACTCTATTTAGATGCACACCCTCCTAAGCCTGGATATAGGAGGGAGGGCCTTGGACTTCCCACAGGGCAGGGTACCCTGCCCTCTCTTAGGACTGGAGGGTGAGAGGGGAGGGGGAGTGCGGAAGCAGGAGGGAAATGGGAGGAGGGGAGGAAGTGGAAATTTTGAATAGTATTATTTATAAAGCAATTAAAAAAAATTCCAAGGGTGAGCTCTCTAATCCCATAAGAGCTGACAAGTTTTTTTGGTAAAACCCATTTCCATAGTGCACTATGCCTTTCAGAACACTTTAACATTATTTTATTGGATCCTTATGTTTTCATGGACACTTTCATAATTCCGCTTCTGTTATCCTGAAATGTGCATAAGGACAAGAGAAGTGTGCGTGTAACGAATTGGACGTCAGACAAACTGTTGTAGAGTTTGTTTGCAAGCACTTGCTTAACTGTATTTATTTCGTTATGAATGATGAGGTTCATTATGATCAAAAATAAAAATGTAGATATTATTTGGAAAATACTGGGCCTCAGGCAGTGTTGTAGAAAGATCTTTGCTTTGCTTTGCTACCATTTTCACTTTTTTTTTGTCTCATATTCTCAGGACTGCCACTGCTCAAATGTGTTCAAAGGGAAATAATTTTTCTTATATAACTTTGGATCCCAAAATAACATTATGGTGAAAACTTGGTATTTTTTGGTATTGCATTAATTTAGCATTTTTAGAGTCATAAAAAGCTTTGTTTTCCATTTTGCCTGAAGTTTTCAGTTTACAAATACTCTTGTACATTAAAATTGTGTATATAATATCCAGTGCTTTTTGCAAACAAAAACTTCACAAATTGAGCTTACCAAGAAATCAAGTATTTGCACTTCACCCTCTATAAAAGTAATCTAACTTACTCTGGTGGGTCTATTTATATTTTTAAGATGGGTTTTTAACTCTAAAATAATTTTACTTTTGTCTTCAACCCAGGGGATAGTAGCACAGTGTGATCTGAGTTATCTAGATGGCACTTACATGCAGACTCATTTCTGCCCAGCAGTAAACTCTGTGTGGCTTTCATTTGCAGCTACATACCACTTGTAAAATGAGCGCTTTTTAAAGGAGTCGTGAATTCCTGAAAACAAGTGCTGAATAAATGCTTAATAAATGCAGGATTCTGTTTGCATTTACGTTTCCAGACATTATGAACCTGATCAAAAGTCATGTGTTCAGGAGAGTTAGTTTTTCTCTTTTTAGCCCCTACTCACCCACATCCCTAGATAAACATTGAAGAAATTTAAGGATCAGATTAGCATCCTTATGCTTCTCGGCTACCATGCCTTTTCCCGTTAACATTTGTCCCATTATAAAGTTTGTACTTAAGTTCTGAAAAGAGACTGGAGATCTAAAATTACAGCGTTGCTTAATGTGGTGTCAGTGAAGCAAAACTTTATAGAGCTGACTTGGTCTTGGAATCCCAGCTTTGCTACTTGTTGATCAGGTCCTGGCTCTCTATACCTCAGTTTCCTTGTCTGTCAGTGAGCGTGAATTACATGTCCTTTATATAGGACTTTTAAGAACTAAATCAAGCCACATAAAGCTCTGTGTACTCACGATATGCGAGCTGCTTTTAATGCTATGGTTGTGTCTCTTGCTGGTGGGTACACTGACTGAGAAAGAGACTGTATTCTGGAAATACCTGAGTTTTACAGATTTCACAAATACAACTGGCATGTGCCAAAATTTGCCAAGTAACCTTGTTCTGCTTTGTAAGACATATCCTCTCCCATGGTTCCTTAAGAATGCATCTGGATGGGATCCATACATTGGTTCACGTGCCTGTGAGGAGCATTGGTCCAGGTAGATAGATAGTTGAACTACGGGGATGTGTAATAGTGGCCAATGTAAATCATTATTATGCCATTTATATGACTTGTCCCATCTTACTTATACTATTGCCACTAGCCAGATCTCAAGGACTTTCACTTTGCTGCTTTGAAACTTTACTTCAAAAAGAGTATGATGGATATTCTCCTGTTTGATGTTAAATGATTTGGAAGACCTCAGAATTGTACCTCTTACTGTAAGTTGCTTGGATACATTGTTCCTTCTTGCTGCAACTACAGCTTTCTGGAACTTGGTTTAATAGCCAGATATAAGGTAACGCATATTAATTAGTCATTAGTCATAGACATACATTCCTATCATGGAACTGACAGAAGGGAAAAGGTATTTGTAAGCAGCAAAAACAGTCTTGGCTGCCTCTTACGATGTTTAGAAATAGAAGACAATATGAACGGGATCTAATTTAGTCATTCTTTAATTATTTTGTGAAATTTCAAAACAATAGATCAATGATATTTTGCTTAGGCTCTTAACAGCCAGTACCTTGGTGAGCTCTGCAAATTAAGAAATCAGTTCTTGTTTATTACACTTAAATATGATAGCAGAGATCTCTTTGCCATGAAGCAAGAGCCTGATCCATGGCTATTTTGTTCCATACATGGTACAACGCAGTACACTGTTCTAAGCCAAAGCCCTGTGTTGTCTGGGCAACTCCTGTTGCCATAGTAATGAAATTCTTTTGCGGGAGCAGGGCGAATGCTAATTGTAGCCATTTGTTGTTCCTTCTGTCGATCCCTTAACTAGCACAGTTGTAGAGCAGCCAGAGACTCTGGGCGAACGGCACCAAGTGCCCCCAAAAGCATCGCTGCTGAAGGCAACCGGCTGCTCTGCTTTAAAAATCATTTGAGCAGCCGACAGTGCTGACAGTGCCACTATGTGGGCAGAAGCACAGCTTGACTCAGACCCTGACAACTGTTGATCTGGGACTTAGAGGGAGAGAGAAGACTGTTTAAGACCTGTTGCGAATGGACTGATGACATGGAGATTAATTTGACACCAGTCCCTGAGGGGTAGGTGCTGGGCAAATCATAACAACTGTTTATCCAGGCCTACATTCAATATCAGAATGTCCAGAGGCTATAGGAAACAGATCAATGGTTGTTCTTATTTCCATCTGAAACTGCTTTACTGTGGCCTAAGGTAAAAATACTCATTTGGTCAGAAGCATCCAATTTTAATTCACATAGGTATCAGATTCAGCTTGTATTGGTAACTCCTCCCTCTCTTTATAAGCCCTTATATTTAGAGACTTATGATTTAACTGCCAGAAATGAGCTGAAACTGCAAATCAGCAGAAATGAGAGCTCACTCCTTTTGAAAAGTAAAAGATATAGTGATGTCTACCAATTGCTTGGTCTTTCAAGCTAGCTCAATTTGAGAAAATGTGCTTAAACTTGACAAGTAGTAATTCATCATGAAACCTAATTGCTACAAGCACTTGAGTAAGAAAAAAATCATCATAATTTTAAAGAAAAAATGTGAGGTATGATTATGCTATTATATCTTCCCTTTAAAGTTGTACTGACCCATAAAAATGGCTAGTTCATGAGATTTTTAAAATTTACTGTACCGGCTACTGTGTAAACACAGCAATAAATTTTGAGGTAGTTTTTAAGGCACAAATGTAACCTATCTAGCTTCTAATTGAACAGACTGATGGTGCATTCTGCCTAAAATCCTATTAGAATTGAATTGAACTAATAGCGTAGGGCTGTTGTATCAACCTGATTCCGACTATCAATGCAATGTTTGCTTCTTTTCAGACAAAATTGGTATGACGATTACCCAATCATAACTAAACATAAAGTGAAGCATGGGGAAAGGAAGCCTATTTTAAATAAAATAAAAATTTTATTTCCCTTGAAAGAATCCTGCTCTTGTGGAGAGATGACTACCAGAATATCATTTTTGGCCTCCAAAGAATTTGACTTCTGATCATGGCGGTCATAATGAATTGTGTGCTTCAAATACAAACCCAGTTATTTCCATTCATTCACCAAAGTAGAAATCATTCCATAAATTCTGTGAAAAAATGCTTGAAATGGATGTGTTCCTACTTCTAAGACTTGTATAGTCTCTGTTGCTAGTGTTTGAAAAAGAAAATCCCTACAAACTATATAACAAGCACTGTTTTAAAATCTTTGTAAAATATATATGCAAATATTTTGGATATGCCCTAATCTCTTTGATAAAAGTTTATTTTATTAAATCATATATTCTAAAATATTTGTCTGCACTTCCCAAACACTGCATTTCAGCATGATATGTGGAAGTAATTCCATAATGTCAGGCAGATTCTTCTTCCTCAGTCAATGCATGGGATGGATATGGTGTCAGATTTGCCAGCTGTAGCTGTTGGTCTGATCAAATGCTGAGCTCCATGAAGAAATGAAGCCTACAATATCTATGCATCCTAAACAGAGAGAATGTGTGTTAGACAAAACTGAATAGTATGCCAGATGATTCCTGGCAGGACAGAGGCCCAGCATAGCCATGACAGCCCACCCTTGCTCTGGTAAAGTCCTTCTCCTTATATTCAGAGAGATGAAAGACCTAAAACTTGAATACGATGAGGCTTTTTTGATTATGGAGTACACAATACTCAAATGTCACAGCAGAGCCATTCTGTGGGACATAGAAGTCCTACCAGCTTTACTGTGGGGAAAGCACTGTAGCCACGGCTAACTCCGTTCCAAAGCCTACACTGTAGAACTACGCAGTTTCTATCTGGTACAACAGCTAAAACAACACAACATGGCTATGTTGTGCCTCTGTTCTGCCAGATAATGTCTAGTGAAAGACTCTGGCTTTTTTTTTTCAATTTTTTTTCCTTTCGTACTATCCATCACAACCTCAGCTTCCCCTCCCTCCATTCTTCCCAGCACCTCTCCCCAAGATCCACTGTTTCTTCATTTCCTTTCAGAAAAGAACAAGTCTCTCAGGGATATCAACAGAATACAGCATCACAAGCTGGAATAAGACTAGGCACAAACCCTCATATCAAGGCAGAACAAGGCAACAGAGGGGAGAAAAAGGGTCCCAAGAGCAGGGGAAAGTGGAAGAGATGTCCCCCACACCCCTACTTTTAGTAGTCCTCCATGAACACCGAGCCAACAGCCATAATATAATGCAGAGGACCTAGCGCAAACTCATGCAAGCTCCACAAGTGCTGCTTCAGTCCCAGTGAGCCCCTTACTCTTCAGCTACCCTCTACCCTCTGGCTCCCACAGTCTCTCTTCCTCCTACCCCCTCTTATGCAGGATTCCCAGAGCTCCTAGGGAAGGGACCCAATGGAGACCTCTAACCGGGCTCTCTCTTTGCCTAGAGTTGACTGTGCATTCCCAGGCAGAAAGAAGACTTAGGAGCCAAATTGCTTTTCCTCCCCTCATTCTGCATACCTGACAAGACAGACTTCTACAGGAAGAAGCTTGCAGCCCTAGATAGCATTTGAATATAAGAACTTCGCTCTCTTGAGGAAACAATGTGTAGAGGTAGAACATAGCTCAAGAGCTTTGCTGGTAAGGTTCTGAGACCCTCTTTCAAACTCAAGATTCCTCAGGCAAGTCCTCACAAGACAAAGTTACAGCCCTTAGAAGTACCACTAGACTAGAAGAATAAGAGAATAGATGATATGAATTTTAAAAGTCTGTTTTATTTGTCATACAAGCAAATCTATGTCCATAACCTTTTAAATAAAGCCAATTTGAAAGAATGGAATATCTTGATGATCTTCCCATCCTGATCCCAGAAAGGGTGGTGGGCCGTCATAGTGAGAGTGTTCCTCTCTGTAGGGGGAGGTAGCCCTTTACACCAACCCTTTCAAAAGTGGGTATTTAAAGGGCTAGTGTTTCTTCACTTACATCAACATCAACTATCAGTAGGGAAAACTCCCGTGTGCGTGTGTGTGTGTGTGTGTGTGTGTGTGTGTGTGTGTGTGTGTGTGTGTGTATGTGTGTTTGATTGGCTATTATTTGATATTTTGGACTTGAAAATATTTGAAAGTAAAAGATACGTATAATAAAATGATAGTAAATT
Organism: Ondatra zibethicus; assembly: GCA_004026605.1. NCBI lineage: Eukaryota > Metazoa > Chordata > Mammalia > Rodentia > Cricetidae > Ondatra > Ondatra zibethicus. Next base: position 117,359 of record PVIU01001084.1, on the reverse strand, counting down.
GGTAACATCTCGACTGAAAGTGAATTTAAAGGGAAGAAAAGTGATCAAGAACATGGACAGAATTACCATTTATTAGAGGTCATTTTCTTTAAGAATGCCCAGAGTGTGAAAAGAAAGGTTATCATTCTAAGAGCTGGTGGCTGCAAATACCCCTTTTTAGTCAACATTCTTCCTGCTTGCTCAGAGCTTAGAACACACTTAAAACATTGGAAATTAAATAGGTAGAAAATGTCTTCATCTAAAAAACAGTTCTTAGACATGCCTGAACCGTGCATTGCTTGTTTAGATTCACCTTGTGTCCGTTTCTTAGAAAGAGTTTCCAGTGCTGAATGACTGCTTCTTTGTCAACCTGTCCTGAGCCTGGTAGTAGCATACTGTTGGTCATATGCAAGGTCTGCAGTGCTGGGTACATGTTTATCTGTGCTGCATTACTTTGCGTCATTGAGTCACCATTGCCTTGTAGCTAACTCTTAGTTGTCCATGAGTATCTCTAGAGCCACCAGACAGTCTCTCCTCACCTAGATCGTGAAAGAACACAGCATCCTTGACACAATCCTCTGAAATATCCCTTCTGAGATTTTTCAGATCCCTTCTTGTGAATAAAGATCTCTAGCTATAACAGAAGAGATTGCTTAATATTTGGAATTTGGTTTTTGAAAGACAGTTAACCCCTGAATTGCGTAATTCATTAATCACAGTTCAAATACTTTTGGCCTCTGCTGTGTTGTGTTTTGACCCCATATCTCTTCTGTTTTTCTTTATCTTTTACTTTTGTGGCTTTTGTGGCATGTGATGACAAGCCTCAAGCTCTACTTTAAAGCTATAAGCAAAAAAGAAAGACAAAGAAATGCCTAAGTTTTAACATTCTGTCTTCCCAGAAAGCTAATGTTGCCAATGCCCGTCAAAGCAGCCATATGAACAAACCATCCTGGAGCAGACGCCTGTGAGCTATACTTTAGCCATTTCTACCAAAATCCCTTTGCCCCCTTTTTCAGTCTCTGTGACTGTGGCTCCTCCACTATTCAGGAACATACGCAGCCTCAAAGCCACCTTTCAGATGGTACCTTCCGGGCTCTGTATCTGCCTTGCTCCTGGCCAAAAGGAGACATTGCTGCTCTGTGCCTCTTCAAAGCCTGATTACTTCTTGGTGTGATCAAGTCTTCTAGTAAAATGTGTATTCTTCGCCTCTGGTTCCCTAGATTAACGGAGTGCCCAGAAGATAGAATGCACTGAGGGAACTTGAAGTGGGTATTATTTCTTTCTCTTCATAAAGCCTTCTGTCCCTAGATCATAGTTTTTTCAGATATCTAACTGATATCATCTGTCTAGTGATGCAATCATCTAGTTTAAGGCTTACTGACATTGCTATAAAAAAAACAACTTTTACAAATAGTTGCATGCTTAAGAAAATGCACAATGTATTTCCTTAAAATGAACACATCGTGTAACTTGTACTCATACAATTTTAATTTAGAGTTTTACAGAGGATGAAAATTTTGGTCTTACCTTATAGTCATAACAGTATAGTTTACCACAGCTTCAGTTAAGTGTGTCTTTGCATATACATGTGCATGCGAATGTGTGTGTATCTGTGTGTGTACTTGTGCACCTGTATGTGCATGCGTGCGTGTGTGTGTGTGTGTGTGTGTGTGTGTATTGTGTGTATTTTGAGACAGGAAAGTGGCAGTGATGCTTGTAGGGTACATAAAAATTTTTTTTCCTGTTACAGTGCTCTTTTTTTTTTTAATTTTTCCTGTTGCTGTCCCTTGGCAATTTCAAAGGAAATTGAATTTAAATATGCTTTTCTAACTGCATTTAAATATATGTAAATGGATGATAAATAAAAACTTTAAATGGAATGAAAATGCTTTACAAATATCCAATTAATTCCCCAAGTATCCCCATGTAACTCTGAATGGGGTGATTGCTATAGATCCCAATGGCTAGAAGGCTATTTCTGAGGAGATCTTGAATGGCTATTATTAAAAATAGTAATAGGACACATTTTCTTTCAAATGTTCAGAAAGTAGACGTCCAAACTTTTTCTGGGCTTTCCTCAAGTTAGTCTGTCTTGAACACCTACCTGTAGGAGGGTGAATGCACCCTCAACCTAGCTCTCTCTAGTCCACTTCAAGGGTCTCTCCACAGCTCCTTGCATCTTGGTCCTATTATCCAAATCAAATTATCAAATCAAATTATCCAGCCTACTCGTATTTCCACCCCTTTGCTGGAGGACAGCTCCCTCTCTGCCCATGTCAGCCCCACCATGTACTGTTCCCCACTGTCCCTGTATTCAAACCTTCAGGTCTCCTGCTACCACACCCACCATATTCTTCCCCACATTCAGTGTGTTCCATCTCCTCAGGGCCACTCATCTGACCCTGGCTGTGAGTACTGCTGCTGTGTTTAGTCCCGCCTCGTTTTGATACTGTTTAATTGTAGTAGTATTCCTGTAACTCTCCCCTCCAGTTTTCTCTGTTCCAATACATTTGTTCACCATTCTACTACCCACAGTGCTGAGAAGATCTTCCTGAACTGCAGTATTTTCATGCTGTGTAAGTTTCCATAGCTTGAAAACATGATGCTCCAAATGTCTTCCCAAGCTCGTCTCTTCACTCTTTCAGCAGATTGTACTGCTTGGCCATCAGGGAGCCATTCAAATTCCCTTGTAGAGTCTATGCTTTTCAACTCTATTTGAAATTCCTTCAATTTCTATAATATAAAGTCCTTTTTCCTCGTTCCAGCATATTATCATTGAAAATGTAATAGTCTCTTTGAAAATGGCCACCTACAAATCTGTCATTTCCTTAGCATGATGTATGAAGTATGAATTGTCAAAATTACTCAAATATCAGCAGAATATACAAACATAAAATTCAAACTATAAACTACCATGAAGCAATGTCTTAATCTGTCTTTATGCATTCCTTTTCCCTTACACCCATTTCCCTGTGCTTAAATTATAGCCTGACCATTTTAGATAACACTACTTAGCTATGGATTGCTGAAAATAGTGAGGAAGGGTTGAAGTGGGTTGGGGATGAGAGTGAAATCACGTGGCCCTTCTTCATCTTTTTCCCCCTCTCGGTGTTCATGTGGGTAGGGGTAATATTTACTAAAGCCTCTGAAGGTGCAGGCTTTTGTGTGGAAGCTTAGTGGCCACACATCTCTCCTTTTGCTAAGATGATAACTGTCACTTATTTCTCAATTAAGTTTTGATATTTGATCTCTCCATGCCTCAGTTTCCTCATCTGTAAGAGCCATAAAATCAACAGGCTTCCTAGGTTTCTGTGGAATAAATGAATTATATTTTATTATTTAAAGTTTTTGCAGCTTGCTTTGCTCAGAGTAATACTTAGAATGGGATGGGCCACCACAGACACTCAGATGCTCCTGTTGTGGTGTCGTCATCCTTGATACTAAAATTAGCGCAGTGATGACACATTTTGTCGTTCGTGTTCCTGACTAACAAATGGTAACATGAACACACAGAAGAGTTAAGTGACATACTCACATTGGACATATGGAATAAAGAATTCCTGACTCTTGGTTGTGGTGTGGTTTTTAGTAGATGCCATGAAGCATCCAACAGTTCAGCATTAGGATGCCAAATACATTCAAGACTCGCATTACAATTCAGTAGATGGAATGTGTTTCGTTTATTTTCTACAGCACATTATTCTACAAAATCACATTCTTAACTCTATGCAAATTCAAACTTTCAAATCCCTTTCTTAATCCCTCTCCTAACAGTTGTTAATTTTGATACTTGGGATTTAAGCATGAGGAATAGTTCTTCAGGGAATGATCAGAGGAGACTGAGAGGCTGGGAAGAAAGGAGTTTAAATGTCAATCCGAGGATATTCTTAATACATGCAATTGTATTGCTTCACTCTTTAAGATAATGGAGAAGAAAAGCCTTCTGAAAGGGTGAAAATTGTCGGTAGGACATACAGTCTGTTTTTATAGACAGGTGGTATGGCAGGGAAAACGGTGCAAACAAGCATGAGGGAAATGTCTATGATGGTCAGTTGACTCTGTGGCTGTGTATAGCACAGATTTGAGTGCTGACTTGATCTAAAGAAGTCCATTATTGGGACAGGAAAGATGGCCCAGTGATTAAGAGCACTTGCTGCTCTTATACAGGACCTAGATCTGGTTCCTGTCACCCACATTGGGCAGCTCACAACTGCCTGTAACTGCAATTCCTGGGGATCCAACACATTCTAGCCTCCACAGACACATGCAGAGATGTGTAATCTTTAAAAAGGATTATGGGTGCTGCAAGCTTTATAGACAGATAGATTATACAAGAGATACCACTTCAAGTTGCCTTTTATGGGCTATTGAGATTGTGTCAATTATAAACAATTGGGAAATAGGTCTTCTCATGTATATTCTACTTCTGGTAGTGCTACTATTTGGTAGTAGGTCATATTTTAGCAGGGACCTACTTAGCATAGCAGCATCAGCCAAGGGGAATAATCAGCCAGTTACTAATTATCCATTGTTAGTCTTCCTGCATGGATCTGTCTAGGCATTGCCCTCACTGCCTCTCTGCTGGCTCCTGTCACTTCCTGTCACATGCCCTTTCTACTCCATTCAACTGGCCACTCCTGATGTCTCACTGCCCCATTTGCATGTATCCTATGGCTGTCACAGTCCTCTCACATTGGTGGTGCGGGACAATTCTGTATTCTGTCAATTATGTCAATTATGTTTTATTCTGTATTCTGTGTTATGTCAATTATGTTTTAAATAAATGCTGATTGGGACAACCAGACAGGAAGTAGAGTCAGAGTTTGCCCTGGCAGGACAGCCCAGAAAGCCAGCATTTTAAAACAGCTAGGCTTTTTTCCTGCTACTACTGAAAACCAAAAAGCATGCGGTCAGCATTTCATCAATACCACTTAAGTGGCAGGACTTCTTAAAGACCTGCAGGGTTTTGCAGAAAAAGTTGAGTCAGAAAGCCTCTCTTAAATGAGAGCACTTGCCTCTAGCAAGCAGAGCAAAACCAAGAAGCCATGCTTTACTCTATTCTTTTCTGCCCAGAATTACTTTCCAAGCTCTCTCAGGTTTTATGTAGATGCAGTTGTCCACGTGGGCACCATTCTGTAACACGGACCTGCTTGTTGGGGTTTCTGTCCTGCCCAGTTCCCACAGCTGGCAAGTCCCAAAAAAAATCACACAGAGGTCTACATAAGTTATAAACTGATTGGCCCATTAGTTCAGGCTTCTTATTAGCGCTTATAACTTACATTAACCCATTATTCTTGCTTATACTAGCCACATGGCTCAGTACCTTTTTCAGTGGGGCAGGTCACATCTTCCTTTGGTGTCTGGGCAGGACTGCGGGAAGAGCTTCCTTCTTCCCAGAATACTCCTGTTCTCATTACCCTGCCTCTGCTTCCTGTCTGGTTGTCCCACCTATACTTCCTGCCTGGCTAATGACCAATAAGCATTTTAAAACATAATTGACAGAATACAGAATTGTCCCACACCACATTGGAAAGCCACTTTCCTAACCAGAATCTCTAAATAAAGTGACCCTAGGCCAGGGATTCTCTAAATCTGGTACTATTGTATGTCAAATGAAGTTAGCTATGCTTTCTATGTATGAAAATGGCAGCACTCAGATTTATGTGCAAAAAGGAAACAAAACTAACATTTGATGGGCAGCTATCAAATGCAGTGTTCTAGTATTTAGGGTAATTGATTTATATCTAAAAGCACTGGTTTTTAGGTACATCCATTTTCATAGATGAGAAAAAGGATAACTTAAGAGAATAGTTTATTAAATGAAGATATGTCATGCTTATACAGCATACACATGGCTGGGGTTTGAAAAGAGAGACCTATATCTCACCTGACTTAGGGTGTTAGACAGGACACTTATTTGATGGTTGGTGTAACCTTATATGTAGTGGGTGGCTGCCTGTTAGTTCCCAGCTGCTCAGCCTTAAAATAATCACACAGAAACCATATTATTTGCAATATTGTTTGACCAATAGTTTAAGCGTATTTCTGGCTAATTTTTATATCCTAAACTAACCCATCTCCATTAATCTGTGTATTGCCATGAGACTGTGGCTTACCAGGTAAAGTTCAAGTGTCTGTCTCCAGAAGGTCTACATGGCTTCTCTTTGACTCCACCTTCTTTCTCCCAGCATTCAGTTTAGTTTTCCTACTTACCTCTATTCTGCCCTGCACAGGTCTAAAGCAGTTTACTAATCAATGGTATTCACAGCATAGAGAGGGGAACCCCACATCACCACCCATTTTCTGTCTAAATAAAAAGGAAGGTTTTAACTTTAACATAGTAAAATTATATATAACAAAACAGTTATCTTTTATCATAACTAAGGAAAACTATAATTATAACTATGTATTCTTCAACTCCATCAAAGACCCCAGAAGAACATAATATTACCTAAGTAAACAGGAAGTGCATTGTAAATAACTTCTAAAACTCTAGAAATGACAGAGACATCTCACTGCCTGGACAGTCACCCAAAGTTCTTCTGTAACATTAGGGCATCCATCTTCAGCCTACTGGCCCATAGTATCCAGCAGACTTTTCCATGAAGCAGGAAATTTCAAAGACAGTTCCACCTATATTGACCATTAGTCAGTCACTTTCTTTTGTGTCCTGCAGAATGTTTTACAGACTCTTTCATGAAGCAGGAACCCTGAAGGACAGTCTCACCTTTAGGCAAGATCAGCAGTCATTTGTCTGTGGGTCCTTCATGTCCAGTTCATCAAACAGTCCGGGCAAGAGCAGTTTCTTGCCCAAATGGCTAACCAACTCTATAAGTACTCTTGAAGTACTTGGTGCTGCCAGGAGCAGATGTGTCTCATTGTCATGAAAAGTCCTAAGTTTTTTAAAACATATTAAATGCCATATTCTAACGGTCTTAGAAGGATTTGAAGAATCCCTGTACATCTGAAATCCCTGTACATCTGGAAAACCTAACTAACATGACTACAGGCTTGACTATTACAGATGACTATCTATTAACCTGTATTTCTTAATTATACATTACATTTTTAAATGAGCTGCACAAACACAATACCTTAATCAAGAGCAGACATATAACAAAATTGACCTTAAATTTTGTATCAGTAGACCAAAATCCATAGCAATGCAAATCTCTATAGCATATCCCCCTTTAAGTATAAACAAACATTTATAAACAATCATTTAGGGAACTTGGGTGTAGTTCTCTCCAAACTGCTTCCTGCTTTTTGTTGGGCAAAGTAATTTTGGGGGGTGTTTAAGGCAACCTTTCAGGGTTTTTTGATCCATCAAACCACATTAGTCTAGAATTAATCCACAGGTTCTCATCATCTGTGGAAACAAAGGAAAAACCTCTTCAAAAGCAACAAATCCTTAGACCCAATTTCTGAAGACATGGTACCTTTAAAATATCTCTTCTGGTTTAGCTTAACAGCCCATAGAATGAAATGTCTCTCTGTACTTAGTTCCTTCACAGTCAAAAAAAAAAAAAAGAAAAACACAAAAAATATACATAATCTAGACTCTCTGTGTATCTTTACATCTTTACAAGGCTTACTTTTCTTACTCCATTACTTTGTCTACAAGTTTAATATTTATTTTATTACCTTTACTCCTTTAATCAATGACTGTCTATACTCTGTCTTCTCAAAGACTTTGTTTTATTTTTTAAAACCATTTACTTCCTTTTATAACTGACTATACTTTATGTCTTTCTTCTCTCTCCAAAGCCTACGTACATTTATCAAACACTGACCTATTTAGAGGTCTTTTATGTCTAAATCTGTCCTATTGTGTATCTGTAATTCTTTACTATCCAGGAGCACTTCTTAAAATGCTAAGCAGCAACTAAGGCTGCTTTGTCTTTTGACTATGCCCAGTCCAACGTGGCAGGACAGAGGTCTCTTTAGCACAAGCCAAGCTCACAGCCCCATTTTTAGGCACACAGAGCGTCTATATTGCCATTAAGAAGTTGTAGCACTCTGCTTATAAACCCCATTTAAATGCTCTATAGCTGGACCTTGTCAGAGTTTGTGCTGGTAGTACAGCCCAGGAAGCCACCATTTTCAAAACTGCATGGCTTTTTTTCTGCTACCACGGAATCAGAGAACCTCTCTTAAAGGAGCCACGGCATTAAACCATGCTTACTCTGTTTCTTATCCCCCCCTTCCGTCTCTCTTTTCCAAGAATTCCTTTCCAAGCCCTTTCAGGTTTTATGTGGATTTAGCTAGCACTCTTTGGAGTGCCGATTTGTTGTAGGAGGCTGCTTGTTGGATTCCGGCTGCTCAGCCCCAAAATAATCACACAGAAACCATATTATTTGCAATACTGTTTAGCCAATAGCTTAAGCATATTTCTGCTAACTCTTATATCCTAAACTAGCTCATCTCCATTAATCTGTGTATGGCCATGAGGCTGTGGCTTACCGGGTAAAGTTACAGTGTCTGTCTCCAGCGGGGCTACATGGCTTCTCTCTGACTCCACCTTCTTTCTCCCAGCATTCAGTTTAATTTTCTTCGCCTACCTCTATTCTGCCCTGCGCAGGCCTAAGGCAGTCATTAATCAATGGTATGTTATTCACAGCACACAGAGGGGAATCCCACATCACATCTTCATTTTATGCTTATTTTATTTACCAGTCATCTTGGCACCAGTATTTTTTTCCTGTTTCCAGTATTTTTCCACAGTATAGCATAGAACCCACAATAATTTCTCAGTAAATGATGAATTCTAGATAAACTTATGTAGAATACATGTGTTGGGAAACTAGACAGAAATTATTTCAAATTCAGTTTTTTTGACATGTGCCTTTGCCTTTAGGTAAGTAGGAAATGATCTGACTTTAGAAAACTGAATGGCCAATGAAAACGTATATAAAACACCTGCCTCTTTACATAAAAATATGCCCTCTAATATATAGTACGTCCTTTTCTTCTGATGGTGCCTTCTATATATATAACTTGATAGCATTATCTTCCACATTTTTGTTCTAAATTACTGCAAGAATCATCCCCATTTCAATTAGCATACTACCTAGTATGATGTCAATTATATACATATTTTAATAAACATTTTAGATGTTGAAAACTGAATATTAACGTATTAACCAATTTCCACAGTATTCTTCAGATTCTTAGATTAGATCATGTTGCTTTCTTACAAATAGCTAGGTAGTGGGAGGGAGAGCAAAAATGTTTTTAAGTGTGCTGGTTACAGTCTATAAGTAACTTATGTTGAAATTTTCATATTTTTCTATCTACAATGTACAATATTGTATATATGAGTACTATTCAGCACTTATTGCTTATTGATATTACATTTAAGTTCTTGGTTTTTGTAATGACATTGCTGAAATGCACCAAAAAATTCTACTTTTTCTTGTTTATTTGAATAGTTTTAATTAGTCAATCATAAATATTATGTGTGATCTGAAGTAATCTGAAACAAAATGTCATTTTTCTGTCATATATAAAATTTCTGAATATAAGGTCATTTAAAATTTTAGTGATTCACTTTTAAAGTTGAATTTAAATTTAGTTTAAACCTTAGTCCAACTTTCTGCTAAATTCTTATTTGAAGTAAATATTTTTATTGTTGCATTACTTACATGTTATATTAGACAATTTAAACAGTAAACCTTTGACATTTAACCCTAATGTATGTATCTTAAATTTGAAAACAGAATGAGACCAGTTGATGTGAGGGAGTCCAGTATCTCACTGCATGGTAGAATTGCTATTGATTTATGACGAACGCCCGTGTGAGCAGGCAGGGGTGGGTTGTTGCTGTCAGATGAGAACTGAAAGCAGGCAGGTTTTGTTATCAATCACTCTGTGGCGGTGTAAGACAGCAGCGCCTGTTATAATTGATTTGATGGCTCTGAATGGCTTGAGCTCCAGTGGCCGAGGCGGATTGTGGCAACTCATCCATGCATGACATTGACATGAAGAGGAAGTGACATGACTCCTCGGAGGCAAAGTTAGGCAATTTAAAGGGGCAAATTATTCACCAATTCAATAATTCATAAACTTGAACTTCTGATATGAGATAATATAGAAAAGAGAGAAAAAAGTTTTTATTTTTCGTGGCTCATCTTGGGATGGCGTTTGAATTGGACTAGCTTCCACGCTCATCTTTTTCATCCACTGTACTCTGTTACCCATAAATAACACTAAGAAACTAATACAATGAAAGTTTAAGAGTTGCCAGCTATCATGTACTATCATGGTGAAGTACAATCTAAGCCAATGGGACTCTGGATTCCTGTCTGTATTAGCAACTTAGATGGGCAGGAGGTACTAGGGGCATTTCAGGACAAGGCACTGTGGCTGCAGTTTTTGTTTGTTTGTTTCCTTTGTTTTTTTCTCCTGTGGTAATCATGCAGTGTATTCTAATGTAGAGATGCTTGTGATGAAAAGACATTTCCCTCACTGAACAGTACCTGAACCTGTTCAGAGTAATCCTAGAGAGAAGCTTGGGTGATGGTTACTGGGGATTTCATTTTTTCTCAGCAAACTAAGGCCCCGTGGTGCACATACTTACATAAAATTAAACCCTCTTGTCTTAGAAAGCCTTCCTTCAAATTTTATCTGTAGGAAAAGCTTCGAGGTTAAATATATTTCCTTTGCATAGATATCTTCTGGAATTCTAAATTCAGTCATTTTTAAGTGAGTATTGTTATTAATTCTTTGAGAATATAGTACAGTGTATTTTGATCATATTCACCCCAACTCCTGCCCTTAACTCCTCATAGATCCATCCCTCCTCTCTACTCCCCCCTACTAACTTCTTGTCATTGTTTTTTTTAAGTCAGCAGCTCATCAACTTCAATTTGTGGGTATGGGACAATCCACTGAAGTTTGGTTAACCTCCAAAGAGTCATATACCTAAAGAAAACTGGTTCCTTCTTCGGAATCCACCAGCTTTCTACAGTTTCTGAGTTAGGTATAAAGGCTCATAAATTCCTTCTCATTCCATGCTGGAATACAGACTGTCTTTGCCTTAGGCTGGCAGCCCTAGCCTCTGTGGGTTCATGAGTGCTCTTGTCATGTCCAGAGCTCCAGTACTCCCTAGCCTCTGGCTCTTACTGTGTTTACTTCCTCTCTCTTTGGTGGTCCTTGAGCCTTTGGGAGGGGATGTGATATCCATATGCCATTTTGTCTGGATGCTCCACCATCATTTATTCTCTGTACACTGACTACTAGAAAGTATTTGTTTCTGTATTAGCTGCTGTCAATCACACAGAGAAGCTTTCTTAGCGATGTCTGAGAATTGCAATGATCTTTGGATAAGGAGATAAGAATTTAAAGAATAATTTGATTCTATGTCCATTTAGCACTACAATATGTTCACTCCTGAGGACTGTGAGCTGCCAGCCATATAGGTTGTTGGTCAAGAACCTATGGTTCAATGCCCACCATGAGTTTTGTCCTATGGAAAGAACCTTAAGTCCAATCAGAAAGTGGTTGGTTACCCTCTACAATAGTTTGCCACTGTTCCACACACCCATCTTGCACTGCTCATCATTATTGCTCTTCAAAGGGCTCATAGCCAGGTAAGACTATTGATGACGCTCTTCCCTGCCACAGCACCCTGAATAGAAACTTCCAGCACTGGGAGAGCTAGTCAGTAGGGAGGTGGTTTCCTGCTTCATGCCAATTTGATTTCTTCATGTCGTGTGACTAATGTGTGGGGTGTCTTCTAAAGTCAGATATGGCAAGGTTACTTACTAGTTTTTCAAGCACAGTTTTTGTTTTCTGTTTTTTTCTTTTTTAACAGATACCCTAACTATGGGTATTTTCACTTGAAAAGTTTTCTAGAAATTTAATTTCTAACTTTATTTTTAGAAAACCTGCTAGAAATCTATTTCTTATGAGTTTCTCTTAATAATGAGCATTTTATATTCAGTAATGAGATAATTTCTTAATAGTCTCATTTGGATAAAATTGTCTAACTCAGTAATACTTCTTAATGAGTGATGATGTAAAAAGAAAAATTAGTATCTAGAATTACAGCCCTACGAATTATATATTCTAAATATCGGAGTAATCTAAAGATCATGCTCAGTGACTTGTCTGTCTTAGGGGTGGCTATCCACATTCAGAAGATATAGTACTGTGTGATGCATTGTGCCCTACTGCATACATGCATACACCCCTACCTAAAAACTACAAAGCAAAAGTATAACTTTCATTATATGTTTCCTACATGTAATATATTCTATTTTCTCTTCTAATCTTTGCTGCTCGTTTACAGTATTCCATTAAAACAAGGCTTTACCATGTAATGCCAGTTTTGTTGTTCAAAGGTCTGAAGTTCAGAATGTTCTACTCTGATTCTATCAGTTTCCTAAAGAAACAAGCCAAAACTGACAGGCCACTATGTCAAAAATATTATGATAAAAATGATGATGTCAGTTATGAGCATCAGCAACTGATCTGTAAGAACTGTGGAATTTATTACGAGGAACAAGAACAATTAATATATAGTAAACCCTAATACTGACATTTTAAAAATTGCAAAGTTGAGTGTAATGGTGTACACCTTTAATCCCAACTCAGGAGATGCGGGCAGATCTCTGTGAGAACAAGGCCAGCGACAATTACAAATGATGTCCTGTCTCAAAAAAAGAAAGAAAGGAAAAAGAAAGAAAACAAGACAAGACAAATCTTACAAAATAATGAGGGTCAAAGTTGAAGATCATTAACACAATCTGGCTTGATCTGGCTTTATAATGCTGTTAAAAATTATTCCAGTATCCTTTGTTTAACCCAGTGGGTCGCTTCTCATCATGACCTATTTTTAAGTATTTCCAGTGATGTAACCACCTGGATATGCAGTTGATCTGCAAAGACCATCTAGACGGCTTTAAAAAGTCTCCAAATTCAAGGGAGTAACAAAGGAAAAATAAGAAAAAAAATCTTTCTAGACTTAGGTATAAACCTTGCTCATATCAGCTGTGAACAAGCTAAGCATCCTGACTTTGGTTCTCCTCCCAACCCCCCGCCTAATAACCATATTGGAGTGTAGATAACAAGCAGCCTCATATGATCTTTGAATATGGCAATTATGTCTTTTATGTTGATTTACTGGCTCGTTCTGTTTCTAAGCTTTTTAGCTGTGGTGATTGGTGTAATTACAGAGCTGCCTTCATGGTGTGGAGGCACAATTTGCAGGTCAAAAACGTTATACAAAAGTCGGTATGGTGGCCGTCTAATTAGATTGCTTAATATTTATCAAAATGACATTCATTTTTGTTGTGCTATGACTTGTCTTTGTGTCCCAAATATTCTTTCTTAATATAATTATATGATTGGATTTTCTTGTCAACTTTATGGGATATTAATCAGAATTAAACATTTAAGCTCAAAATGTTACTTGCTGTTGAACATAAAAATCTCCGTTTCTTCCTAACTGTGGTCGTATAAAGCTGTGAAATTTATCCGATCAGTGTTCATGCTGTGGATCCCAGGAGCATCTGCTTTAGATGCTGGGGCTCTAACTGTATCTGGTTTAGGGACCAAGTGAGTTCCACACCTTCTCCTTCAACTGTAAGTCAACAAGCACAAGACAATAGCTTCTTACGGATGAAAAGCTGGATAAGCAGCAAAAGACTTTCTTAGGGAATGACAGTTGAGGTACAGTGTAAAAAGATCTCCCAAGTAAGAGAACATGCAGGAGAGATTTGGCTTGTTAGGGAGCCATCGGAACAGTGGATTGGGCATGGCAGCGAATACGTGGGGAGCCACCAGAAGATTTGGAGATGTAGACTGGAGACATGGTGTTCTCCTCACTGGTAGAAAGAGCCTGGCTTTTGCTCATAACATTGAATCCTCACTATGGGCTGAATTGTATTCTGCAGTGTAACAGAGATAATGTGGTTCACAATGGTCTCGGGTTGCAATAGTAAGTTTGCCGACCTCACATTCCCAACTACTATGTTGAACTTTTCATACCAACTTTTTGTTTAACTAGCTTTACATTTACACTGCTCTTGATTTTTTTTCTAAAATGAATTATTTTCTTAGAGTAGTGTAGTGTTTGAGCAACAGAAGAATAGCAGACTTTACCATGCTGCATTTTCCACCTTACAATTTCTCCTTTTATAATAAAAAAGTTTAAAATCTATTAACTCTTCCCACCATATTGTATTTCTTTTTATTTTGTTTGTTCTTATATAATCAAATTCATCACATTTTCCTTTGTAATTTTTAAGCACTTTCAAATTTATGTAACATGAGGTTATACAATTATCCTATTGCTAGAATGGGGCTAAAATCCAAACTGCTGCTGGAGGCTGGGCAGTTAATGGAAATGGGCTTGGCCTACAAGGGCCTGAAAGACCTGGAGGGCATGTGTTCTAGCAAGAGAGAGTGCCTGCTGCTCCCTACAGCCACAGGATGCCTGTTGTGTTTTCAGTTTCCATAAAATACCATGGTGGATATTTTTCTGTGAAACACCACATTTGCTCCTACTTGTTAAAAGTACTCTGACCAATGAAATCAACAAAATTTTTCTCTAAAACTAATGCTTTTCCTATCGCTTTTATTATATTTAGTTCTATGACCCATCTGGATTTTATTTAGATTCATAGTAGTATGTACAGATTTAACATTTTTTAAACTTTCAGTTTTGAAATGATAATATTTACAGGAAGCTACAAAACTTCTGAAGAAAGAGCCGTAGACCCACTTTCTCCCCTGTGGCAATATCTAGTGTGCAGCAAGGAACTGGCAGCTTGAAACTGACATATTCCACTCATTGTACATGCATTCAGTTACACATGCATCCATCTGTGTATTCTATTGGATGTATATTGGTGTGTAAAATTTGCCATACATGTTTTTAAGCACTACCCACAACCAATGGACTCTATTTCCTCATGCTTACTCTTCAGGGTAAATTATTTTCCACACATCCTCAACTACTTAACACACACATAAACACACACACACACACAATTGCCAAGGCCCATCATAGTACATGCTATCCTGTCATTCTCTTCTAATGTAGTCAATTATTGGTTCATTATATATTAAAAACTCTTCCTAGCCTTCCAGTAACTCTTCCAATTCTATCCCCCCTGCTTTCTCCAGGTTACCATACTCTTAAACATTCCAGAAAGAGACAATACACGTTCTCAAAGCTGTTAGTGTGAACCTTCCAAGTAACTGACTGGATTTTGTGTAGGGTCTTGCTCCCTCCAGTGTCATATGAGTCCTGCATGTGTATGTTTTTCCAGTCAATCCACTCTTTGTAATTAAGACTTCCTGATTGCTTTAGTGAAACTTTGAAAGCCAACACCCTGCTGGGATACTAATAATTCCTTACCACATTCATTTCTTGACCACATTCTTCTGCCATATCTCACCACAAATACCTTGTTCATCCTGAGCATATTGTAATTGGTCAAGTCATTCTGGGGTTTCATCTCCCAGGAACTAGAAGACTTAATCAAATTCTTGCAGTCTTCCTGTGGAGCATTCACCTCTTCAAATACACCTCCTACCTTTGAAGAACCACTTTCTGTCTTCATATTTCCACACTTACACCCTTTTCTACAAATACTGAAAATTACACCTCCATTAAGTGCATTGTCATTTTTACATTATGAAATTGGTATAATTAAGTATGTTTTACTATATTTACCAGTTTTTACAATATCTCACATTGTACATAACTTTCCCCATGTTACGTGACATAATTTCCCATGTTACGTGACATTTATTCAAATTAACTATGATTCTTTTGTAACTTGTTAATAACAAATGTTTATGGTTTAAAAGTTAAAGTTTTATATATATGGTGCCACACAACTAATCCCTCTACATGGAGGTAAAGGTGGGATAATCTGGAGCCTCTACAATATAACCAGTTCAAAGCTAGCCTGGCTTACATGGAAATCTATCTGAAAACAGACATTGAAAATTACCAGAATTTCATTCATGCTCCAATTTTGAGTACACAATTTCAGTTTAGAGTCAATGTTCCAGTCATTCCACTTTTTAAAGGCAAAAAGTTTACTTTGGTTCCTCTTTTCATACTGCCTATTATAATGGGAAAGTCATGGCATTAGGGGGCAGCTAGTCACATTGTATTCACAGTCAAGAAAGAGAAAAAGATGAATGTTGATGTTCCACCAAATTTTTCCAATTTATTTAGTTCAGAAACCCAGACAATGAAAGTGTGCTTCCCATATTTAGGATGTGTTTTCACTCCTCACCACAATCTGATGTATCAACTAATACTGTTTTTTTTTTCTTCCATTTTTTCTTTGTTGTAAAGGAGCAGGGCCCTTTGTTCCGGCCGCCCGGCTAGCTTAACCCCCGAAATAATCACATAGAAACTGTATTCATTTAAACACTGCCTGACCCATTAGTTCTAGACTCTTATTGGCTAACTCTCACATCTTGATTAAACCCATTTCTAATAATCTGTATGTCACCATGAGGTCATGGCTTACCAGGAAAGATTCAGCATGTCTGACCTGGCAGCTCCATGGCGGCTCTCTAATTCTGCTTTCTTCCTCCCAAATTCAGTTCTGTCTACTCTGCCTACCTAAGTGCTGCCCTATCAAAAGGCCAAGGCAGTTTCTTTATTCAACCAACGAAAGCAACACATAGACAGAAAAACCTCCCATACCATTTCTTATTTGTAAAAAGTTTTTAAGTATCAGTTCATATAAATAATCAGTCAATATTATGTTACTTATAATAAATTACCTATAGATCTTTTGACAAACAAAAGTCCTAATGCTAAAATCCAAATGGAAAACTAAAGGAGCAAAATGATAAAGAAACTTGAAAAAATACAGTAAGGTAACCATTGGGAAGGATTCAGCCTTAAAATATTTTAAAATATACATATATATAATTATTTGTTTATTGTAAATCCTGGCCATAGTTTCCCCTCCCTCCTCTCCACCCAGTCCCTCCCACCGCCCACTTCTGTTCCCACTGGTCAATCCATTCTCCTCCATTTCTGTTCAGTAAAGTGCATTTCTCTCATGAGTATCAACAAAACATGGCATATCAAATTGCAGTAAGAGTAAGCTCTTCCCCATGTATTAAGGTTGAGCAAGGAGGCCCAGTATGTGGAATAGGTTTTCAAAAGCCAGTAAAAGGGTCAGAGACAGCCTCTGTTCCCACTGTTACTTATTTTCTGACCAGAAGCACTTTAAAAAAAATGCTAAGTGGGCATGGCTAGGGCCAACTCTGAAGTCCTGCCTGTTGACTTTGCCCAGTCCAACATGGCAGAGAGATGTTTGCTGCCTCTGAGACTGCTGGGTGGGAGCTGTCCTCACCACCTCAACTCTGGTAAGCAGCTGACGCATGCTGCCACCAAGTAACTTGCAACATGCTTCCCACAAACCCCATTCAGGTGCTCTGCCTCCTGGAAAAAAAACAAAGTTTGTGCTGCCTGAACCAGGAAGCTGCCATTTCTTATGCTGAGTCAGTAAGCCTTTTATTTTTTCCTTTTCTTAAAGGAGCTGTGGCGCCACTCCTGACCGCCAGCAAACAGCCCATCTGGAAAAAAAGAAAATGTGCTACCAAGAAGCCATGCTTAACTCTATTCTTTTGTGTCTAGAATTCCGTTCCAAGCCTTCTCAGGTTTTACGTGGATGTAGTCAGCCCCACATTGGCATGCCAAATCGTTGGCCCAGGCTGTTCATTCGTTCCCGGCTGCCCAGTTCCAAAATAATCACACACTTATTTGCAATACTGTTTGATCAATAGCTTAAGCATATTTCTAGCTAGCTCATGCACCTTAAATTTAACCCATTTCTATTATTCTGTGTATTACCACGAGGCTCATGGTTTACTGGCAAGGTTCCATCTGGTGACTCGTGTCTTTCTCCTCTGGCAGCTACACGGCATCTCCCTGACTCTGCCTACTCTCTATATATCTCTTCCAGCCTGGCTATATTCTCTTAAGCCATTGGCTGAAAGCAGCTTCTTTATTAACCACTGGCAATAAAACATATTCATAGCATATAGAGGGGAATCCCACATCATCCGTAGTTGTTGGTTCAGTCTCTGTGCACCCCTGTGAGCACAAATTTGTTGATTCTGTGGGGTTTCTTGTGGTGTCTGTGACCCCTCTGGCTCCTACAATCTTTTCTTCCCCTCTTCTGCAGGATTCCCCAACTGCCTAGTGTTTCTCTGTGGGTCCGCATCTATTTCATCAGTTGTTAGATGAAGCATCTCTCAGGACATTTGGGCTAGGCATGAATCTGGTCACAGGACATGGCCAGGTCAGGCTTCATGCCTACTGTTGCTGGTAGTCTTACCTGGGGTCATCGTTATAGATTCTTGGAAGATTCCCTTGCATCAAATTTTCACCTAAACCGGGAATGCCCCTTCTTCCAGTATTCTCTTTAACCCTCCCGTAGCTGATGTTTCTGTCCCCACCTTTCCTGAGTCCACTTACAAAATACCTTACATTTCCCCCTTCCCAGTGGGATCCTGGCTTCTCCTCATGAGCCCTCCTTATTGCCTAGTCTCTTTGGGTCTGTGGATTGTAGCATATTTATCCTTTATTTTACAGCTAATATCCACTTTTGAGTGTGTACATTCCATGTTTGTCTTTCTAGGTCTGGATCACCTCACTCAGGATGATTTTTTTTCTAGTCCCATCCATTTGTCATCATATTTCCTGGTGTCCTTATTTTTAACAGCTGAGTAATACTTCATTGTGTAAATATACCACATTTCCTTTATCCATTCCTCGGTTGAGGAACATCTAGGTTGTTTCCAGCTTCTAGCTATTACAAATAAAGCTGCTAGGAACATAGTTGAGCAGGGGGTCCTCGAGGTGTGTTTAAGCATCCTTTGGGTATATACCCAGGAGTATTAAGTATAGTTGGCTCTTATGGTAGATTGATTTCCAGTTTTCTGAGAAACTGTACACTAATTTCCAAAGTGGCTGTACAAGTTTGCACTTTCACCATCAGTGGAGAACTGTTCCCCTTGGTCTGCATCCTCTCCAGTATGAGCTGTCACTTCTGTTTTTGATCTTAGCCATTCTGACAGGTGTAAGATGGAATCAGGAGTACAAAATCGATCCATATCTATCACCCAGGACAAGTGAACCAAAGACCTTAACATAAATCCAGTTATACTAAAGCTGATAAGAAGAAAAATTGGAAAGTAGCCTTGAACACATTGGCACAGGAGATAACTTCCTGACCAGAACACCAATAGCACAGGCACTAAGAATGACAATTAATAAATGGGATTTCATGAAATTATAAGTTTCTGTAAGGCAAAGACACTGTCAGTAGGCAACCTACAGAATAGATAAAGCTCTTTACCCACCCCACATCCAACAGAAGGTTGATCTCCAAAATATATAAAGAACTCAAGAAACTAGATACCAAAAAGCTAAATAATCCAATTAAGAAATAGGGTGCAGATCTAAACAGAGAATCCTCAACAGAAGCATCTCTAGTGGTGGAGAAACACTTAAGCAGATGGTCAACATCCTTAGCCATCATGGAAATACCTTACAATATTTTAATACATGTAGCAACAGCAAGAAACTAAGAGAGCATTTAGAATCATGTGATATGTATTTCTCTTTTATTTTCTTCATGTTGCCCAATCTGTCAGTTAGTTAGATTCCTCTTTAAGTTTCTGTGTACTTTTAAAATTGCCAGTAGGCATTGTATAAATGTCTTTGTATTTTGACAGGACATGCTATGTCCATTTGGGCTGTAGTGTTTGTTCTCTACTGCAGGACTTGGAATCAGTTTTTCTTCACAGATACTCACTTGCTTTAATAGAGATGAGCGCTCAAGACCACACTTTAGGTGTCTGGATTGCCTGTCAGTAGGTGTGGTATTAGTACTGCTTCCCCTGCTAACACTGCGCCTCTTTAGTAACATTCACAGTGTTTAACTTTTTTCTCTCTATCCCATCTTTTTCTCAAGATGCTTGCTAGGCAGCATTTGTGTAGCTTCTACCATACTAAGGCGTTAGTTTGCCCTTATCTGTGCTAGCTTGTTTCAGCATCACAAAACTCCCAGAGGATCTTAGGTATTTGTCACATAAAGGTGAGGAACTTTGGGTTCAGAAAGGTGAATAAATTGACCAAAGTTGAATTGCTCACAGTTCAACTGGGTGGGGTTGGCCAAAGTTAAATAGGAGAGATGAAACTCAAACACTCATGCCTGTCCTTGTTTTTTAACTGAGAACGAAGGCTCAGTGGTGACAGAGACGAGTGCTTGGCTGTCCAAATGCTCGGGCTCCTTTTAGAGATTATGTGGGAAGGAGGAACACTAGATGAGCCCAGACAAGTTTTAACAGGCTTCTTGCTTGTATATCTTCCTTAACTGTCTACTCTTTTTCTATGTGACTTTATAGAAAAGGGGCCTAATTATTATCTCAATTTCCTGAACAACCATGTGCACCCTCTAAGGAACTGTGGCTGGATTGAGCACCAACTGTGACCAGAGCAAAATAAATACCCACTTTTTGTTACTGTTGCTCCCAATGAACTTGCAAAAAAATTCTACAGACATTTGCTTTGTTTTTGAAGAGGCTTCTTCAGACAGAAGTAATTCCCTGCCCCCGATGAGAAATATGGAAAGGAACAAAACATTTAGTGTAGAAGAGACTGCTTCTGCTTCTTTGAAGTTCTTTAATCTCTTTATAGAAAAGATAACATATGAAAGGGCTTTGTAACTGAGCACTTTCTATTACCATCATTGATTTCTAACCTCTCATCTCTCTTCCTTTCACTGGGAGCTCTTAGCCACAGTCTTAAACACTTTTATTTTTAATGTTGGTATGTGCTACCTTGTCCCTAAGGTTAATTTCTCTTATTCTATTCAGCGTTAACACCCATTTGCCTATTCCTTTCAAATTTTGAGTGAGAACTGTTAAACTATTAATTGGATTAATTAAAATATCATGACAGGAGAGTCTTAACGTCAGCCCTTTTGTCAATGAAGTGTATCTAGATCAGGCATCTGAGCCTCTTTGTGGCTAGGCTGGGGGAGCACAACGTTCAGAATAGATCGACATAGGAAGAACAGCATGTGCATGCAATATGAAAAGGCTGGGAGACCTGGACCTAGTGGCTTGGTTATCCTTAAGAAAATAAAGACCTGGAGTGGGTGAGGAGCTATTCACAGAATGAAGCCTAGAGAGGGAAATGTCAGAATAATAAGGGCAGACATATGGTCCCAGCCATTGCCTAGCACTAGTGATAGATTCCCTTTCCAAAACTGCTGGAGTCACAGTAACTAATTCCATCTCAGAAGAGAACATTCACACAATCCAGAATTATTTGACACAGTGATCTCCTGTTAGGTGCATGTAGGAGAAAGCATCAGTTCACATATTAAGGAACTGTAAATGTGAGCTATTGGCAGTAGGCTCATTACCCAACTTGCTGCTTCTTGCAATGTGATAAAGTTTTCATTTTATTAAAAAATTATAATTTTTTAATTATATGATATATGCGAATCTATATATCAAATTTATATATATTCAAGAATAATGTTTATCTAATGTGAAATTCTAATTTATCTGATAGAATAGAATTTACAGTTTGTTAAATATAGACACTGTATTTTCAAGAGTTCTTATCAAGTTGATAGTCAAGTTTGAAACTTTGTAATTAATTGTAAATTTTTAGCAGAAAAAATGCACCAGTCATCAAAGGAGGTGACACTGTTTTTCCCTATCTTTTCACTTTTGTAGTAAAGCTTTTTCTTAAGTTGCTTTCTGCTGTTTAAATGGTCACATTCATATTCTAGCAGTAATTGTAGAGGGTTGAGCTATTAGAAACTTTGAATACCAGTTCCTCCTTTTCTAAGACAGTTCTTCCACTAGGGAAGTCAGGCTTGCAAAGTCTAATTACTGCAGCATTTTGATATCCCTGGCTACAATGCTGGCAGGAATTTAAGCCATGGTAGAACTCATTGGTGACACTGTCGTAACTAAAAGCCACAAAATGTGGACTATGGTATTGGATAGTGTCAGATTGTCTTGCTGCAAGTTCAGAAGTGCCTCGGATGTTCTAATATGAAATGCTAATTACTTGCAATAGAATGTAAATAAGGTGGCACTAAGTCCTATTTGCAGTGACTAATGAAAGCTGTTGTACTAGAATCAGTGAAATGCAGAGCAGCGAGGCAATTCTTTAGGAAAACCGTAGCTGACAAGCAGCTAATGCTTACCAGCTTGGACCATCCCTCTTGCTTCTATTTATTTATTCTCCTTGTTGATAATGTTAAGTCCCATATGAAAACATGTAAAAAGGATAAAAAGAAACTAGCAGCTAGGTTTTGCCAGGCTGTGCCATATATCCACAGATTGCCTTCCTTAACTTTTCTTTGCCTATGAAAAACAGCTGCCATATTAGGCTATTTGAAAACAGTGGTTTTCTAGTCAGCAACTTGCCAGTCTGAGAATTCTTCTTGTTTTCTATCTAGAATTGAGCAAAACTTAACTATGCTGCAGATTCTTTCATTCTCAGTATTACATTTCAAAGCTTGGCACATTTCCACTTCACACACTAACAGCAGAGTGCCTTTAACAAATAAAAACACTCACTAGCTTGGTACTACTCTCCCTGTGTGTTACAGAGTACACGCTTTGGCAAATAAAGTTTGAGGCTCTAGAATAGCTTTGCTTCTCTAGGGCATTCCTTCCTTACAGGGTCAACAGTGTAAGCTGCACTTCTGCTTTGAACATGTACAGCCAAATCCGTAGCTTCTGGTCCCCAAAGATGCAAAACCACAAAAGGTAACTTCTGCTGTGTGGGTTGTCACAACTGTGGCTTTCACTGACTATCACAGTTTGAAGGCCAGATCTTTTGATGACTTATGACCTATTTAAAAGTTTTTTTTAAGTGAATTGTATGTACATAAAGGATAAAGTAGAAATTGAAGATTCAGTACTGCAACTATGTTTTTAAAAACGTTTCTGGTATTCCCAGGGCAGAAGGAAGCAGAACTGGTTATAGAGTGCCCAAAATTGGCAAGTCTGTGAGTGAATCTAGGTGGAAGAAAATAAACGCAAGAAACCCTGTGATTCTGAGGCTAAGTAAGCGCCTGTGTGCTTTGATTCCCCGTTGTTTTTCATCCCCTGACTCTCTCCTTCTAAAAATGCTTCTTTTCTATGCATGTTGGTATTTTCAGTCTATCCATGTGAGGTTCTGAAACTGGAGTGGCCTATCTGCTGTATGTAGCAGTGTATACAAAGGCTCTTCCACAACTTGGAAATGAAGGACAGTTTGCTAAAGTTACATTTTCCAGACAGTGAATAACATCGAGGGTAAATATGTTACATTTGAGGATTCCTAAATTAACAAAGTTATGTGTTCTTTTCTGAAATTTAAACTTTTATTTTTTTTCATTTTTTCCTTTTGTTTTGCTTTTCCTAAATCTATCAGTACAGCCCACAGCTTGCAGGTGAGCCTTATGGAGTATTATGGAGGCTTGAAGTATCACGAACACAAGCCTGTGGATAGGCAGAAATACCAGTGTTTTCTTGTGAAGCAAAATTTAGCAAATATCCTTTAGATAGCATAATATACCCAAACAGAAATGTCTTTTATTGCTAGATTTGAATATTTCAAAAGGGTGTTGGTGTGAAAAGAGCACACAGTACCCACACCTGCCATTCAGACATGGACACACACAATATAGCAAGTTTCCAAATTAACCGATGATTTAATATTTTGTGGAAAGTTAGTTGGCTTCACGGCAGGAGTGGATGTAGTGCGTTTCACAAACCTGATCATCAGTGAGGCCATAGCCACAGGGATAGGTCTCCCGTACTCTGATGACTCTTTCAATGCTCATGCCCATTTGTACATGCTGTTTAAATATTAGATGCTGTTCCGGAAGTACCAAAGCTAAGAATCTGGCTACTTGAGAGAGTATGTTTAATGCGCAACTCTTATCCCTGAAACATATCCTAATGTCACCAAAAACACACCTTCATTCACAGGCAGAGGTGGCAGAGGTAGCCCCTGAACCAGCTGGCTTTGCTCTGTGCTGTGGCAGAATTTCTGGAATAAACAAAGGAGGAATAAACAAAACATCATTTTCATGGATATCAATACAGTTACTGGCCCCATGTGTTTGGGCAGGACATTATAACTGAAGGAGCCTGTGAAAGCTCGTTGGCAATGGGGAGAGTAGTTAAGGATGTACAGAAAAGGCCAAGAAAAGATACAGCCTGAAGGGCATGCCTCCAAACTTTTTGCTCCAAAGGCCCTGCCCCCTGCTTTTCACCACTTCCCAATGCCACCGTACTATCAACTCATCAAAAAATTAATCCATTGATTGGCAGAGCATATCTGATCTCAGTGTCTCTGGAAATTCCCTCACAGACACAACAAATGATCTCCCTTGTTTTGCAGTCGAATGTAGCTTACAGCAAGATTGAACCACCACATGTTCCTCACTCCCTAAACACTCTGGCATACCATTCCCTATAGGTCTTAGAAACTGCATTACCCTTCCTCTTCACTTCAAAATAGAAAATTTATTTCTTAGAGATGTGTGTGTGCTGGCATACTGCATAGGTCAAGGTTCTGCTGCATAGATCAAGATCTATACTAAACAGGAAAAACTTATAAAAGTAGGTTAAATTGATTCCATTATAGTTATAAGGACTGGCAATGAGATTGGACTTTAATGATCTATAGCCAAAGCTATAATATAAGCCAACAAGGCCACTGCATTCTCTTCTGCTATAGAAAAAATAGCCTTCTAAATTGCTCATGTGCTTGCGAAAATCTCAGTGCCATTCCTTAACATGAAGTCCTCATGATGAGAAAGCAACTGCTCTAAAGGTTAGGTGCAGGACTGCACAGTACCCATACCAGGATAGCATACCACTGACTCTCTTTCTTAGAGTCTCACAAAGGTAGCAATGTGATAGCAGGTACTCTGTTGATGCTGTGAGAGAAAACAAATCACTTGTAAGCGCCATCAGCAAACCCGTGTCTTCTGCATTTCTTTTAGCTTTTTTAATCTTGAGCAGTTTGTAGACTTCAACAAAATCATATCCAAGCTTCAAGAGAGTATGTGTTTTTACTTTATAGCCCCTACAGTAGTGGGTTTCAGTTTGACATTTGAGTGTCTATCTATCATAACCAGGATATATTACTGTGTTCACAAGTAGTAATCAATTTTGATTAATTCTTCTGAACCTAGTGGAAGGAAAAGTTCATGAAGCACATGTCACGAGGACATCAATGTGTTCCGTTTTGGTATACTTCCTGAGGACCTTCAAGTTGGATGATTATCCTTTCCTTTTGTAAAGATACATACCAGTTCTTGAAGAATGGCAAGCTATTTTCTGGCTTTGACTCCCAAAGGATCGTGAATGCAGAACTTTTGACATGGGTAGTCTCTATCTTATAAACAGTTATAGGAGCAACTTCATATCAGCTGTAAAAGCTGCTGCGTGGAGTTCTAATTTGATTTTGAGGTGCTCGTGTTGCTTTTGCTGTCAAGTAGAGTCAATCTCCTAAAAGCACAAGCAGTTGTTCCATCATCCATGGTGCTGATTTCAAAACTGATATCTGCCCTAATTCTCACTTTGATCCTGTCCACACAAATAATATACCCACTGGAACTAGAATGCCCTCTCACCTGTTGGAATTGCAGTATTAACACCAACAACAACATACTCAAATCCACTGCAAACTATGGTACTTCTTTGTCAGTGTCTTCACCATTATTGTGTAAGATGATTGTAAAGTGAAGGATCATTGGGAAAATAGGATAGAATTATTATCATTCCAGGAATATTTATAATGCATTTACACTGATTTTCTTCCCTGTGAGAGTTGCTTGCATAGAACATGGAGAAACCCACATCATCAATTTACCTAGTTTGTATACAGATGTGCAGATGTTGACAAAGAAGCATAAGTTAACAGCTTGAGTACTTCTCATATTACTTGAGGAATCATTATGTATAAAAGTCATGACACAATAAACACAATAAAAGTCATCTTTATCAAAATAACATTTATTACCAAGACATGAAAAATGAAACTGGCAAAATAAGTTACACATTTCTATCAATCTTTCAAAAGCTCCATACATTTGTTTAATAAAACAGCCTCACTTGCAAATCCCATTTGAGATATTCTAATCAAATCTTCACATAAGTTTGTTATAATTGTTAACAATCCCTTTTGGGGGAAAAAAAGTTTATGCTGTTAGTAGAACAAAACTGTAGTATTGTAGTGAATAAGTAGGACATAAACCAAAGTTGTTGGTTTATGTAATATGTACAAATATTTTTGTGAAAGTTTTCAGTATGAATGTTTAGTCATGTATACATATAGTAAATTATATTTTTCCAAAATTGCTAACTGAATACAACATTATATTTAAAAAATAAAAACAGAGGATTTAACTTCCCTACTCTCCATAGCGCTGTGTGTGCTGTGGTTTAAATTTGGCTTGTACCCCCGAGATCCATATGTGGGATCCTGACTGAGAAGTTATGCTCAATGGACGGTGGTAGGGCCACCCCACCCCACCCCAGCACACACACTGCTTTTCTTTCCAGAGATGCAATGTCTCCATCTCTCTCCTTCCTCTTGCCCCACTCCATCCCTTCACTCTCCTCTCTCTTCTCTCATGTTCCTACCCATTTTACTTCATTTGGGAGTGCCCCAGAGCCAGTGTGATGCTCTGTGGACATTCAGGGTACAAAATGGTGGAACTATAAAGAGCCGGCCCCAAGGATCTTGTAATTATCACAGAAAAGATTAATATACTACCTAGATACATTAACTTTCACTTGAGGAATATTGCATATGTTGGTCAGTTGCAAAGGAAAATGAGATATAGGGCAGATGTATAAATATAATGTTTGCTTACTACCTTAAATAACCACCAGTCTTCAGAAATTCTAATGTTATTCCCGAAAATCTTCCTCACACATTTGGTGTTATAAATAACTGTCACACACACACACACACACACACACACCTTTGCAGTAGTGATGTGTTTTGTTTACTCAGCCAGCACTTGCAAGTACCAGCCACATGCAGAAAATTTAACTTGCATACTCTGGTTTCAGTGAACAACAAATTGGGGGGATTTGGTTTTTACTTGATAAATGCAGATAGATTGAAGTTTAAATTTTCATTTAAAAAAAATTAGGCAAAGTCTTTCTATACCTATTGGTTTCTGGGCTTCCAGTTTCCCTCACCTAAAAACATCTACATTGTTCAGGATTAGCTTCAAAGGTCTGTATGAGAAAACTGACATTTATATTCCTTCCTGAAGTAGAGAATTTCAGAGGCATTCACCATAATGCATATGATAAGATTCTACAATGGCTTCACATACATGCATGTGTGGCCACACACACAGCTTCCCTTTGTTTGTAGACACCATACTAGAATACTGCAGAGTGGATAATTTGTATGAACCAAAATTATTTTGCTCATTGTTCTAGAGGACGAAAGTCTAAAGTCAAGGTGTATAAACCCAGGCAGGGGCCTTCTTGTTGAATTATAGCATGGACAATTGGTGCGGGAGAATTGTCTGTATTCTGTCAATCATGTTTTAAATAAATGCTGATTGGGCAGGCAGGAAGTATGGGCGGGAAAACCAGACAGGAAGTAGAGCTGGGGCAATGAGAGCAGGAGTATTCTGGGAAGAAGGAAACTCTTTCCCAAGTCCTGCCCAGACCACCGAAGAAGCAGGATGTGACCTGCCCTGCTGAAAAAGGTACTGAGCCATGTGGCTAACACAGATAATAATAATGGGCTAATAATGGGTTGATATAAGTTATAAGAGTTAGCAAGAAACCTGAGCTAATGGGCCAATCAGTTTATAATCTTATGGAGACCTCTGTGTGATTTTCTTTGGGACTTGCCGGCTGTGGGAACTGGGCAGGACAGAAACCCTGACAAGCAGGCCCACATGTTACAGACAATAGAACACCCACAACAAAGGATGCTTGACTTATAGCTAATATACCCCCACAATAAGGACTTACCTAGTGGTCCCACCTTCAGCACATAAATTTGGGGGGACAGGACATTTAAACTACAACACTGTCATATCTTCAACTTGTAAGTCTTAGGCTGCCTCCAGGTTCAGGTTGGTTACTGAAGTGCCACCATCTGTCATTTCTGAATTTTCTGAGGAAAAACAAGGCTAAATGACCAAAAAGGGATGGCTCTTTAACAACAACAACAAAAAAAAAAATCACATGAAAAGGATTTCCTGAGCGCACAAGCCACATGGCCAGCAGTCCACTCACCAGGAACAACAGCCATCATTGGCGAGCTTCTTTTATCTCACTGTTTTGCCCAGAAACATGATGTGGGTTCTGTTAATCCATTCTTCATTTAATCACAGTGTTTTATTTGTTAACTCAAGCTACATGAAAATAGAATAGAACTAATATTAAGGATTTTGATAGCTATCTTCCCAAATTAAAAATGTGACTCTTTATTATATATGCTTTAATCAAATTACATGAGTGTATTTGTTCTATTTCACTAATACACTGTTTTTCAAGGAAAGCATCTTATTTTATGGCTTAATTTCAAGGGGAAAACTATTCTGAAAAGAAAGCATTGTATAGTGTCATAGGAAAATGAGCAATCTTCAAGTTTTTATGCTAAAAGGAAGTATGAGTGCTTTTTAGAAAGATGCGTTTCCTTATCAGAGAGAGACCATGAGCTAAATGTCAGGGAAAGAAATAGACCATCAGTCGTCATTACCTCTGCTTATTTCCGGGCTATATTCTGAATACATTTTCTGTTAAGTTATCAGAGAGTTAGTGCAGGGGAGAAAAGAAACACTTTTAAAGCTGGCAAGATGACAGTGTCATTAAAATACCCAAATGTGGAGTAGCTATGACTTCTTACACAAGCCTTACTAAAATGTACGGAAAGTCATTTTTTTAAAATCTTTCTGATAATTGAAAACCAGCTCAAAACGTTGCTGCAAGAAAATACCAAAAGAATTCAGCAAATAATGATTTCTTCTTTTCCTCCTCCTCCTCCTTCATGGCCATCATCATCGTCTCCTCTTTCTCCTTCTTCCTCTTTTTCTTCATGTTTTTGCTCTCTCCTGCCTTTTACAAAATCCCAGCATTGAAAATATCTCATGTTTTCACATTAATTTATTTCTAAGATATATGTTTATTTCTAAGATACGTTATTAGAAGGCATTACAGTGTGACTTGAGAAGCTTGACTTTGGTAGTATCTTTCCTGTCTAATAAGTTAAATATATGTATGGATATCATAATTATTTATTGATTCTTTGGGTTTTTGCATTATGCACCCCAATTCTGCCTACCTCCCAGTACCTCCATATTCTCCCCTCACCCCTGCAGCATCCCCCCTTCAAAAACAAACAAAAATGCCTCACTCCTGCATCTTTCCAACACCTCTTCATTCAAACATCATCACTGAGATGATGTGAGAAGTTCAATGGATTGTGAAGTGCTAATCATCTGGTTATCTTTTGCAGCTATTCAGGAACATTTCAGAATAAGAAGACCATAGCTTGTAATTTCAAGACCTTTCCATGGCACCTGCTCTAAATTTGGACCTTATTTTGGTGATTTACGTTCTGTGGTAGTCCTTCTGAAGGGGAGAAAGTTAGGTGTGTGGTTTTGACTAACTGAAGTGAGTGTGGCATCTTATCACATGGGCCGCCCAGAACATGGTGTTGGGCCTTTCACTCTGGGTCTCCCCACCTGTAAAACTGCATCACCAAACCAACTGTGAAAGTTCTTGTAAGTCTGGAAATAAAGTACTCTGAAAGAGCCATAGTGGGCGGTGACTGTGATAGACCAACTCAGTAAGTGATCACTTTTCTTTCTGTCTGTTGTTAAGATTCAACATTTTCGTCTTTGTGAAAAAGTCCAAAATAGGAATTTCACTACAGTTGATGGCACTTGAGACTGTAAATCAGGGATGGAGTTGCAGGCATGTACCGACATACCTGACTGGCTAGCGGGCAGGCTGAGTGGGTTGGTTGGTTAATTCCACTGGTCCCACTTTTGAATTTTCATTTTCCTGTACCTACCGTTCTCTTGTTTGTCAATCGACTAATGGTTTCAATGTTGTGGTGTGATTATGGTGTCAAAGTCAACTAGTGTTTGGTATAGTTAAAAGGATAATCGTTTTTAGCTCCTCAGATATCCTATTTTCTTGTGTAATCATTCATGACCTAAGAGCAGGCATGGAGCTAGCGAGCATGGATCCCTACTGTAAGGACCCAAGGCCTCAGAATTGCATGCCGGACTTTGGTTCATCCATGAGAAGTAGATACTGAATAGCCAATTCAAGACTGGGAACTCAGAAGCTCCTGCTACCATGGGAAACTAAAGATGGCTCTGGAGGTGACAGGTTGATAGATAGCTACACAGTGTGCACTAGGATGTGGGTGCCTGATAAAACACTTAATCTGCAGAGCATAGCAGTAGTATAATACCTGAATCTTTGCTTGGTATGTATGAATATTGATCTGTTTAAAGCTAAAAATGTGGGACTAGAAAGCTGGCTCAACAGTTAATAGCACTGACTGCTTTTCTAATGGACCTCCATTCATTTCGCAGCACCCATATGGCAGCTCACAACCATCTCTAACACTAGTCCCAGGGGATCTGATTCCCTCTTCTAGCCCGCACTGTCACCAGGCACACACAGGTACATAGACATACATGCAGTGAAAATGTCCATACAAATAAAATAAACGAATGAGTAAAACTAAGAAAATTTTAACATTCTTAATACGGACAAAAATTTGTAATTATTTAATAAACTCAATGTAGATATAAGCGTAATTAAGTCCAACCTTTTTTCATGAGTGTCAACCCTACTGAAACTTTATACTTCAGTTTTATTAAAATTGTGTATATTTGTACATGTGTGTGTGCATGTGTGAGTGTGTCTCTATAACCCAGAAGAGGGTATCATGTATCTTAGAGCTGGAGTTAAAAGCATTTATGAGTTGCTCCATGTGAGTTCTGAGAGTCAAACCTGGGTTGTCTGGAAGGGCAGCTAGTGCTGCTAACTGCTGAGCTGTTTCTTTAGCTCGGTGCAAATGTTTTTAACATATTTTCTCAGTGGCTTGATCTGGCTTTCTCAGTTACTATGGTATAGCAAACTGAAATAAGAATGAAAGGAGAGTATTTTATTATTCTTACTGTGTTTTAATTTTTTATACTTCCATCTGTCACTGCAGTCACAAAAGCATTAGAAAGGCGAGCTGATTGAATCATGTGCAATGCCAAAGTCTCAGTTCTGCCTTGGTTGATAATCTCATTTAAAGTAGAATTCAGTGAGTAAATTTGTTTCACAATAATTCTATTACACCTATCTATTATGTGTATTAAGGGGAACAATAATATCACACAGTAGGTTTCAAATCCAACTTCAGCTTTCTATGGTATGGCTGTGTTTTTTAATGATTTCAACAATCTAAAGTTTGGTTTTTTTTCTTTGTAAGCACACATGATAATGCAGCCTGTGTGGAAAGAGATTTATGAGCACTCCACATAAGAAGGATTCATAGAGAACAGAGCATACCCCTTTGGCGGGACCCTGGGCTTTTGTTGTTGACATCTCTTCCTCTGTTATGTTTATTAGAAGTTCAAGTCCAGCATCTTATCTGCGAATGTTAGAAAACGAGAGCCAATGCTTTCATCTAAAAATTACCATTAGCAATTTAGTAGTATAAGTTGCTTATGAAGTATGTCAAGGTTATCTGATAAATTATATGTTTTATGCATTAAGATCTGAACTGCTTTGTCTCTACTGTCACTGATCTCTTTGCAAATGTTCTTCCTGTAAACTTATTCTCTCCCATTGCAAAGTACTAACCAACACCATCCTCTCATATGTTTAAAAACAACTCAGCAAAATTGTAACCAAAAGCTAGAGCTACACATCTTCACTCACACCATCTCATTTACATCTCTCAGTGAGATGTGGCCAGTGAGCCTTATTCTCCTCTTCGAAAGGCCGAAGGGAACCTCAGCACCTACTGACTTGTTTGGTTGCACTGTTCTTGTGTCCCCAGGTCACTGGTGATTCCACTAAAACACAAGTGCTTTCTTAACATGTACATGGGACAAACTGGGAATCTCCTCTTTCCCTTAACAACCAGGTTCTGAGTCCATAACTGCTCCCGAAGTGGGATGGGTACACACTAGTCTTCTTTTTCCTCATCCCAGTCTCTCATTAAATGCCACACTCCAAAGACTTTGCCTTCACGAGGTTTCTATAGAGTCATCCAAGAAACTAGAATGTGCCAAGATTAGTGGACCACCTATGGCAGGTAACTGATGATATCATCTTGAGGGGAGGGGTGAATGATTTCTCGAGGACAGAAGCAATAGTGTGTTCTCCTTAACATCCAGGTAACAGATGACTAAGCAAATGTTAGATGAATGAGAAACAATGACAGCCATGTGTTGCGTGTATAGGCAGATGGAAGGGAAAGAGAGATATTTCCAACTTGTGATCACACAATCAGCTCAATTTAGTAGAAGCTTTAGTTAGAAGTTGTTTTCTAAAGAGAGAGAAAGAAGGCATGCCGGTGGGTGGGTGGGCTGGATCTGGGAGGAACTGGAGGAAGAGAAACTGATCAGAAGAGAGTGTATAAAAAATGTTACATACATACACACACACACACACACATATGAGAATGGTTACTTCAATGCTGCTCCTCTCATTCTTCAGGGGGTGTAATTATATTGTAATCTAAAAATATGAAGTAATTAAAAATAGATCTTAAAATACAAAATTTATGTAAAAGTGTGGTACATGTTTTTAAATAGATCTTTGTAATTGTTAGTACAAAATTTAAAAACCAGAAGTCAGCTTATTCTTAACCATCATTAACAGTGGGGTTGTGAGAGTTTCCTGTGGTGGTGATGTGATGTAAGAGTCCTGGTGGTGTTAGAGGTGGCAGCTATGGCAATCCAGGGGGACAGTGAGCCAGTAGAAAGGGTTCTTGGCCATGACAATCATTAGATGGTGGTAGTAGATTACATACATAGAAAAGGCTCTTGGCTGCTTCGCCAAGCAATCCAAGTGAATAAGAAAATCCCTTGGAGCATCAAGGACTGCCCAGTACAAAGGAATTTTTAAATTAAGTTAAGCTCCATTGTTAGGAAACAAATCTCTGTTAGCACATGAACTTGACCTTGGAGACTATATTTCATGAGTCCAACATTGAAGTATCCACAGTTCAAGAACACTGACAAAGCGACTTAAAAGTATACAACAATTATCTAACTATTTCTGGAAATCAGTTTGGGAGTAGGAAGTTTATATTTAGATCCAAAAGCTATGCTCGCTTGCACTCACCTTAAAATGCAAGCTAAACTTCACTTCTGGGTTGGGCGCCTTACAGTCATTCAGTTACATTCTCTGAATGGTTTTAACTTTTTGATGGGACAAAAGTAATTTCAGTAACAAATTGTCTTATTTTAAACTTCTGGGCAGAATTTAGAGCTTGGTATTTTTGTTTTGGTTTTAATTTTGTATTTACTTTCTCATTTGAATAGCTTTTGTGGCAAAACAAAAAATAAACAAGTTTAAGCAATTAATATAGTTATAATAGCCAGCATTTATTAAGTCCTTAGTTTATTGGTCAGGTGCTATGCTAAGATATTTATTTACGTCATCTCACTAAACTATGTTGGAAGGGTCTGCTTGTTCGTCCTGGCCACCCGGAACTGAAATAATCACACAGAAACTGAATTAATTAAATCACTGCTTGGCCCATTAGCTCTAGCTTCTTATTGGCTAACTCTTACATATTAATTTAACCCATCTCAAATAATCCATGTATCACCACGAGGTCGTGGCCTGCCAGCAAAGTTTCAGCAAGTTTGTCTCCGGTGCGAGCTCCATGGCTTCTCTCTCACTCCACCCTTCTTTCTCGCTGCATTCAGCTTAGTTTTTCCCGCCTACCTAAGTTCTGCCCTCTCAACAGGCCAAGGCAGTTTTCTTTATTGGCTAACCAGTCATATTCACAGCATACACAGGGGAATCTCACATCAAAACTAAGAATAGCAGTCATGGGATAGAAGCTCGTGTTGACTTTGTAAAGATGGAATTAAGTCTTCGCTTCCTTGTCTTACATCCATGGTGAACCACTCTGTTACCAGAACTCTGTTTTAACCAACATTACTAATTGAGCAAGTTGTTCTTCAATTTCTTCTTAATCACTTTAGCAGTAAGTGGTTTGAATCACCATTTTATTAATATTCTTTAATTTTCTAAATCACATGCCTTCTTCAACTTGTAAGAGTGGTGATTTTGGATTGTTCTGTATACTGTTTGGATTTGGTTTACTGTTTAGGTGTTTGAGATAGAGTCTCATTGCATAGCCAAACCTGGTTTCTGATTTGTTATCTTCCCTGCTCTGCCTCCTAAATCTTGAGATCATGAATATACTGAACTTCAAGTTGTGCTTCTGATTATCATTTTTTGTCTTTTTAAACTACCCCTAAATGTAGAAAGTGTTTAAAATAACAATATAAATTGAGCCTCCATTATCCAAAACTACATAATCTTAATAATAATATAAAATCCAAACTTCTTGAACACTGACATAACACCATGAAAAGGAACACCTCACAATGAACCTTATGTGAGTGGTTGCAGTGAAAACACAACATACTGAAACTACTATATAAAATTACCCTTGGCTCAAACAAGTGAATCATTATGGTCCATTTTCATGTTACATGGCTACTGCTCATCAGAGAATCACAGATGAGCAGGAGCCACTAGGCCTCTGTCTTTCCTACCTGGCAGCTGCTTGTGTAGGTGTTATTAATTCATCCCAGGGTTGAAAACTCACAGGCCACCTGTTATGAGAGCCAGTCTACATATCAGAAAAGGAAGGAATCTCCATTTGCATCTTGAGCCAATAAAATGGTATCTTTGGGAAGGGGACACTACTAGACAGTGGGAAGACAGTGCCTCTCTGAAGAACTCCCAGTGAGATTCCAGGGGCAAAGAAATGTGACTTAGTATGCAAAGGCCATTGCACCTCTGCATGACTGCCTAACACCAAATCGGCTCACCACCAGCTCTGTCCTCTAAGCTGATGCCTAACTTTGCAAAGTTGTAAAATCAACTGCTTTGCTTTAGTGATCCCGAGTCTCTGGTACTCTGCTTATGAAGTAGAGATTATCATTTTTCACATGTGTGTAAGATGTGTATGAAACAGAAATTTTCTAGTTGACCTTGGTCATCCCCATGATACCACACTGTGTAAATGCAAAAACTCCATCATCCTGGTAAGAGAATTACAATTCTAAACACTTATCATACCAACACTGCAGATAAGGTATAGTCAACAAACCCATGATGAAACATTTCCTATTTTAATGTTTTCTACTTAAAGTTTGTTATTTTAAAAAAAAAGATGTTTGCAAACATAATCTTGGCATTTTTAGCACAAATTTTCTACCTTGGTTGTCGCCAATCTGTTATTTTTCAGGATCAAGTTAATAAGAGTAAATTCTGTTAGTCATGTGATTCTACAGACATACAAGCTTGCTCAAAACTGAATGCTAATGACACATGCTTGTTTAAACATTTGTTTATCAGGTGTAGATTTGTTTCACTGTGCATAAGTCTGCATTTTCTCTTACATTTTGATGAGCTTATGTGTGTCAAGTAGTTAGCTCCTAGAAATAGATGAAAATTAGGCATCAAAGTTTGTGTGTTTAGTAATTATACTTTTAAACTAGTTTTTCTTGTCTATGAAGGACATGGTGTGTGTGTGTGTCTGTGTGTCTGTATGTGTATCTGTGTATATTTGTGTATATGTGTGTGAGTGTGTGTCTGTCTGTGTCTGTGTGTGTACAGTCTTTTTTATTGAAAATAGACCTTTTTCATACGATATGTTATTACTGTTTCCTTCTTCAACTCCTCAACCCAAATTCACACCCCTTTTT
The DNA here is from genome assembly GCA_004026605.1 of Ondatra zibethicus. Taxonomy (NCBI): domain Eukaryota; kingdom Metazoa; phylum Chordata; class Mammalia; order Rodentia; family Cricetidae; genus Ondatra; species Ondatra zibethicus. The sequence continues at coordinate 81,402 of PVIU01001084.1, read as the reverse complement.
TCTCATTAGAATACAAATAAGCATCTAATGATAATAATAAAAAACAAACCAGAAGAAACACACACACACACACAAAAGAGACAGAGAAAAAGCACAGGAAACATACAAAGACAAAGAGGAGACACTCACATTCACACACCAGAAAGCCCATAAAACAAAATCAGAAACCATAATATACAAGCCAAAGATCTGTAAAGCTTTTTTTAAAAAAAATGCCCAGACAAAGCATTGTGAGACAGGAAAAAAATAACAAAAATACCAGTGAGTTCATTTTATGTTGGCCACTTACTGCTGAGCATGGGCCTGCATTAAGTGTGGTATGTATACCCCTAAGACGAATTTTCCCTTTGCAAGTGGTTATCCATTGGAAATATGTTCTGGTTTAGTGATGGTGGTTTGTGTCTACTTCCCCTCTGAGCACTAGGACCCTATCTGGCCTAGACTGGCGTAAGTCCTTTGCATAGTACCTTGAGTTCCTATGTATGTCAGTCTGGTTGTGTTTAAAGAGCTGTGTTTTCTTGGTATTCTCCATCCCCTCTGCTCTTAAGATCTTTCTTCCTCCTCTTCCATAGAGTTCCCTGAGCCCTGGGGAAAGGGATGTGATGGAGATGTAGCATTTAAGGATGAGTGTTCTGCTGTCTCTAGCTCTCTGTATATTGTCTGATTATTAAGTCTCTGTATTTGTTCCCATCTGCTGCAAGAGGAAGCTTCTCTGATGATGCACTAATCTATGAGTATGGCAGAATGCCACTGGGAGTCATTTTATTGCTATATTCCTTTAACAGAACATTAATATTTTATTTTCCCCTAGGTTCCTAGTTAATCTAGTCTCAGGTTCTTGGCCACCCACACAGTGTTAGGTATGGGTTCTGTCTCATGGAATGGGCCTTGACTCCAATCAGATTGGTTACTTCCACAAGCTTTGTGCCACTACTGCATAGCATATCTTGCAGGCAGGACATCATTGTAGACAAAGGGTTTATAGCTGCGTTAGTGTTTACTTTTTTCCTCTGCTATATCGTTTTTGGATTTAGTGATGCTTGTAACTTAAAGAAGTTTCGGCACAATGGGAGAGACAAATACCACATTATAATGAGTTCAAGAGAGAATAAAAGAATTTAGAAACAGGTTATAGACTCAGACTTCAAGAGAGTTATCAATACACTAAAGGAACACATGAATTGGAAGTTTGACTTGGAATTAAAGTCAAGGACAATGAAAGAATGTTTAGAATGATAAACTGTAGTATGGTTGCTAAACAGATTCATCCATTGAATTGGGAGCAGTTAGTCATATTAGAAATCAATGCGTGAATTATTGGGACATTGTCCACTATGAGGAAGAAGCTGGCTCTTGCGTCTTGGGGAAATGGAGAGAAGGAAGGGTCAATAGGCCATAGCTATGGAATGTAGATATGTCAGCAATGAAGGATGAACATAGAACCTCTATTCTCAATGCCTTAGTAAGTATTCTCTCCCAGCTGAAAAATTCAATTACACTTTGTACAAATTGTGGCATTTATTTAAAGCACCTTGGGAGAAACATTAAAACTTGATGAGAAATGTGTCATCATCTCTTGTAAATTAGAAACTTTGAGGATTTTAAACTTGCCAGAAATACCAGATTTTCTACTTCAATCTGTTTGATTGCAATTGTCTTTAAAATGTTCACCCAATTTTTACTGCAGCTTTCTCCTGGAGGGTTATAACTCTGAGGAAGTCCATTTTATGTCTCCAGGCACTCACATTTAACTCAAGAAGGCCTTGCTTTCTAAATCTTTAACCAGTTTCTAAATCACGCAGCCAGGTACAGGCCCACTGCATTTAATGTACCAAATAATGATTACTGATTGCTGGTCACTCTGTATTCTAATTGCTTTTCTCTTTAAGGTACTGTTCTCTTGGGGAAAATCGTCAGCTGCTCAATGTTTTGAGACCAAAAACATTTAAAAATGCATGAAAACTTAAACTCGGAGCTTTGCAGCACAGTCAGCTGGCTTTACTACTAAGTTCTAATCACTTCTTTCATGTAATGGCTATGACTTCATTTGGTGTTAAAAGTCTGTTTTCTCAGATAGGTGGATATAACCATTCTCCAAATTTATTACTACAATAACTGCTAATAATATAATCATAATTACTTCCTTCAATTTCTGTGCATGTGTCATTTCTAACCAAACTATTTCCATGGAAAACAGTATTATGAATGTCACTGTAGTTCACTGGTCGCTTCAATTTGAAGAAATCAATTTGTCTTTATTGTTCAAAAATGCTAAAGTAACTCATCTGAGTTATAAAAAGTAATCTGAGAATGGCTAACAGGAAGAAATAAAAGAGAACAGGAAAAAAGACAGACCTTTCATAATTGAAGCTTATTTGTTGAATCTAAAAAGAAAAAAATAGTATAGGAAAGTGTGGCTAATGGGTTATGAATACTTTAAAGTTTCTGATTTGGGCATCCGATGGTAGCTTGTGAAAATATATCACAACCTCTTTCAAGTCTTTATTAGGAAACTGACTTTATTACCGTCATTACCAGACAGCTTTCAATTTTGTAATTGATTTTATTTGTATTCTTAAACTTTGTTCATGTCTCTTTCCTCTTTGACCTAGTTCCTCTCAAATGAAAATGAAGTAATATACTGTTTACCCCCTTTGTTTCTTATTATATGTATCTCACTTCACATTCGGTAGTGATTCGGAAATTATACAAGGACTGAGAGTGGTGCTGCACACCTGCAATCCTAATACACAGGAAGAAGCAGGAAGAGAAGCAAGAGTTCAAGACCAGCCTGGACTATATGAAACCTTGTTTCAAACAAATTAATAAAATTATGTAATATTGAAAATGTTAATAGATAGTGAGGAAATGCATATACACACACATGCACACAGATAGATGATAGATAGATAGATAGATAGATAGATAGATAGATAGATAGATAGATAGATTGATAGATATCTCAATAATGAGGAAAACCAAACCTTTATATACATGGTTTCTTATTGTGAGATGCAAAATAGAGAGGTTCATTGTCAAAGAAATGCTTGTGAGACTGAGGAGATGGCTCAGTGGTTAAGAGCACTGGCTGCTCCTTCAGAGGACCTGGGTTCAGTTCCCAGCACCTACATGACCTCTTCTGGCTCCCATGGGCACTGTACCCCAGTGGCACACCAGCGTACAGCAGACAAAAGACCCATACACATAAAAAATAAAGGGATTTTTTTTCCTAAGAACTGTTTTTAACATTAACAAAGGCAGTGTCATAGTTTAAGCTATGAAATACAGGATCTGAGACACTTAATGTTATTTACCATAGCAATTACTAATATATTTCCCAGTAAATTGGCTATTCTTCCCAAGATTCTTTTTGCAATCTTTCTCTCCTTCCTTTCCCCCATCTTGCTTGCTTGCTCTTGTTCTCACTCTCATGCACACTTTCTCTCTGTCTCTTTCTGTCTGTTTGTCTATCTCTCTCCCTCCCCCCCCCGGGTCGTGTGTGTGTGTGTGTGTGTGTGTGTGTGTGTGTGTGTGTGTGTGTGTGTGAGCCCATCTTAAGAGTTTAGGCATACTTGTGCTACAACATGCACATGGAAATCAGAAGACAACCTTAGGTGCCCATCTTTGCCCTCCATCTTGTTTGAAACAGGGTACCTTGTTCTAGCTGCACGAGCTTCTGAGGACTCTTCCTGTCCCTGTCCCCCTTCTTCTGTGGGCACTAGGATCACAGCTGTGTGTGCCACATTGGACTTTACATAGGTTATGGGTTAAACTCATTCACTTTGCCCACTGAGCCATTCCCCAGCCTTCCCTATACTCTTTAGTTAGCATTTTTCAATGGGTTTATATACTCCGAAAATTACTCATTCTATCACAGGAATAAAATACTGAAGGAAAACACTAAAATACGTATCATCTCCACAATATTTTCATACTTATAAAATTAAAAGTAACTTCAAGTTACCTTGGGAATAAGTCTTCCAAACACACAAATATTCTACTCTCTCAATTTCCCCCCTCATTTGAAGTATTTTTTCACTGTTTTATCAAGCCACCCTACATGATTATTTCTAAAGTTTACCAACCTTTGAGGAGAAACTGTTCAGCACTGTTAGGGTTAGCAGCACAGGTGCTGCAGGACAGGAAGGGTGTCCTGGGAAAGGAGTGCTTCTTTTAACAGAGTCGGGAGTAAGAAAGAATAGCAAGAAGGCGTTTGTTGTTAGTGAGGGTCCGCGTGTTTTGAAAACCTTATCACTGTTCTCACAGTGAGTTGGGGAACTAGATGGCATTGTTTTGTCCTGTTTCGGTCTTCTGCCTTGATTTTCCTCTCTATTACTACTCTCCATTTAAGGTGTGGAATATACTGTGTTCATTTCTGAGTTCCTGACCCTTAACATCTAAGAGGACCTAGAATGTGATAGTAGAATTAAACTCCATATTGGGGATGAGACTTGGAAGGCAAATCTGGTTTTACTTTAAAATCCCATGTATTTGGGTTTCTCTTTTCTGGCCAGGAAGGCAGTGCAAGGAATTCATCCTTCGCTCCTTATTTTCTGAAAGCTAAGCCTCCATCACATCTTGAAGTTAGCTCCCCAGGAAGGAACTTGATAAACTAAAGGAATAAAATACACAGTGTTCTAGGTGGCTAAAAAGTTCTGAAAGCCTCTTCTTCCTCTACATGGGGGCGGAGTGATGGCGGATCAACGTGCCTGCCAAGAGCTAGTAGGATGCCAGACAAAACAAATAATCATCTAGTGCTTTGGAAGCAACAAGGAGAAAGAAATGTTTTAGGAGGGAGGCTTCCTTTTGTTGGGATGGGACTGTAGCCACCAGATGAAGTGTGTGAAAGTTGAGTGGTCTGCAGACTGAGACAAAGAAACAAGCCAAGTTTGGACAGCTATGTGGGCCTCCCCTGCTAAAACGGGGCTCTTGAAGGACCTCAGCATAGCCTTGAATTTCCTCTCAGTGAGTTGATGGCATGCCAAGCCAGTAGTGGAAAATCTCTGAGGGCTGTGCCCTAGGACACAGCACAGATCAAAGAAGCATGGTCTACAAAAAGCTGTTGCTTAGCCCAGGGTTACCCCATTCTCTGCTTGGATTAAGATGTTGCCACTCACCCTTTGTTCCTGGGAGAGAAAACTGAATCCTCTGGTGGAAGGATTGTCTTGTTCTTTGTTATGTATATTTCAACGTGAGTACATACATATGATTTCAACTCAAAATTATGAGTCATAACAAAAGTTAAGACATATGAACACAGCAAACACAAACACTCATGTACACAAGAAACAGGTATATAGATAGGTATATAGATATAAATAGGTATATGGATTACCAGGCTTATGCAGTAAGTGCTTTTGCCCACTGATTTATCTCACCATTCCAATTTAGGGCCTCACACCATAGCCCAAGCTGCTTGTAACTCAAACTTATGACGATCTTCCTGTCTCTGTCTTCTGAGTGCCAAGTGTCAGAATTATAGGCATGAAATACCACCCTGAGCAGAAAAGCCCTCTCTTCCTTACCCAACTTTGTTGGCATAAAAAACTTATATAACAGCTCTTTAACACAAAATATAATATTTAGCAAGATCAATAAAATTACTCATTCTAATTTCTTACATTATGCTTTCTCATTTAAAGATTAATGTTAACCACCTTCATGTACTTTTTCTTTTAGTGACAAGTACGTCAATGTTCCTGACACTGTATGTTGGGCAAATGAAAGACCTTAAAAGTGAGAATGCCTAGGCATTGTCCATCCTGTTTCTGTTTTCATATGTGTGAAAGTGCAGTTCCTATAGCCAAGTTTAAGAAAAAATAAATAGTAAATCCTCATTCTTTGGGGTTGGATAAGAGTTTGATCATGGTAAAAGAACTGTCTTAGGAAAGGAAAACAAACGGTAAGGAGAAAAGGTTGAGAAGTTTAAGGAATAGGTTTCTTCAGGGATTGACATTAGCTCTAGGCTTACTTAACACTTCTACAAATAATCTGGAGAAAGGCAGTACTCTGTCAAATATCAGAGGTCTTAGAGAACGCTAAACTTTCTAGTAGGAAAGAATAAATTGGTGAGCGTCCACAGGGAGGGCCTGGCAGTTCTGTGCAGGCTGGTGGATGATGACTGGTGATATGGACTGCAGTGGGGGGCAGGGAGCGACTGCCTACCTGAGGGACTTCACAGCAATGGCTTTTAACCGTTTTAAGGGCTACACAGATTGCTTTAAAACTTTAACATTCTGACCTCTTTTCTGAGGAAAAGTGCTCATCGGCCTACAGCAGGAGCCCACACTTCAGGGTGGCCTCAAATTGCAAATAAAAATTCTAACTGTATGTATTCTTCACCATCTGCTCATTCAGCAAAGAAACAAATATTGAGTATTAGCTATAATCGTGGGCTCGTGTTAGCTACTGGGAAAATACAGAGAGACCGAGACAAACTTGACCTCTGACTTGAAACTGACCTTGATTGCATTGGAGAAAGAGAGAGCCAAATATTTATGCTGTGATGTGGTGACCATTCTGATTCCTATCCTAAGGCACTATGAGTGTCTGGAAGCTTACCCACATAGTTCAACTATAGGTAGAAGGAAAGAGTTTCATAGATGTCTTATAAGGAAACATCTAATTGATACAGTAACTACCTTCAGTCAAAAAAAAAAAAGGCACACACACTATTATTTAATGTTATAGTTCAAACGTTTACTTTCTGTGGGTTTGCTATTCATCAGGATAGGTATAATGGAAGAAAGCAGCCCCCTTGAACACTAGTATAAGAGCATTTTCTAAATCTATGATATTTTGGACTTGCAGATGAAAGCTTAGAGAACACTATAAATTATACATATACACATATTACTATATATGTCAATATACAGGGAGTCAGTTTTGTGAGTAAAATTCTATTTACCAAATTTCAAATGTTGAAAGACAAATACCTTTGAATCTCGATCTGACCAACTTTGTTTTTTACCAGGTAAACAAGCTTCTGAACACATTATATCAAATATGGTACTGATAAATATTAATGGAAATGGGAGTTTCTAATATACTTCAAAATTCTCAGAATACTAAAATAACTTTCTAGTCAATTTTATTGTTGTTTTAGCAACGATAATCAAGTAGTCTTTATCAAGATAAGTTCTGAAATACCTATGCTTTAACACAATAGCAGTTTACTTCTCTCCAGCGTGTACACACACACATACACATTTGCACACTTGCATATATATATAATTGTGGCCAAATGAAATAACTTGTGTGCATCACTTAAGGGTCCTCCAGTAGAGTAAAGTCCAACAGAAAAATGTTTGACTACCATTATCTCCAAGGATTCTGGCTGAATAATTTCTGGGTAAAAGGAAAGAGGATAATGAGGTGTTATATTTTAGGATAGTGAGCTATTAATAGAATTACTGTTTCTCCCTGCGATAAAAATAATGAGGTAAATCAGAAGATGATGGTGCCACTAATTAAAACAGTGAAAGTGAAGGAAAGAAGTAATATGTTTTTCTTAGAAGAAGGGAAGTGTGTGTATTTGGGTGTGAGGGATTTTAGGGGGATACACACACACTAGGGTTTTGAACTCAGAAATGTGTTTATCATAGTGTTTTAAAATTTGAGATCAAAAGCTCAAAAGCCAGAGAGGGTGCTGAACCCTCAGGGACGGTGCCACATTGGGGTTAAGAGAGAATGTGTGGTTGGAACTCCATGAATATCACAGGTGCATGTGAATGCACAGTATTACTTTATGTCCACCGAAGACCTAAGAAGACCTGTCGAAAAGCAGTCACTCTGACCCGCCAACGCACAGGAAGCCCATCATTGCCCTGATTCCGCTCTTGGTTCCATGGTTTCCACTATGTTATGTCATTTCCAGTGTCACCAGTAGGCCCCAATTCCACATTGCTCAAAGGTCCTGAACTGAAAAGAAGGCCTAGAGCAAATCCAGCTATAGACTAGAGTGGATTACTGAAATTACTTCCAAAAGAAGGGGAAAAGAAGGAATTAAGACCTGTCATTGCTCAGAGGAGCTTCTGAAAAAAATAAATAAATAAGGTGTGGGGAAATCTATTGGGAAGTTTTCCTTAGTGGTCACATTTGAATCAACATCTCCCATTTTTTCTGGGTCCCCTAACTAGAACAAATCTGGTAACACCAATCTCATCTACATTGTGCAAATCCTAACTGGCCCTTCTTCTGATCCATCCTGAGCACAGTTAGGGCACATCTATCTGACTGGATGATTTTTCTTCAAACCCTTCACTGGGATTAGAGACCTGCAAGGCCAAGCCACTGTCACCTGACTGACCACATTTCTGTCATTCTCAACATGGCTTACTCTTCAGCCATCAGTCTTCAAATCCATAGCCCTTAGTATGCCATGTAGAACATTTTCCTTCTGAAATATACACCTGTTCATTCTATCTAATCCCTCACATCCTCGCTTCCTCTTCATCAGGGAAGACAGACTTGGTTTTGGGCATTTTTTTTTAAAAATATGTCTGACTCAAACCTTGGCATGACTACTCTGCCATTTTTACCCTAATATACAACATAATATACTATATAATGATATAGGTTATTATTCGCAATAGTTGGTGCTTGTGAGCTGCTCCTGCTTTTGTCCCATCAGATGCGCTCCATCAGGCTCACCAGTGTTATTTTCCTAAATCAACTACAAATGAATGAATGGGCATTAAAGACTGAGCCTTTGGAATCACTTTTTTTAAGCTACATACCTTAACACCCCCCCACACACAAAAATGATAGGGCACATTGTATTAAAAGTTTGTACAATCTAACTCCAGAATCATTTTTCCCATTTTGCTTCAGTGAACACTACACCATACCTTCCTAAGTATTTTAGGCCTATTAATTCTTCCCATATAGTATTTCTGTTAGGTACGGAAAATAAATTGCTAGCTGATTTAAGAAAATAAGAATATTGCTTATCTCCTATATTTTCAATGCAGAGACATAGATTATTGTGCAATTTCTTTTCTAGATATATGGTTACTGTACTATTTTGTGCATTAATTTTGCATCTTTCTGCTTCTCTATGTTTGCTCTGAAATATTTGCACAACCACGATTTTTAAAAGTTAGATGAAAGATTTTTTCCTGATGTTTGCTATCTTTTGTACTGTTGAATATCATTTTCACAGTTGAAATCTTTCAACAGCTGCTGTGTTCGGTTGCCCCGTGTCCAAGGGTAGCAGCTTGACAGGAAAGTTGGTTCTTAACTATGATTATGGTTTTGTTTTTTCCTCTGAAACAGTAAAATAATCACCTATTCCGTTTTCCCTGATAAAACCACAGTTTACTACAGAGAACTGGGGACTGTAACCAGGATTAGCCTTTGAAACCCTATACTAGGTTCAGAGTATAACTGTAATCAGACAAGCAATTATTTAATTTCCTTAATGATGCATTCTATAAATGTCAGTGTTAATAACTTAAAGAGAGAAAACTTTTAAAAAGCCTGAAATATATATTGATAAGTATTGGAAGGAAGATGAATTTGAAACAAAATAAAGTAAGCATTCTCTGAATATTTGGGTGTATGTGTTTGTTGGACTGCATATTTTATTCTTTCTAATATATAACTTTGACTATTAAATTTTAAAATAATGGTTTATTTTTAAATTCCAGAAACATCATTTACTCCTGGACAAACTTTTAGAAATAAGTAACCACTACTTCCAAGCATATTTACTATTTTTAACTGAAAGCATAGTGTAAATGTTCACAATCTCTAACACTCTTCTTGCACATCTAAAATTAATAGTACAGAGGACAGGTAGCCAATAGTAGTATGAATTTCAGATTGCAATGAACACCTGCTGTTTACTTCCCTGTTGCCAATTTCTTCTCGGCTCCCAAATCCAGCCCTTAGGCATGCCATTCATTGACACAGAAGATAGGGCTGGTTCTTGCATCGGTTGTTCACTGTTTACATGTAGATCGGAGACCAAAAGGTACCTCAGCATCCTGGTAGCTATGATGACTAACAGCCACTGTTGACACTGAGATTTAAATTTAATACAAGTGTCTATTTGTGCTCCCCAATCTCCCTTCTATAAATCCCTTCTTTTCTCATATCCATCTCCTGTCGATGTGTGCAGTAGTTTAAAATCAAACTTTATAGTCAATTAGATGATACTAAGGCAGTAAGCTGAATACCCAAGATCAATAAAGAACCGTATCTTAATTCATTTCAGATAAATTACATTTATTTTTATTTTAAAGTAATTAATATAAAATTACAGATTGATGACTTTTCTGAAAGTGAAAACAAATTTCAAGTAATAAAATGGGGTATTTGGGTTTTTTATTAATGGTTTACATAAAATTGGGAGCCTACTTAATCACATACGAATAGGGAAAACAGAAAGCACTGTAAAAAAATTCAATTTAGCATTACAGAGATTATTTCAGCACAACACTTTATCTGTACTACTGTATAAAAACACTCCTAACTGCATCAATTTTCACAGCCATTTAGTAGATTAGAAAGCAATTGTAAACAGTGTAAAGCCCACATTAACTCCTGTCAGCATCCTGCCTTTTGCTCAGTTATGGATTTGTTTGAAATAGCAGTAAGATCTAAACTGATTGCATCGACATCACAGATCATATCATAAATATGAATGAAGCCAATGTAATGGGATGCATAGCACTGTATAGCAAGCATTTGCCCTCCCTCTCATGGCAACAGGCCTACATCACAAGGAAGCATGCCACTCTCTCTAAGAATTAATTCCACATGTTCTCATATGGCAGTCATGACAACTGACAGGTTTTCAGATTGCCCTAAATTTTATATTCTAATATTGAACCATTAATAACCATCTGTTCTTTAATGTTCAAAAATAAATCTAGATAATATGAAATCCATTGAGCTATTTGAAAGTGATTATTAATTTTAATAACATGCCTTTGATTTTTAGTAGATTATCTTGATTGATAGCTGCCTAAAAGCATAGCATGGTAGCAACTATCTCATCTGAGTCGAAACTACTGAACGCTATTGAGAGCAGTTAGTATGGAAATTCTTTTGAATGAAAGAAAATTTCTCTTATTCAGGTTTCTTCAGTAAGGGTTTGGGAAGCTACAGCTGTCCTTTGTTTGGAAGATGAGAGTGTATAGTATGCTTGAGTTTGGTTTAGTGGTAGCTGTGCTATTTTTATTGCTATTAAACCATTGAGAGGTTTTGGTGGTAGAACAAAGAAATTTTGAAAAGACTTTTTTCATACTATTCCATTAGAAGAAAGGGTACCGTTGCATATCTTTTTAATTGCTAGTCTCAGCTGCAATTGTCATTCTTTCTTAGATAAGGGTCATTTTATTTTACTGCTTAGTGTCCTTTGTGGGAAAATACTTAACACTGATAGAACTTGTAATGCTGATTCCAAGTATAATGTTAGTCTTCAGAAAGAGAGTATACATTTCAGCACTCAACATGGGAAGGTGGTTTGGTTGTGTATTGACAAGTCACTTATCAGCAGATCTTTACTCGACTGTAGATGGCTCCTTAGCAGCTGCTCTCTTAGCTTTCTTATATGTAGGAGAAGAGGCAATTAATTAGCCACCTGGTGAAACTAGTGTTAGTAAGTAATTCTTTTAAATGTGAAGTACTGTGGTTTGTATTTTGCATGTGATATAGTATCTTATTTAATACATCTTCCTGTTTTCTTGGATATGCTGGCTTTTTATTTGACAAATAGCCATTGTACATAGTGCTGGGGTTTATAAAGATGATTTCTCTTAAGTGTGTTATCTACCTGACCAGACTCATTTCCACATCCCACCCTTTACCCTTTCTCTTTATCCACTCCCACTAGTTTCCTTCCCCTACTCTCCCTTCTGCTTTTTGCCTTATGTATAAACATATATCATATAACTATATTATGTCGTATCCATTAAAATTGAAGGATGGGGAGATAAGGATTGGGGAGATAATTCGATGAATAAATCACTTGACCCACAAGTGTGAAAACTGGACTTATCTGTTTTTCCCTAACCATTTCCAAGTTTCAGATCCCACATTAACGTTTTTTAATCCATTTGAATTGATTTTTATACAGGGTAAAAGATAAGAATTTCCTTCCTGCTATGTGTGAATATCCAGTTTTCCCAGCTCCATTTGTTAAAGAAACTGTCTTTTCTTTAATGTATATTTTGGGTTTTCTCGTCAGCAATCAAGTGACTATAGTCATGTCCTCTTTTCCAGTGGCTTCTCTCTCTCTCTCTCTCTCTCTCTCTCTCTCTCTCTGTGTGTGTGTGTGTGTGTGTGTGTGTGTGTGTGTGCATGCCAGTACCATACATTTTTTGTTACTGCAGCTCTATAGTGTAACTTGAAATAGGTACTATAATACCTCAAGCATTTTCCCATTTGTTTATGATTATTTGGGCTATTTTGTGCTTCCATATGAATTTTAGAATTGTTTCTTTCTATTTCTGTGAATAATGAAGTTAGAATTTTGATGGATGTTGCATTGACTCTATAGATAAGTTTTGGAAACGTAGCAATTTTCGCCATGTTAATTCTGCCAATCCACAAGTGTGGGTAGTCTCTCCAACTTCTCGTGTCTTCAGTTCTCTTTCTCTGCTTTTTAAATTTTTCATTGTGGGGTCATTCACTTCTTAGGTTAAGTGTATTCCTGGGGCTTGCTGTTTTTGTTAATGTTCATTTGTCCACTGGAAGCTATCACAAGTAGTTTGATTTTCCTTATTTCTTTTGTAGCATGTATGTTATTTATTGATATATGTAAAAAGCCTACTGATTTTCGTATGTTGGCTTTAAATCCTGCTACTCTGCTAAAAGAGTCTATCAATTCTAAGAAATTGCTGTTGGAGTCTTTGGGGTCTCTGATAGGCTCATATCTACAAATAAGAGTAATTTTACTACTTTCTTTCATATTTGTGTGTCTTTTCTTTCTCTTAATGTTCTAGGTAAGACTTCAAGCACTGTGTCAGATAAGGGTGTAGAACATGAATGGACACCCTTGTTGTAAACCCAATTTTAATGGCAATGCTTTGAGCTTTCCCCCATTTAGTATGCTAGCGATATTTGTCATGTATTTTGCTATGTTTGGGTATGTTCCTTTTATACTAAGTTCCCTGGCACTTTGATAAAGGGATGTTTAACTTTATCAGAGGCTTCATGTGTGTGGTTTTGAGTGTGGGTATGTGTGTATCATCAGTGATCACATAAAGTTCGGTCCTTAAGTCTATGGAAATGTTATTTGTATATGTTGACCTGTTCTCGCATCCCTGAACTGAAGCCCACTTGGTCGTGGTACATGATCTTTTGAATGTATTGCTTAATTCCATTTACGAATATGTTGAGAACTTTACATTTATGTTCATTATATAGCTTTCTTTTTTTGTTTGTGTCCTTCCACAATATAGCATCAACTTAGTATGATTTAACAAAATGAGTTTTGTAGTGCTCTTTTCCTTTCAATTGCACAATATTTTGAATAGCAATGGTTTTAGTTTTTAATAGTCTAGTAGATCTTAGCAGTATTCTCTCAGAGCCTGGGCTTTTTTTATGGAAAATATTTGTTACTGCTTCAGTCATATTGTTTTAGACCTAAATTACTTATATCCTCTTTGTTTAATTCTGAAAGATTCTTATGTGTAGAAATTTATACATTTCTTATGTTCTTTCTGATTTATTATAATATAATTTTCAAAGTATGCCTTAATGATTCTCTGAACTCCTTTGATGCCTATTGTAAATTTCATTGACTCACTTGTTTTTTTTTTTTCATTTTCATCTCATTAATTCTTGCCCTGATCTTCATTTTTTTCTGACTACTAATTTTGTTCTTGTTTTTATATGATCATGAGGTTCATGCTGGCTGATTTTATGTCAACTTGACACAGACTAGTCAAGAGAGAAGGGAACCAAATTGAGAAAATGCCTACATAAGATCAGCCTATAGTCAAACCTATAGAGCATTTTCTTAATTAGTGATTGATAGAGGAGGACCCAGCCATTGTGGGCGGGACCACCCCTAGCCTGCGTTCCTGGGTTCTATAAGAGAACACACTGAGCAGGTCATGAGGAGCAAGCCAGTAAGGAACACTTCTCCATGGCCTTTGCATCAGCTCCTGCCTCCCGATTCCTGCCCTGTTTGAGTTCCTGTCCTTACTTTCTTCAATGATGGACAATTATATAGAAATTAAGCCGAGTATACCCTTTCCTCCCCAACCTGTTTTTGGTCATGGTGCTTCATCATAGGGGTAGTAGCTCTATAACAAGATGAATCAATAAATTATTAACTTGAGATTTGTGTGATATTTTTGACATTTACTTATTTGTGTGCAAATGTCCATGTATTACCTCATACTTTGAAGGTCAGAAGACAAGTAAGGAATCAGTTCTTTCCTTCCATCCTGTGTATCCTAGTAATCAAATTAGATTAACTTAGTGCCATGTGCTTTTTATTCAATGAAACATCTTGCCCAACCTTTTCTTTCTTTTTAATGTAGGAATTTATAGCTATCAACTTCCTTCTTGAACCACTTGCGTTACATTCCATGGGTAGGTTATGTTTTCATTTTTATTCAGTCCCAAGAAATTGTTATTTATTTTTGGTAGGCTATTTATCATTATGTTTTAAATCTACAGGCATTTTTGTGCGTTCCTTCGTTTCTCTTCCTGTTGAAGAAAGCTCCTTACTGGTTTATTCCATTGTTATCAGGTGTTACACAGGGTAGTCCAGTTTTATTATTAAGATTTGCTTGTGTTCCAGTATGTGGTCTATTTAGAAAAGTTGCATGGACTCCTGAGAAGAAAGTGTATTGTGCAGAGTTTGTGTAGAATATTCTATGGATATCCAGTTCACTGACTTTTAAAAGTTGTTTACCACTGACTTTTAGAGGGTGTCTATTACTGAAGGTGGCTTACTTAGGTCATCTACTAGTATAATGTTGAGGTCTAGCTGAATCTTTACATGCAGTAGTGGTTTTTTGGTTTTGTTTTTATGAAGTTGGGTATGCCAATGTTCAATGAATATATGTTCCATGTGCTTGGGATATCTGTTGCTGTCCTTTTTCTCTACGGCTGTATTTGTCATTGACAGTAAGGTATGTTTATCCTTCATGCAAATAGATTGGTCCTGTTTTTTAGCCAATCTGCTAATCTTTGCCTTTTGACTAGAGAATGGAGACCGTTGAGACTCATAATTACTACTTAGAGATGTATATGAGTTCCTGACATTTATTGTTCTGTGATATTTTGTACCTTTGCATTCCTCATTTGCTTGTTTACTTTTCTAATGCCAAACTCTTTCCTCTGATCTCATAGATGTGTTTAGCTTTCTCATCAGTATGCAAGGTTCCTTCAAGAATCTTCAATTATCTTTCAAGTACCTTTAGTGCTTGCTTAGTGGCCATGTATTCTTTTAGCTTGTGTTTATCATGGAAAGCTTTTCTCTCTCCCACAATTGTGAAGGAGGGCTTTGCTGGATATTGTAATCTGGTCAGCATTTATTATCTTTAAGGACTTGAAATCAGTTCTTTCATGCCTTGTTAGATTTTAGAGTTCCTAATGAGAAATCTACTGCTATGTGGATTTGCCTTTATCTGTAATTTGATACTTCTCTCTTGCAACCTTCAATAGTCTTTCTTTGTTCTTTGTGCTTAGTGTATTAAATGAAATATGTGTAGAGAATTTCTTTTTAGATCGTGTCTGTATGACTTCTAAATCCATCCCGATCTAATTTTTTTCCTTTTTATATTTGCTTAGTCTCCTCCCCCCCCCTTCTTTTTTTGAGGCATAGACTCACTATGTAGTTCCAGGTAGCAGGAAACTTATTATGTAGAGCAGGCTGACCTTTAACTCACATCTTAGTCGGAATTAAAACAATTTTGGTTTTGTTTCACTGCATTCAGCTTTAGAGGATTTCATTTCCTGAACTGTTTCTGGTCTACCTCTGTCCTGTCCCTGGCACAAGCATAGTGCTGAGTTTGCATCTTTGTGGTCTCTGTCATGGATACAGATGCTAGCCTAACTCTGTGGTTCACTAGTCTTTAGCCCAGACCTAATTATATCCTCCTCACAGATACCTCCCTGTTTTGGACTCATTTTCCCCATTTTTAACTAGAACTATTCCCATGATAGTTGCTCTGGGTACCCAGGATGAGTTATCCATGGAGGGACCTCCTGAAGCCACATTCTTTTAAAAGTGGCTTCTCTATCTCTACTTTAGTGCAGAGAAGAAAGCGTTTCCCAGCACTGCTCCTTCTTCTGGTGAAGCTGCTGTACAAGCCCCACCCTGCCCCTGCCCCATGTCTGTCTGTCTGTCTCTGTCCCTCTCTCTCTCGTGTGTGTGCATGTGTGTGTGCTTGCACGCACTCAGGTCTCTCTCTCTCTCTCTCTCTCTCTCTCTCTCTCTCTCTCTCTCTCTCCCTTTTTAATATTGTTTGTTACTGAGCTACTAATGTGGAGTACAAATTACCCAAGGTTCTCTCTGTCTCACCTGTGACTACAGACTTCTGCAGTTGCACTCAGCAGGTGAGTACTCTATCTTCAAACCTGACCCATCTTCCTTCCTTCCTTCCTTCCTTCCTTCCTTCCTTCCTTCCTTCCTTCCTTCCTTCCTTCTCTGCCTCCTTCCCTGTCTCCTTCCCTACTGAAACTGGAGTTTTTCCACTGTTACCCACCTTGTAGGATGACTGACTCACTTTCCAGTAGCCACTGCTTTATTCCTTCAAAATTCTAGCAATCCATGCTTCAGTGCTGTCCGCCATCTTCCACAGGCTTTTAAACACTTGAGGAAAGGGATCGTCTGAATCTGATGTTATAGTGGAGGCTTTCAAAATCACACAAGCTCTAGGAGAGAGAATGGAGATTTAGCACTATTCCTCCAGCTGTCCCCATCCTAACTCTGTCCGTCACTGCATTTCCAGTGTTGGGAATTGTAGTAAAGATGTGGGAGACGCCATGTTTCTCCAGCCCAAGATGGACACTGGTTAGACTCATGCCGGTAAGCCACAGTCAAGTGGTGATACACATTAATGGAAATGGGTTAATCAAGATGTGAGAGTTAGCCAATAAGAGGGTAGAACTAATGGGCCAGGCAGTAATTAAATGAATACAGTTTCTGTGTAATTATTTCAGGTATAAGCTAACCGGGCACCGGGAACGCAGCCCGCGCGCCTCCTTACTACAGGGAAAATGATAAAGAGAGCGATGTGGTACCTACCCATCTCTGGTGGAAAGTCCTGTGTGTGTGTGCCTTTGAGTAAATACGTCAGAACAGTCAGTCTCAATCCTTTGTTCCTAAAAGTGGGTAAGCCGAGTAGCCTCAGTATATCTGCAGGAATCTAGTTTGTCAAGTACAGTGTGGCTGCCTACTAACCCCGTATATATTCCCTGGAAGTCATGGCTGAGGTTCAAAGTTAGAACTGATTAGTGTATTCATTTTTATCGGCTGTAGCGCTTTATGATGCTTATGGAAATATTCTTAGTAAATTATTCAATCAAATAAATTTTGCATGAGGGTTTTACTAACAAGTCTAAAAAATTATTTTCAACTAAATTCAGTCAGACAGATGGATTTTGTTCTCCAGGTGGTTGCGTATTTTTTGCTTGATAACCTATTTGGCAGCACTGTTTTGAACCTGTGAATATTTATACTTCAGGCCTTCTCAATAATTAAGAAATCCACGTTCTGTACCAGATGTTTCTGATGACTAAACAACTTTGTTCCACTCCAGAACTGTAATACTTTCTTAAACTTTGTTTTTGTTTTCAGTAATGTTTTCCCAAGAACAAAGAACAAAGCAAGCATTTACTAAAGTCACGTGTTCACTAGGCAACTACGGCTAATTTACTTTATTAAGCACAAGTGTAGACATCCCTTGAGCCTTATTTATTTTAGCCATCAAGGATTTTAGAAGCAATAAAAATTAGCTAGTTTACAATGTTTTCCGCTACTTTCCTCAGATTGTTAAAAAACCTAACAAAGAAATTGGACTTTGGAAACTGAAATTATGCTGTCTGAATAAGCTATTACCTAACTTCAGAGAGCTTAACGTTTTTCTACCGAGACATGTACTACAAATGAAAATTTATATTCTTCATTTACAACAAGCCATACCAAAACCAAGTAACCCTCATTCACTTGCTCTTTAATAAACCCTGTCCTGGCAAGAGCTTGCAGTTTCTTGTTGCAGACTGGGAGGGAGGATCATACACTACTCTTGAGTTTTTATCAGTTTCTAAATATATTTAGCCTCAATTAGAGCCATTCATAGAACCTCTCTCTTATCACTGTTGACTTACTAAGATTAACTTTAAAGCCTGAAATAATGTAATGGTCTCTTTGTGTATGTTTACGTAATGGTGCGTGAATAAAGTAGGACACTTGATGACCTCAGCTTATGTGTAGAGCTGCACACACAAAGCGCTGTTAGGTCACATTTCAGGGTGTTGCCAAGGAGTTTTTCTTTCTGGTCGTTTTAATGTGCTGTATACCAAACGGATTACTATCTCATTTTTTTAAGGAACTATTTCATGGAAATTTTACTTTTGTTTAAAATGTGAGTCATAAGGATCATTTTAACTTTTCAATTAAAAATCTAAATTAAGGTTCAGATTTGATTCTACAAATTCTAAGCTAAAATCTGTTACAGTTTTGTGCTCAACAGTGTCTCTATCATCGTTACTGTTTTAAAAATATACTGATCAAATGGTCACCAGTGTTGCGGGAACTGTTCCAAGTAACTTCAGGATGCGGTGTGAAGGCCATACCAATAGCCTTTGCTCTCACTTGTCTCTGCGCAAGGAAGGAAAGATCGGTGCCACCCTCTCCAGCCCTTCAGAGAATCACCTACCTTACAAAGCTGTGCTACATTCTCAATATCATCTACCAACCATAGAAAAGCACACCTGTCCAGCTAAACTTCTTTTACGTGACTTCCCATCAAGGAAATTTCAGTTATAATTATGTCCGAGAACCTGCTCTCTCACAAGGGCCTCGGAACCCCTCCCATGTCAGTCTCGCCTCTCACCCTGGGGCTGTCACTTCCCAGCTGTAAGGGCTCCCCAGACCCCCGACCCCCCCACCTCCCTCCCCAGCTGAATGTGTTCTTTTGCTAGACCCATCTTAGTAGCACTCTTTGCAAATCTGATTTCAAATACAGTTTTCTCAGAAACTTTCCTAAAAGTCATTAACTAAAACCTTCCCTCTTACATTTTATAATTGCATCCTTCACTTCTCCTTCACTGCTTTTACAAGTAATAATTACATATTTGATTATTTGTGTAATGGCTGCCTCGCCCAACAGAATGTAAGTCCCCTGGTTTTAAAAGTTGAAGTCAGAGGAAAGACTATTGTAATCACTATTTCACACTGTTGACAGGTAAATTAGAGTTAAAATAGCTCCCAACAAGCAATGCACAGCCGGAAACCTGAGATCAAAGAGAGGCTATGGGGTATAATACAGAAAGTACACTGCCATGAATGTCAGGGGCCTGAGGGAGCAGACAGTGGCGCTAGTAGAGGATTGGTCTTTACCTGGAAGGAATGTTCAATATTTCATCACGTTCTGGACCTGTCAGCTACTGTGAGCCTCAGTTTCTATGAAAGGTCCCCTAAAGCCCTATGGCCATAATGTTCTATGTTCCAGTGGAAGACCCAAGGAAGCATTGGTCTGCTCTCTTCTTTGGGCTTCAGAGCCCAGAAGATAGTTGCAGACTTTGTCAGGAAGTTCAGACACAGACAAGAACGTAGGGCTGCACCAGGTGGTGGTGGCGCACACCTCTAATCCTACCACTCGGCAGTCAGAGGCAGGCGGATCTCTGGGAGTTCAAGGCCAGCCTGGTCTACAGAGCAAAAGCCAAGACAGCCAGAGCTACACAGAGAAACCCTGTCTTGAAGAAAAAAAAATGTAGTGCTGGGACAGGGCATGAGACAAAAGAGAAGGGCTGAAGATGGGTACAAGAAACAGTTTCCTTCAGTGACTGCTAAGTAAACTCACCATGTTATTAACTCTTTACTCCCACAGTTCTTTCTTCCTTTACATTTTAACCTAATTTCTTTAGGTTTGTAAAATAATGTCCAAAAATTCAAGCAGTCTTTTCTTTAATAAGGAAAAGAAAGATGAACTATTTGTCAAAATCCTAAGGAATCAGCACCCAATAATATTGGAGGAAATTTTTCATCTTCTCTCAGTTATGATGATTCTAAAACATATGTTGATGCAATGTCAAATATATCTGGGCTATCTGCACTCTACATTTTATACTTGGCTCATCAAAACTCTTTCTGAATTGTGTTAGAATGAGAATATTTAGTCTTAAGGCAGATACTGCATCAGCACAACGCCGAGGGGGCCAGGGTTGTTTATCACTGTTTACAGTGCAGCAGTGAACTGTGTGCTTGTGATTCTGTTACACATACATGCGGGAAGTGCAGTCTGTATAATCCCGAACAGTCTCCATCAGCATCTCCAAATGCTTGCATCCCGGCTTCACAGATTTGAAATGCACCAGAGCTAACACACTTTCCACCTAGTTTCCCTCTCCTCCTTGACCTCGCTTTCCAGCTTCATTATTGGGCTAATTTTTATCACTTCTGCAGGATTTAATGAACATTTGTCCACACATATGAAATTCAGGTGAACTTTCATTCTGAATATCCGAGTCATGTTTATCTGGTCATTTCTTATAGTAAAAAAAAAAAAAAGATGATAGTTTTGCTTCTATGAAGCACGTTAGCTTTACAACAGCAATCAAAAGGGAGTGGCTGGAATCTCCCACCTTACTTTCACCTTTACCATATTTCTAACACACTAGATTAGACAAGCTTTTTATCATCCTTGACATAGTATAATAGTTTAGCAAAAGATTGCTTCAAGTTGACAATATAACACCCAGGTAGAAAAATAAGACAAATGAGTGATCAGACATTTGTATTTCATATAAGGCAAGGCCTGTATACTTTCCTCAGTCTAGAGCTGGGAACAAAGGATCCACGGAGGAGCATTACCTTGTAGTTGGGGGTGGGTGGGGAACAGGAAGCTCATTCTAAGTTACCTTCTTTGGAAAATCCAAGTAGGTAAAATAATTGAAGCGGTTCCTCATATGGAGCAGCTTCTTACACAGTAGTTTTGATTCTTATTAATCCTTTCCCCAGAAATTACTTTTTGTGCGAGTGTAAGGCAGTGTTTCTCATCCTGTTTTGCAAGCTTAGCTTGAATCCATTCTTTATCCCAGCCTTGCCTTGAACATGTGTTGTCCTCCTGCCTCATTCTCGCTGTAAGCAGCTGAGATTGCTGGCCAATACCATGAGGCCCAACTCACTTTTTTTTTTCATGATTAAAAAACAACTGAAAGTTGTTGATGGTCCTCTTTCATCAGCCTGTATTTCTGCTTCCATTTCCCCAAAACCATTGCGCCCACTATCACATCAGTCTGCACCTCCCACCATCTCAAATGCCTCTTCCTTTGTTTGATGGAGCCTATTGTGGTCAAGACTGGACACAAATTGTTACTTCAGTAGTGAGCCCTTGGGAAGCATAGTCCCATGTTCTCTTTGTTCGTGCAGCATTTTTTAATTTCTGTAGACATTAGAATTTATTTGTTTTAATAATACTCTTCTCTTTTCTCGACAGGAATGCCTCAAGGTTTAAGATCTTACTCATCTTTATGTTCCCTGTCACAGCATGAATGTCTGGCCAGTGCAAGATAGGCTTTCCATTGTTCTTGCCTCAGTGTGTGAATTAACAACCAATTGCGTGCAATATCTGACAGGGGGACCTCCACTTTGAAACCAGTTATATTCCCACAGTTAATTTTTAAATCAGTTGTTTTGGAGCTCACCAAGCAATTTCCCATGGACCCAATGTTATAAATGTTATAAATGGTAGTTAGGTTCCCAGGCTAGCCCTCAAGAGTCTATTTAACCCATAATGTAGCTGAAACACTATGCAGTTGTAATGAAAAATAGCCGCAAAGAGCGTTGTTAGGCGTGTGGAGTGTTTTCATTACATTAAGTAAATACAATTCCTCTATTGTGTAGAAAGTACAATCGGGGCAGATTATACTAAGCAACCAGCAGTGTAACACGGTCTAGGGACAAGAGCAGCCGCATCGCTGAATGTTCAATGAACCCAAGCTCTTTCACTGACTTGTATGTAAGTTCTTCAGTGTTTCTTCTCTGTACACCACCTTGGTGAATCTTTCCTGCCTCCTTCAACTTAGTGGTGTGTATTAGGACAACATGAAGCATCCAAAGCTCTCCATAAACAGAGGGTGTCTCATGACATGGTGTTATACTGAATTAAGAGCTCTTTGGGAACATAAAGTTAAGAAGTCGCCGAATTGAGATTTACTCCTCTTTTGGCTAACTTCAGTGCAGCAAGGTGAGCTGCACACGGTTCCGCCTCTTCCACTATAGTCCAGTCTAGCATGTGGAAGTTGGTCTCTTCACCTTCCTTTCCTCATGGATGCGATGATACTGTTCAGGCTAATGGCATTCTACTTTTCATCTAAATTCCTATTTGACGTTATTTCCGCAGAGTGGGATTTCTGTGGCATCAAAGCTGTTCTAGAGGGTTATAGTAGTCACCTTTCTTTTGACAGTGTTTGGTTTTGTTCCAGGCTGTTGGATGTGCTTAAAACCAGTCTGTTACCCACTGTCTGCTCTTAACTCTACATAGCAATTTACCTCCATCATCAATGTTTCCATCCAAATATGGGTAACAATAATCCCAGAATTCTGAATTGTGCTCTCTCCAATGACAAGGGAACTTTTTCCTCATGACTTGCCTTAGAATTTCTCACTTGATTCTTATGCAGCAAATATATGATCCAACAATCTGTCTACACAAATTTTATTTCCTAATAGGAGCCATCTGTTTGCCGATGACTATTCCATTTGTTTTCTTTTTTTACTTTTTAGTTCAACTCGTTTTAGTTCATTCATCTGTTTTTTTACCCTGCCACCTGCACTTTCCTCTTTCCTGGCTCCATTACTTCCATCATCCCTCTCATAGGTGAGGGAGAAGACAGGGTGTAAACCGCGGGAGTTATACAGAAAAATACTTGAGACTCAAAGCCTTCTCCCTGACCCTCTCCTGAAACTGTCAAAGTCCTCTTTATTCGCCAGCCTCTTTAAACTTCCCCAGCTGCTTTTGAGAAGACTTTCCTAGAACAAAAGAAAGAAATTGCTACGTTCTTACACTCTGGCTTCTATACCAAGAGGTTCACATTCGCTTCTTCCTCAGGCATTGCTTCCCTTCTGAGCTAGTAAAAACACAAGCAACCCTGCTCTGCACAAATGATTATTTTCTTTTTTGTTTTCTTCTTCTTCTTCTTTTTTGAGAATAAGAGGGGTACTTATTTAGGGATAGACTCACAGATCACAATCCTCTGCTGGAACGAGGAATAGCACTCAAATCCTGCAGCCGGATAAGAGGCCGAATGTGCACTTTACATCTACTTAAATAGTATTAGAGGCCACGCCCAAGTGGACAGGTAACTTAAAGGCTTCTGGCAGTAGGAATTCCCACGACACCTCCCCCTTTTGTTTAAATAAGAGAGTTCTAAGCCTAATACAAAATTATATACAATAAGAACAAATATATCAGGCAAGAAACATGTGTTAAATGTTTCAATAACTACCCTATCCTAATGAGTTTGTCTTGTATAATAAATAACTTGGCCAAGTCATAAAAGGAAAGTAACTACAACTATCTAGTCTTCAACCCCATCGGAGATCCAAGAAGGGAAATAATATTTGAGTAGGCAGGAAGTACAATCAAACAACTTCCAAAATGTGCAACAAATGACAGACAACTGGCTACTTGGGCAATCACCCAAAGTCTCATTTTCAATATTGGAGCAACCACTTTGGCTAAGGCCTGGAGTAACTGACAGACCATTTCACCATGACTGGACAGGACAAGCAGGATACAAGAAAAAAGACTGACAAATCTTTCCAAGACAGGGTAAGACGGTTTAGAAAAATTTCTTGCCTCACAAATGAATATTTTCTATGTGAAGTTTCCATCACAGTTTAATACCTAGAAAAATGTTAATATTCAACCACCAAATTACATTCCATGATCTTTTGCATGAAGTACTGCTGAGCCTGAATCACAGTCATCTATTAAAATGAGACCTTTCCAGCCTTGGGAGAATTTCCCTAAGGTAGAATTCCTTATAAACTATCCTTGACATATCTAGGTTCCACCAGAGCTCAAATGAAAGCTTGCCATGGTAAAGTCTGCCTTACCTCTCTGGGTAGACCTCACTCTGAAATCTTGTTCTCTGTATTATGTGCATGTTTGGCATGTCAGTGCGAGACTAGACTAACCCAACCTGAGTTCCTCCTGGGTCTCCGATTCCTCTCAGACCACCCACAGCATCCTGAATGGTTTTGTTTCCTAGCTCTCTGACTTACACATATAGGTGCTCAATAAATATGTCTTGACTCATTATTCAGTTACATATAAACAACTTACTGTTTTAGTTGAATCTTTCAATCGACCCATTTTTTTCACCTTTTCAATCAGTGCTTTCTTCTTGTCAGTGGTTTTAATTACCCAGGTACGCTTCTACCATCAGTGGGTCCTATCTCTAAACAGAACTGCAGAGGCATTTTTAAAGTGTTGGGAAAGAAACTGAATGAAATAGTTCATATTTTACAATTGCAGATGAATATTGTACTAGCGATTAACTGAAGCAAACATATTTTGAAACCATTTATCTAGCTGAGAAAAAGACAACAATAGTGCTGTCCCTGGTGACCGTGGTTTCAATGGCTTCTTTCAGAAATAGTCATTTGAAGTTTTTGTTTCCTTCTTCTTTTAATCTCTCATGTTAAGAATAATATTTAGTTGGAATCCCAGAGCAACTGGGAGAAGAAACTCTTTGGTGTTTATTTTTGATAAAATATGAGACATTTACTTTTGTAAATGTTAGTCTCGGAAGGCTTCAGATCTCTCTTTTGTTCTCCGGATTCTGCTGTCAGATATGGAAATCAAAACACTGGTGTGCTTTTGGTCACCAGAAACCCCTATGCAACTCCACATATGTAAGTTTTATTTTGGTATCTGTAGCATTCCACTCTTTTAATTACCATAAAATAATGGCATATGGTTGTCATGGCTATGGGCAGTTTGTAGAAGACTCTATATAATATTCTATTGCTTTGTAGCTTGTTCTTTCTCTAAACTTTATCCATATTTTTATAGATAGTAACTGGGAGAATTTTTTAAAATTATTTTGATCACTAAGTCCTTTTAGGTCATAATTTCAAAGTGCCAAGAGGAGGCTGCAGGTTTTATCCCAACATCTTGTCAGAGTAGTAATATTCTACTTCCTGTATGTTTGAATTCATAAAATCCTTCCAATAAACTTAGCTGATCATTAAACTAAGGAATATATCTCGTGTGTGTGTGTGTGTGTGTGTGTGTGCGAGTGTGTGTGCATGTGTGTGTGTGTGTGTGTGTGCGAGTGTGTGTGCATGTGTGTGTGTGTGTGTGTGTAAAATGTATGTATGTTTAGGACGAAAGCTTTTATCACAGTTTTCTCAGCTCTAATTCCTTTGAAGTCTGATCTGAATTACTTCTCTCTGGTTTGAGCATGTTGGCTGATTTTCAGACTTGGATGAGTCTCACTGTAAATTGCTGTCGAAGTGACTGGAGCACCCAGGAGCTGTCAGGATGGCTCAGTGATTTAACACTGGTGTCCTGCAGCTTTGGCTGTAATCAGCAGATGCTGCAGTATTACCATAAATGTTTTCCTAACTGCTTCTGTCAGAAAGAGAAAATTCTTCCTGCCCTGAGTCTGCCGCTTTTGATTAAATTCAGTTTGCCTTCTTTTGCATAATTAATGTCCCATGATGATCTCTAACCTTTTGTTTTTAATATTGTCTCTTGGTCTAGACTCACTCTTCACAGGGAAGCTCAACCAAGAGAGGACAAAGAGAAATGGCTGGTGCCTTTACAGGGACCCCTCACTCGAAAGCTGACACTGGTGTCTACACCATCACTCGCTCATGATCATGAAAGTTCGGGCCTCGCTGTGTTTGCTCTGCTCCTTCGGCCCTCGTGGTTTAGCCTGGCAGTGTGTGATGATGGGATCTGCTTGAGGCTATGCTTATCCTGCTCAACTCTCAAACATGAGCCAGGCAAAAGGCAGCCTGATCATCTGCAAGCCTTTCTGTACCTCTAGCCCAAAGAAACTCAGAGAGTATCTTTGTTACGACAAAGTAAATGTGCGTGTGTGCGATGAGTAGGTTAAAAAGTGAAGACCCTGTTTGTCAGGGAGCATATTTTTACGCTTTATCTCAGTGGGAAAAGATCCTTGAGTTTATTAAATACTATTAAATCAAGAAAAGCCTGAAGTGCTTCCCTGCTTGTTCCCTTAGAGCCCAGAATTCTCTTGCCTGACGCCACCCGTGGGCTTTACTTCTCAAATGGAGTGTGGATGCAAATAGGTACTATTTGTGTTATTATTCTTCCACTATAAGATTTTTTTTTAAAGAGCTCTATGGCATCTCTCAGATCCTAAGTAAAGCCAGCAGTTTAGAGAGAACTGCCTGCAGACATAACTGTGAGAAACTAGAGTTGGGAGTTTTCCTGTGTTTCAAAAGCACTAGTGATTGAGCTTCATGTTTGGGTGGCGATACTACATCTCCCATGAAAATTTTGCCATTAAATGTTTATCACGTTATTTTTATTATCATTTTTATATATATTATTGCAGAACTTCAGAATGGAGAAAAGATTTTAAACACCACCAAGCACTTTTTTTTCTGAGAAATGGTTCAGTAACTGTGGCATAAAGGCAGAGTGCTACATCTGGTTCAGTGATTTTCAACTTTTGGCAATTGAAGCATTAACTTTGAATATAAGCTTCAGTCTATCACACAAGAACAAAGGAGACACTTCCTTGACACTTATCTGTGCTTATCACCCCTCGGAAAGGTTCCATATATAAGTGAGATTTATAATCAGCAAAACTCATTTCTTGACCTTCTTTACACTTTTATTACGAACTCACTAAGCCAAATGCTACTTGGGTCTCCTGCAGCTCTAGGACGTTGTTCTCCAACACCTCGCCCCCATATATTACATCCCAAAGTTTCTCCTCCCACTCTCTCCCCCATACTTACTCCACCCACCCACCCCCACATCTACCTTTCCCTTCAGAGAGCACCTCTCACGGATATTAACCGAACATGGTGTATCAAGTTATAATAAGACTAGGCAAATGCCTCATATCAAGGCTGTATGAGGCAACCCCATGAGAGGAAAAGGGTCCCAAAAGTAGGGAAAGAGTCAGAAACAGTCCCCACTGTTAGGAATCCCAAAAGAATCACAAGCTAACAACCATAACATATATGCCAAGGACCTAGGTCAACCCATGCAGGCTCCCTGATTGTCACTTTAGTCTCTGGGAGCCCCTATGGGCCCTGGTTAGTTGATCGGTGGGCTATGTTCTTATGGTATCCTTGACCCCCTCCAAGCTCCTACAATCCTTCCTCCCCCTCTTCTGCAGGATTCCCCCAATACTTGACTGTGGATCTGAGCCCTTGTTACTTATCCTCTCTGGGTCTGTAAACCAGAGAATGATTACCCTTTACAGGTAATATCCACTTATAAGTGTGTACACACCATGTTTCTCTTTCTGGGTGTGGGTTACCTCACCCAGGATGATTTTTTGCCTAGTTCCATCCATTTGCGTGAAAGTTTCATGATGCCATTTATTTAACAGCTGAGTAATAGTACTCTATTGTGTAAATGTACCACATTTTCTTTATCCACTCTTAAGTTTAGAGACATCTATGCTGTTTCCAGTTTCTGGCTATTACAAATAAAGCAGATGTTAACATAGCTGAGCAACTGTCCTTGTGATTGGATGGAATGTCCTTAGGGTATATGCCCAAGAGTGGTATAGCTCGGTCTTAATGTATATCAATTCCCAATTTTCTGAGAAACCACCATACTGCTTTCCAAAGTGGCTGTACAAGTTTGCACTCCCACCAGCAATGGTGTAACGTTCTGCTTGCTCCACATCCTGGCTAGCATGAGCTGTCTCCTGTGTATTTTGATCTTACCCAATCTGACAGGTATAAGACAGAATCTCAAAGTCATTTTGATTTGTACTTCCCAGACAGTTAAGGATGTTGAACATTTCTTTAAGTGTTTTTAGGCCATTTGAGATCCCTCTGTTGAGAATTCTCTGTTTAGATCTATACCCCCATTTTATTTAATTGGATTATTTGATTTGCTTATGTCCTTTGTCTTACAGAAGCTTTTCAGTTTCATGTGATCTTATTGGCTGCATGATTGCTGTTCTGTTCAGGAAGTTGTCACCTGTGCAAATGTATTCAAGGCTATTCTCCCACTTTTTCTTCTACCAGGTTCAGTGTATCTGGTTTTACATGGAGGTCTTTGATCCACTTGGACTTGAGTTTTGTGCAGGGTGATAAATATGACTCTATCTGCATTCTTCTGCATGCTGGCATCCAATTAGACCACCACCATTTGTTGAAGATGCCTTCTTTTCTCCATTGTGTATTTCTGGATTCTTTATCAAAAGCTAGTGTCTATGGGTATGTGGGTGTACACCTTGGTCTTTGTTCAATTCCATCAATCAGCCTCTCTGTTTTTATGGCAGTACCATGAGATTTTTATCACTATAGCTCTACAGTGAAGCTTGAAGTCAGGGATAGTGATAACTCCAGAAACTCTTTTATTGTACAGGATTGCTTTAGCTGTCCTGGGTTTTATTGTACAGGATTGCTTTAGCTGTCCTGGGTTTTTTCCTTTTCCATATGAAGGTGAGTATTATCCTTTCAAGGTCTGTAAAGAATTGTGTTGTAATTTTCATGGAGATTGTGTTGAATGTATAGGTTGCTTTTGGTAAAAATGCCCGTTTTTAACTATGTTAATCCTACTGATCCATGATCATGGGATATCTTTCCATCTTCTGATATCTTCTCCAATTTCTATCGTCAAAAACTTGAAGTTATTGTTGTACAAGTCTTTCACTTGCTTGGTTAGAGTTACCTAAAGATATTTTATATTATCTGTGACTATTGTGAAGGGTGATGTTTCCTTGATTTTTTTTTCCCTCAGCCCTTTTGGTATTTATGTATATAGGAGGGCTAGTGAGTTTTTTGAGTTAATCTTTATCCGGCCACTTCACTGAAGGTGTTTATCAACTGTAGGAGTTCCCTGGTAGAATTTTGGGGGTCGCTTATGTCTACTGTCAGATCATCTCCAAATAGCCATCCTTTGATTCCTCCCTTTCCAGTTTGTATCCCCTTGCTCTCTTTTACAGCTCTAGCTGGAACTTTGAGTTTATAGTGAATGGATATGGAGAGAGAGGACAGCCATGTTCATAATTTTAGTGCAATTGCTTTGAGTTTCTCTCCACTTAATTCCATGTTGGATAAAGGCTTGCTATAAATTGCCTTCATTGTATTTAGGTATGTCCCTTGTATCCCTGACCTAAGACTTTTGTCATGAAGGGGAGTTGGATTTTGTCAAAGGCTTTTCAGCATCTAATCAGATGACCATGCTGGTTTTTTTTTTCTTTTTCTTTCAGTTTATTTATATAATGGATTACATTGACAGATTTTCATAGGTTGAACCATCCCTGCATCTCTGGGATGAAGCCCATTTGATCATGGTGGATGTTCCTTTGATGTGTTTTTGGATTCAGTTTGCCAGTATTTTATTGAGTATTGTTAATCAATGTTCATGAACAAAATTGGTCTGTAATTCTTTCTTTGTTGAATCTTTGTGTGGTTTGGATATAAAGGTGTCTGTGTCTTCATGAAATGAATTTGACATTTTGTTTGTATTTCATAGAATAATTTGAGTAGTGTTGGTATTAAGTCTTCTTTGGAAGTCTAGTAGAATTCTACAGTAAAACCATCTGGCCTTGGGCTTTTTTTGGTTCGGAGACTTTTAATGACTGCTTTTATTTCCTTAAGGGTTATAGATTTGTATACGTTGTTTATCTAATTTTTGCTTTAACTTTGGTAAGAGGTATCTATTGAGAAAATTGTCCATTTCTTTTAGATTTTCCAATTTTTTTGGAGTACAGGTTTTTAAATATGACCTGATGATTATTTATCCACATAAATAACAACAATGTCATCCTGCCGTCACAGTTGGCAGTCACATCACATTAACCAGCATCTCTACATAGTGATAGCAGCTGTTGATCTTCTGCTATTTCCCACTCCTGTCGCTAGAGTAATCCATTTAACTTCATGGGCTCAATTTTCCTGTTGGTCACCCCCTCCCAGGAGGCTGCAGCTGTCACTACATGTGACACTCTGTCCACACGCCTGCTCTCATGAGACCTGCATTTAGGAAGTACACTGCATGTGACACTCTGTCCACACGCCTGCTCTCATGAGACCTGTCTGTATTTACTAAGTAGCCAAACTAGCGAAACGCTTGGGAATCGCAAAAATACAAGAACAAGAGCACTGCAATTTACTCAAACAAAAGCTTTCATTGGATAGTTCTTGTCAGTGTCTTCATTTGTACTTTATTTATGAATGCAAAGTGTTTAGGGAGGGAGGGAGGGAGGGAAGAAGGAAGGAAGGAAGGAAGGAAGGAAGGAAGGAAGGAAGGAAGGATGGATCTGTCACAAATGTGTCTCACTCACTCCTGAGAATGGAAGGAAGTTGTTTACAAGTCACCAGCATTTAGGAGAATGTGGACTGTGCCTCTGTCTCTAAGAAAAGGAAGTCTCCTTCCCATCCTCCAGCCCCCAAAAGGCTCTCCATGACTCTTTTTTGCCTTAATAAGTCTAGACCCTTGAAATCCTCAAGCTTGATATTTCTGTAATTGTGCTTTATCAGGAAGCTGTCAGATAACTTGAAATGATGATGAGCTGTAATTCATAAGCATTACAGCTGCCATTCCTACCAGATCTGTCATTCAGAGCTTGGATATCCACCCACCCTATTCCCATCAGATTAGCTCATAAATACATATCTCAGAATTTATCACTGTAGCTATGAGTCTAATGATAATATGTGTAAGCATACACCAGTTTCCTAAAGAAATATGCATTGAAAGACTTAGAAATGAAATTCCATTTTTTAAAAGTACATTTTGAGACATATCTTGATTGAATAATCTCAGAGAGTCAGTAGTTCTGTTTTAGCCGGGAGCTGTCTGTCCTTCAGAGCTCTTCTTACTGTCTGTCTGTGTAACCATCAGACGAGGTCCAAGGGAATGGCTGGCAAGGTTTGAATGAGGATTCCTAGCAGTGCTTTATATTTGCGTAGTGGGTGCATTTGTACATTTGAAAACATTTATGTGGAAACCCTTTGAACTACTTGATCAGGTTTTATTTGTTTGTTTGTTTTAGAGAAGAAAGGAGGAAAGGCGTAGTCTGAAGGGAGGAAGAGAATTCTTGAAGGATGTAGGAAGTACCTGACAACTGAGAGGAAGGGTTTACGATGTCCCCTATACCTTTTCACAGAACCTGTGCTTCTGCTGTAGTCACGGGTGTAGAGTTTGCAGCTAAGCGGATGAGGCAGAGGAAATTTTGTTGTTGTTGTTGTTCTCTTTCATGTAAAACCAAAGACCAAACAAATCAATAAGCATACTGCTTGATAAATGAAAAGGTTGTTCCGTGGCAGTAAGCTCAGTTAAAACCAAATCTGCCGAGACAGCAGGGGTGAGATAAAGCCAGCCTCATCTCCAGTAAAAGGCTTTCAATTTGCAGGAGGAGACCCTGGGAGCCCTGATTGCAAAGGGAGCCGGCCCAGCAGCGCACCAAGGATGCTGCCCATGGGCTCACAAAGAATAGCTAGGCTCCCAGTCTTGTTCGTTTGTTTGCTGGTTGGTTAGTTTGGTTTAGGGTTTTGTTTGTTTGCGTGCTTGCTTGCTTTGTTTTTCCTGTGTCATAGGATGCTAGCAACCTCATGTAGTCTGTGAAACAAAGTGGGAAACATAATAAAAGACCCTTGTCATGCCTAACTCACACAGAGCATAGCCAGGGGGTAACATTATCACCAGCAAACTGAAAGCTTTCACAGAAGACGGTAGAGGAGACATTTAAGTATATCTTCTGTTTGAGATTCCTCAGGAAAGAAGGGGAGGCTTGGGAGTAAACAGAGAGCCTGGACTTAAAGAGGCTTTCTCAGGGCTGACTTGTGTGCACTTCTTCCCTGTTCCTAACTGTCAAGTAGTAGACCACTGAGCAAGAGTAAAGATAGAATGGTTAAGTGTGAGCCTTTTTTACCACCACTATTTGTGCGGTACTGGCAACAGGAGAAGAAGAAGACTTCAGTGAGGCAAGATTCTCAACCAGGTCTGGAGCTCAGAGTCAGGACTCAGAACACTGAGTTCATTACATATTCTTGCAGTCCTGTCCAGTTCATCCTGGATAAACTGGTCTAGATTCGGATACTTCATACCTGCATGCTTTTCCTCCAGCTGTGTTTGAATGAGGGATATGCTACCTCGTTAGCTCCCCTTAGATTCTTCTAATTAATCCTCCCCATCTACTTCTTACAGTCCCTTTCATCCACCACTTCCTCTGCAAATGCCTCCACCCTGTGTATTTTCCTTCCTGTGAACTCTAAACTTTTGGCGCTATTATTAAGAGACACGGATCCTGACTTTTGTCAAAAGGAATAAAATAAGTCACACTTAATAAAGCATTTTTATAGTTAGTGCCTATAATTAAAGGCATAGAGCCACATGTGGTGGCACATACCAGACACTCCAGTACGCAGGAGGCAGAGGCAGAGAGGATCCTATGGAGTCTGAGGCAGGCTGGGTGGCATAGAAAGCTCCTATCTCAGAAAAAAGCATAATCAAAAAGCTTCAACGCTGTTCTGTTCTAGCTGTTCCTCTGGTGTATGTTGCAAGGCATAAGCAGGTATCTCAGAGGATACAACATATAGATGTGGTTAGATTGGTGACTTGCTAGAGGCAAGGACCAGGCCTGTTTGTTGTGCACTGTGCTCCTGACACCAAGGTCAGCTAAGCTGTATAGGCACTGTATATTCTGATAAATGAGCAAAAGCATACCGTCCATATTGTATTTTTAACTATAACACAGAACCATGAAAACTTGTTTTTAATACCACAAGGAACAGAAAGACCACAGACTCTGACTAACCCGTGTTCTTGTTACTGAACATGTGGCAGGCAGGTTAAGATATGAACATGAGAGCAAAATCCAGTGACAGGGCAGTGGCAGATGGCAGCACAGGCATCAGGAGGGAATATTGGCGAAATTTCAGAGATACTGCTGATCAGAAAAGCTGATTGGATAAATACAAATAAAAGGATTTAAGGAATTGAATCATCTCCTTAAAAGGCGTTTCGTCCAGCATTGATTACTAGTGAGAAAACAGTAGGCTAAAGCTTAAGCATTTAAAATAAACCAAGGCTTTTGTGATTATCTCACTTGATTTGAAACATTAGAAAGTGAATTTATAACTCTGAACCTTTGACACAAGGAGTACTTTTGAACCTAAAATGTTACGTACTGGAATGCCACTGAGTGTTTTCTCATGCACTAGCAAATGCAAAAAGTGGGTTTGCTACTTCTGCGTGTTACAGACCCACAGCAGCAGGTACAGACAGGAACAGATAGTACTCGGCACAGTTCAAGCACGGTCCCCGGAAATAAATCCTCCTGGTTGTGTCTCACTGGAGAGCACAATAGAATCTGAGAGCATTTGTCAGAAAGAGTGTGGGTAAAACTGAAGAGTCTCACAGTTCCCTCTTGATTCCTACCTCTAAGGCTGCCTGCCTTATCTCCCTGTCATAAATGTTATTTAAACAGCAGCACTATGGTTTGGAGCCAGGAGCTTAGCACTTCCCCATGCCTGGGAAAGTTTCTACACACTTCAAATCTCCTTCCTCAGACATTATTCAGCTATGTAAGGAATCCAAATATGGAACCACATACACGTGTACCCACTGGCACTGAATGGGTTCTTGAGTTCCTTAGCTTCATTTTTATTGCCAACTTTTTAAAAACATATAATAGGGGGAGATGCCTGTGGTCGTTTTATTGATAAGACATTGAAAAAGTGGATATGATTGTGTTAAAACTATGCTTTGCTAAATCTAAGCTCTCTGTGGGCTCTGTTATAGTTCATAATTGTGTCATTAACACGAATCTGGCGTGTCCTGTAATAAATCTCACTATGCAGATGAGTGGCTTTACCCATTATAATTACTCTTTAATATGTAGGTCTGTAAATGCATAAGATTTGTCTGTACCTGGAGGAAATGTTCAGGGTGTTTGAGGAATGAAGTGACTGAGTGGGGAGTTCACTAAGGTTCCATTACTGAGTGGACTTGGTAAAACTGCAGGCATTGCTTCTGTGCTCAGCTATTGTAGCCTTCTTATTTTCTGAGATACCATTCATTGCAAAGACCCAGTCAATGTTTTCTTTTTTCTCTTCTAGATAAAATGAAAGCCAATATAGGAAAGTAGTACCATGCCAAAAACTCTTTAGAAACAAATTAATCAGCAAACATGCTGCCTTATGTGGTTTAGCAATGTCCTGTAAAGGAATGCTTGTTTCATGCTGTTAAAATTGCCAAAAGTTACTCCAAATCCGACTGTGCCCACTAAAATCCATTAGTGACAGGTGTAACTGGCTGACCTCTAGTGGCTATAACTGTAGCTACATCTTAGTTTACTGGGTGTTTTTAAGAAGAGACTAGGGAAGGAAATATGAGCTTCTAAAGTAAGAGTTTTCCAAGTAAAATTAGCTTCCCTGAAGCTCCACTGTGTTAGAGGACGGTTTCAGAGGGTGAATGCAGAGCCAACTTTGTTCCACTGTGAGGGCAGGTACCAGAAATGGAGCAGCCACCCTGTGTTGGTGTCCCATAACCAAGCAGTCTCCACACATCCTCAGGAGACCTCCTGCTCCAGTCAGCTTCCAGTAGCAGTGCCAAGCAGTATTGCATAGACTTGCCTGAAGTGATTTGAAAGTATTTAGAGTGTACTTATTAGACATCAATGTGCATGTCTCTCATAATGTGTAAATGTGGGGACTTCTTAAATATTTTCAAGTTGATTTCCTTAATACTTCTCATATATGTTGACATGTATCTGAGACAAACTTTAAAAAAAAATGCTGTCTATGGTCAGGAAACAGATTGAAATGGACCAGTAATTTATAGAGCTAAACCTTCTGGTTATTCAAACCAATAAAATAATAGACATGCATTTATTACAATGTTCTACTTCAAAACACTGAGAGCAATATTTAAATGTGGCAAACATTAAAAAGAAAGTATTTTGCTCTGTGAGGTTCTCTTGCATTATTTTTAAAGTACATCACACTGTAATAGTTTGTAAACTTTTCTTCTTTGTATAATTTCCTCCCTGACCCCTTAACAGGACCTTGCTTGATGTCTTAAGCAAAAAACATTAAGAGGTATGAAATAAGAGATAATATAGTAGAAAATACAATCATTAAATCCAGAAAAATGTTCAACAGCTTTAGTTGATATGGAGGGAGAACATAGCTGAAGGTAAATCTAAGCTCATTTTTAGAACTGTTGTATATAGATTAGTGACTCTTGGTGCTAGCTGTAATGTATTTGAAGTATTTAGAATGTATTTATTAGATGTCATAATGTGTAAATGTGGGGGCTTATTTGACAGAGAACTTATTTCTGTCAGTAGTTAAATGAACTGTGAATTCCTAGAAATGTATGACTATTGTGGCTCCCAGTACATTCTTCATTTCAAATACCATGTGAATTATACAGTTCCATAGACTCCAAGGTCTCTTCCGTACTGGCATGTGTAGCTCTTCTGAGCAACTGTCTGATGAGTGGGACAAAGGATAATTATCCATCCTTCCTCCTTGTCTGTCTGCTGTCACCACCTTCTTCACTGTTACCAAGAGTACTGTACTCTGATTTTTTTTCCTGCCCACTGTACAGTACATTTCTAGTGCTTTGTGTTTTGTGTTACCATAGAGACAGGAGGTGTTCCAAAGCCCCAGGAAGAGAGTGGAAGCAAGGCTTTGAGTTAACTGTCCCTGCTGGCAAGAAGAGCCCGAGGCAGGAATCTATAGCAGTAAATGGAAGGAGGGAATTGTGTGGTCTGATCTGTTTGTGTGTCCACGGAGTCTTAGAAAGCACAGATGCAGCCAAGGAAGCATTAAAAATGAGCTGTTTACAGAAAGCAATTCTTCAGAGATCCCAGTGCAGCCTGGAGTTTCATAGAAACAAAACTGGGTATTTTATCTGCATGAAAATAACTGAATGACATTGACCTATTCCTTTTGCTGATTTCCTTATTAAAAAGAAGCAGCTTCTAAGAAAGGTCCTCATTGCATCGGTTATTTTGCTGATCCAAAAGATCTCACCTTTAAAATGAAAGTCTATCTTTTTTCACTCAGCCCAAACAATCAGAAGTCAGATGGTGGTTTAAGCACCCGGGACAGTGCAGCACCCAGCCCGTGGGTCTGTGCATGCCAGTTCTAGAAATGAGCGTGCATTTGCTCAGCTATGTTCTCCCTCCAACTCTCAGATGACTT
This sequence comes from Ondatra zibethicus, assembly GCA_004026605.1. Classification (NCBI taxonomy): domain Eukaryota; kingdom Metazoa; phylum Chordata; class Mammalia; order Rodentia; family Cricetidae; genus Ondatra; species Ondatra zibethicus. Next base: position 44,870 of record PVIU01001084.1, on the reverse strand, counting down.
AAAGCTGTTGAACATTTCTCTGGATTCCGTGATTATTTCTACTGTATTACTAGTTTTATTTAATACCTGTTTTTGCTTAAAGATGTCACACAAGGTCCTGTTAATGGGAGACAGCGATGCAAACTTTAACAGCAAAAACCGTGAATTTAGAACAATGGCTATCATCAGAGTTACCTGTAAAATCAGTCTCACCTTTGGAGTAGAATAGTCTGTGCTCAAGGTGTTTGCTAGATTTTTTTTTCCTGTTTTGGTCATAGGGCAGTCTATGTGGGGTATGAGCGCAGAGAAATTCAGAATGTATCTGCATTTTTTCCGAGGTTACCTTGCAAAATTGTCCTTCAGGGAGAAGGGCAGTACCTGGAAGTCTGTAACAGTGGAGGTTGAGGAAGGTCAGCTGAGAGATTTAGTACTCTTTTCATGCTGGAACTAGGAGGTGGGAAGAGTAGTCCGCTCAGCTGCTCCGTTTTAAGTCACATCTACACGTCAATTCAGATTCTGTATTCCATCCCTTTCATTGAAGTTCATGAGTCTGAACTCTTACAAACAGTACCAGTTTTGTTGCTGTTGTTGATGGTGGTGGTGTTTTTTTAAACTTGGTACTGTTGATTGGGGGAAAGATAATACTACTGAGCCATGGAGAGGACAATCAAAACAGACCACTCTATCAGCTCTTCCCAGAGGCAGATAACCCTTACCCTGGCTTACGTCCTGCTCTGACAAATAGAATGTCAAACAAGAAAAACTAACTTTATTTGCAAAGGCGAATTGTGTTTAGTAAATCAGCTATTTCTGGCTTCCGTGGGATGCACAATAATGAAGTAAAACAAAAATCCCTAAATGACAACATGGTCTCCTGGAGTTTAGAAGGCTAGATAAAAATGTCATCTCATGGACTGTGGCAGCAGAAGACATGTCAGTATTAGAATTCAAGTTTTGTGAGTATGATTTTAATTTCTGGCTTTTGTCTATTTTCCCATTCACAAAACCCAGGTTTCCAAGAATGTGTAACTGTTTGTCTGTACACAACAGAAGATCACAGTGAAACACTGCACACTGGAGCATTGCTTTCTTCGACACCACTGCTTTTCCTTTTATAATGTATGTTATAGATAAGAACACGTTCAAAATAACTTCAGAGACACTAAAATGCACTGCTGTCACATTAAGGGGTGGGAATGAAGCTCTTCCTCTTGGATTAATTTGGCAAAGAGCAAACCCACATTTTAATTTGCATGCTCCACTTTTCTCACTGTGTCTCCCATCAGCCTGTAGTTAGAGGTTACTGGCCTATCTGTGACCTGTCTGTTGTATGTGTCTGTCCTATGTTTGATGGTCTGTCCCTATATAAAGGGCTTTTCTCGGTGTTTATTGAACAGCACAGGAAGCATTATGTGGGAACCGAATGAAAGATACATTACAGAAATTTCTAACAGTTTTGTTCAAGGAAAGAAGTTATTTCCCTGATCCCAACTGACCCAGAATAGTGAACAAGAACTGCAGACACCATCAACTTATATCCACGTGGGTTTTGCCACATTTGTGGTGGGTATTTATTGTGTAAGATTTTTTTCAACTTGTTGGCTCTCTACCACAAATGATTACCACAACACACTTAGATTACTCACAGTTAGTGGAGTGGGAGAGTATATAATTTCAGGTTAAAGCTGCACTTTACCTTAGGTTGTAAAAACCGATTGCATGGAAAATCCAAAGCAGAATAAGGCCGGCTGTTATACTGTTCTCTTATAAGCAGGTTCAACTTTAAAGGGCTGAGAGTATACAGCAGGATTGCCACCAAGTCTTAAGTGATCTCAAGATGTATTATTATCTTGGCTGTATGGTCCAGCAGAAGTTCAGTCTCTTTGAATACAAGATATTTTTATAAAATAACATCCTACAATAATACCTATTCCATCAGTAGGTTTCCTTCTTTATTGATGACTCCATAGAAATTGGGTATTGGAAGTTTTTCCTCTCAATATTAAGAATATATTGGTATCTGCACTTTATTTCTGTATGAAGTTTGGATGACAGATTTCTGTTTGATTATGTACTATGATCAGTATAAAATTTGTAAACATATTACAAAGCTACATATCCTAGTCCATGCAAAAGTGAGCTAAAAATCTTGGTTTGGGTGACTTTTTCTTTAACCACCTAAACTAGCATTTCTATATAGGGACATATCCATTATAGAAGTATTTTTAGTAAGCTTGGATAAATGAACAGTACTGGTTTCCTTTGGCATATAGCTTATTGAAATTTGAACTTTATTGTTTAAAAATTCCTTTTGTTACTGTTACTAATTTTGGCTTTTGTTATTGTCACTAATTTTGTAATAGTAATGATTATAATTGTTATGTTTTCCCACCCAAATACTAACCAGGCACAGTCCTGTTTATCCTCCAAGATCAGGTACTTTCAGGTGGTGTGGCTATAGACCAGTGGTTCTCAATCTGTGGGTCATGACCCCTTGGAGTCACCTGAGACCTTCAGAAAACACAGATGTTTACATTACAATTCATAACAATAGCAAAGTTACAGTTATAAAGTAGCAATGAAAATGATTTTATGGTTGGTTGTCACCCCAACCTGAGGAACTTTATTAAAGGGTTGCAGCATTAGGCAGGTTGAGAACCACTGCTGTGGTCAAGGATTAGCTTTCTTACAGTACAAATCTAACTTGAGACACGGTTACTCCTCACAGATATTTTCTGTGAAGATCTCCAACACTCAGAGCATTGCAAGACGATCAGCACCATTAGAAGCTCTGCGTCTATGTGGGGGCCTAGTTCAGTCACTTGGAGGGTCCACAGCTGTCAGTCTAGCGTTCATGAGTTCCCACAAGCTTGTTTCAGCTGTCTCTGTAGATTTCCCCTTCATAGGTTTGTTTTTTGTTTGTTTGTTTTCAAACAGTTGGAGACTGGTAGGTGAAAAAGGAATTACCTTTATTTAACAGAGCCGTAAGTTTTTTTGTGGAGAGGAGGTCAGTAGAGCCAATGACAAAAATTTCATGGGAACCAATGCTGAGCAAATAAATATGTGATCTTTTCAGAGCTGCCCAGAGGGGAATCCATTGTGAGATTTTCAGGATCTGACTGGAAATCTTCAATCTTAAGCCATCTATTTTCAAAGTTAAGCAAATGGAATTTAAACTTTGGATAGATGGTTCTGCCAAATAACTAAGGTCTTTCCAATCCAAAGATTACACAATTCAACATTGCATGATTCTACAAATCAAAATGGAATGGAATAGAAATACCCAAGTTACCCATTCAGGAAAAACATCTGTGCTTTTGAAATATCTGATGTGGAATTAGAAAGTATCTAAAATATAAACAAAGGGAACTACTTAAAAGTGTACATTCTCAGAGAATGCTTATAAATGACTTCAGAAAAATAGTTTCCTAAGTGTTTATTTAACTGATCATTTTCCACTGAAGCACCCAAGCGATTCCCACAGAGATTCAGCCTCCCTGATGCCCTCTAGCTTAATAAGTGTCCTTTCTACTTCTAAGTATGTGTTTGCTGTGGCCTTCAAAAACATGGGGTCCTAAGATTTAAATGAAATTCTCCAAAAACAAGTGGCAAAAACTGTATGGGCTTGGCAGCACACCAACCTGTCAACCTCAGTGTCTTCCTGAGAGCATGGAGGTGTTGATGCTTGTCATTAGGGCTAAAAGACACACACACAAATAAAAATCTAGAGGACCTTTCAAATGTATATTTTGTGGTACTGTCCCACCTCATCCTGCCATTTCTCAGAACTTTTCCTCATAAAACACGGGCAACAGATCAAATTGTTACCGTTCACCCCCTGACAGGCGGTGTTCCAAATACTTAGTGCCTCCCGAGCCACACGTGAGTGATCACAAGCATGGTGGGCCTATATAGCTGTAAGCAGCAAGAGAGTAAACAGAGGTGACAGCTGGCTCCCTGGGCTAGAGGGAACAGGATGACGTGTTGCCTGTGGGAGTTTGGTTTGAGTATGTATGCTCAACCCTGAAATTGTGGTAGAGTGCTTGTGCTGAGATGTGTACAGGTGCCATGGTGCACTGCATGGAAACTTTATTGTTGGGTGGAAATCAAAACCCATAATCTTCTGAAAAGAGATGACTGAGCTGGAGCTTTGGATGAGAGAAAGCAGGAGGGGCAGAAAAGCAGCCCAAGGACCTATTTGTGAGAAATGAACACAGAGACTTGGTTGCTTAAGAGAGTTCACTGGCGAAGGTGGAAGACCCAGAAATGTATACAACAGAATGCCACACACAGTGGTGCACTGTGTTATCCCAGCATGCAGGACTCAGACAAAGAGGATGACTCGGTCAATATGTATAGGGGCATTATCACAGTAGACAATGTCAACCAGGGCTGCGATGATTTGAGTTCTGTCTCTAGTCCTGCCTAAGAGAAGTCTCTGCTTCCTCATCTCCGAGTGTAAACTGCTGTAAACACATAAATATATCACCTCTTTCACAAGGGCTTTCATAAGACTCAAATACATGGGGTCCATGAGATGGCACAGCAGGTAAACCGCTTGCTGCTCAAACCCAATGCCCTAAGCGTGAGCCCCAACACCCACATAAAAGTGAACGGAGAGACTCCGATCCCAAAAGTTGTCCTCTGACCTCTGCATGTATTCCATGGTACACATGCGTGTACACACACACACACACATACAATCTAAATAAAAATTTCTAAAAGAAATCAAATACAAAGACGTATCAGAAATATATTTGTAAATTATATAAACTACACATGTATAAAGGCCATGTGATCATTTGATATTATTGTATAATAATAATGTAAGTTATAAACAATATCCTGCAGTGACTTCTGACACCAACTACCTACATTAAAATTGTATATGTAATAATCCTTGAAAACATGGCCCATTTGAGACACCAGGTACTAGGTTGGGGCTCTTTGACCACTCCTGCCGTCTGAATATCAGTTCAATGACTCCTCTAATTTCCTCAGTTCCAGTACTTGGAAGAGTGGCAGGATTCAGGTAAGCAGACACCATTACATAGCTTAAGTATAGCAAAGCGATGCAAATCAGAACCAGACACGGGGAGATATGTGAAGCATCCACTGTCTACAGGAACACTTTACCCTCTCAGCACATGGACATGGCATGATACACCAAGTTCCTAACTCTGTACGTGTGTGTGTGTGTGTGTGTGTGTGTGTGTGTGTGTGTGTGTGTGTATGCATGCATGTGTACCATCGAAGCCAGTTCTCTGGATTCAGGAATTTCAACAAACTGTGTCTTCAACCACTGTAGACTAAAACATGTAGGGGGAAAAAACTGCATCTGTGCTGACTATGTTCAGATCTTTTTTCTAGTATAAATAATGGTGAATTTTATGTAACATTCATTTTATAAATAATTAGAGATGACTTAAAACACATGGAAGTGTGTGTATGGGTTATAGGAAATACTATACCATTTTACATAAGGAACTTGAGCATTTGCAGATTTTGGTATCTGAGGCAAACCAAATTTCACATGAATACCAGGAGACAAATATATTGCCAAACAAGAAAACTCAACTGAAGTTAACTTAGTTTAAATGAAGGCCTCATTATTTACTGGTTCAATCATTGACCACAAAACTGAATTGAAAGGGCCCTTGCCATCCTTAGAGAATAGGCTAGTATCACTCACCTCAGACCTCATCCTCCCAATCACATTGGTTGGCCTGACTAACCAGCTATTCTGTCACACCCATAGTCTGGGAATCTTACCACAAGTAACAAAATCCCAGAGGCCGAAAGGCCACCTCCCAGAAACAGACAAAACCCAGTCAGTTACTGTTCAACATCATAGAACAGTTATTACATCTGTTCTATGATGTTGCGTGTGTAGAGGGAAAATGAGGCAAGAGACAGTTTAGTTGAGTGTAAGAACCTGGAGGCCTTGGGTACTCTTAGGGAATGGTTTTGGAAAAGTGGGATGAAAACCAAAATGGGATTACTAAAACTCAAGCTGTAGGAATGTAGCAGATCTGGAAGGGAAACAGCCCCATGGCCTATCAGCAAGGAAAGTGGCAGGATGGGGCCTTGTCATCGCCACTGGCTTTAAGGGAAAGGGGTTGGGCTTCCTTTACTGAACCTGGGCCCTTAGAAAATTCCTTCCAGTCATATGCTCAGTTCCAGCCTGCCCAGCACTGAGGCTAGCAAGGCAGCTGTGCTGCTTTTGAACTTTTACGTACAAGATGATGAGATGAGAAAGTCTGTGTATTTGAGCTTTTACAAAAACCATACTGACTTAGGAGTTAACTTCTCAATCCAGAGGTTTCTTTATTGTTTGAATGGTGAGTGCACTATACTAAGTTCTTTGTGCTTTTACACAATCTGTTTCTGATGACTTCCTTGGTACTTCTAAGGATTTTAGACATATAAAATAACCTTTTACACTTCTATCATTGTGTGTGTGTGTTTTATGTATAGTCTATATACTCATAGACACACATGTACATGTGTTTATATGTACACACACACACATATACACACACACACACATATGTATGTGTCAAAGAACAAAATGAAGCTAAGGGGAAACAACTATTCATAGTACCAGTTCATCAACAGTAAGAAACCCCAGAGATACTGACTACTGGCAGCCACTGGCAGCCAGCACTACCTTTACTTATCCCATAGATTAAAAACATCTATTTGTCACACACTTTACGATTGCACATACCCAGTGGTGCCTTAAAAATTGTATTTATGGGTTATTCACTCCTTGTCCCCTAATAAAACTGCTGTTGAAGTGAAACAGCACAGCTACTTAGTAGGTCAAAGCAATAGTTAAGAGCAAAGGTAAGGAACTGTAAAAAGACACCAGATTTCCAGAAGACTGAATGTCACTGAAGTCACTTTGGGACACCAGCGTTCTGTGTTCCTCCTCCGGTCAAAACTGCCAGGTTTGCCATTGGCAGCAAAGGTAGAAGCTCCTCATTGGAGAATTGGCACTCCTAAGAAGCCAGTGCCCATGTGTACCACAGGGTGAGGGAGGATGGGATACTGATTTAAAGGAAGGAGCCTCTCTGAGCCGTAGCTGGTATTCGCTGCAATAGAGAGGGTTTCCCCTAGGGTTGTCCACCAGGTTTTTGACTGAAATACTTCCTCAATTAGGTGCCACGTTGTGTGTGTATGTTTGTGTGTGTGTGGGCATATGTGTATGTGTGTTTGTGCATGCGTGTGTGTGTGCATGCCTGTGTGTGTATGCGCATGCCTGTGTGCGTGCGGGCATGTGTGTGTATGTGTGTGTGTGTTACCAGCATCTTTCCTAGATTTCCATATCTTTGTATTTCTGGGGAAGCAATGAGAATGTTAGTGCAGGATGTTGGAGCTTTTGAATGTTGTTATCATTTAAATCTATATTCTGCCAAACACCATATGGAACCCAACACTGGATATTGTTTACAGCTTTGATTCTTATGTTTGTGTCCACTGGGATCTCTGCATTTAAGATCAATTTGCCTTCCAACAGTACAACTTTTAATTCACAGGGGGAAGTAAAGCTCTTGTGGGCTCCCTGATTCACTTATAGTAAGAATCATACGGTGAGTTAAATTGAATTAGTGAGTCTTCCTAGTTTAAAGTAAAATACTGTGTGTTCTTGCCCTGCTTATTTCCAGGGCTACACAAATACATGGGGTATATGGATTGGATCCTTTATGAGTTTGATGCTAGGAATAGTAGCTGGCTCTTTGCCTATCCGTGCTGCCATTACCAGTGGCCCTGAGTATTGGCAGGAGTCCTGGACATATCATACACAGACATCAGTTGTAATATCTTAAAGGGGAAAAAAGGAAAGTCCGAGATTTGATTCATAAAATTATACAAAAGTACTCCCTTTAGAAAATTAAGCAGTAATCTTTCTTTGCTTTAGTCCATTTAGTATCCGATATAAAATGTGTGTTGGCAAAGATTTCTGTGGAGGATAAAAAGAATGCTTCTCTTTTGATTGCAGCACCAGCCTCACCTTTCACTGAGTCCATATGTCTAAGTGTGCCATATTATATTTATAACCATCTAACTGAGCCAGGCACTGGTGGCTCACGCCTTTAATCCTAGCACTCGGGAGGCAGAGGCAGGCGGAGTTCTTTGTGAGTTCGAGGCTAGCCTGGTCTAAAAGAGCTAGTTCCAAGACAGGAACCTTATCTCTAAAAAACAAACAAACAAACAAAAAAATCTAACTGCGCATGAAATTAGACTTTACTTATGCCTCTGCATACCTGTGCACTCTAACTTACAGAACTGCCGCCCCTGTGTTGTTTGTCAGCTATTTAAGACTATAATGCAAATGGAAAGTAAGGGCCAGGATATGGCATGTCAGGGTGCAGAGGGGAATATGGGTTCTGGGAGTGAAAAGCTATTTGGAACTCCTAACAGGGCTGCCAGCTCTTCCTCTGAAGGTGCTTCAAGCATGTTTCTATTTTTCAGTGGTCTGGAGGCTGACTTCTGCCTTCTTCACACCATCTTACCCATGGCTTCCCATGAAAGTGTTTCTGAAACCACAGAGGTGTCAAACACCATGCTATTCTCTTATCATCTCATCCCAAATGGCAAACCAGTGGCCATTTTGAGTTTCTCAGAAGGATCTGACTGTTATTGCTTGCATTGGCTCACTTGTTATTGACCTTAGCCTCCAGAGAAGTTCAAACACCAAAGCACTAAAGGCGACACCCGGACTACGCTGGACATTTCAGCTGTAGCTTGGTGGGCAAAGATGCCCAAATAGCTGTGGGCCTCCTTTTTCTCCACACACAGTTCACGTGAGGCTTTCACAGGAGCTGACTGAGAAGAGTAAATTGTCAAAAGCATGAGTGCAAGTTCAAGAGGAAAGTGAAAGAGAAGAATGGAGACAAGAACCTGGTTCCTCCAAAGGGTTTTTCTTTCAAAGGAACCAAGCACTGAGTGTGTAGCTGGGGCAGAGGTGAGAGCTAACAGAAGCGTCTTTCTCGAGTTTGGCGTTATCACCACAAACTTTCATGCTGAGGGGAATTGTCTTAGTTAATGTTTCTGTTGCTGCTGTGAAACACCATGCCCAAAGAATCCGGGGGGGGGCGAGTTATTTGGCTTACCTATCCACACTGTAGTCCATCACTGAAGCAAGCAAAGACAGGAACTCAGACTGGGCAAGAAACTGGAGGCAGGAGCTAATGCAGAGGGTATGGAGGGGGCTGCTTACTGGATTGCTCAGGCTGTTCTCTTATAGAACTCAGGATCACCAGCCCAGGATGGCCCCACATACAATGAGCTGGGCCCGCCCACATGCATCGTTAATTTTAAAAAATGCCCTACAGCTGGATCTTTTGGAGGCATTTTCTCATATGCGGCTCCCTCCTTTCAAATGACTCTGACTTGTGTCACACTTATATAAAACTAGCCAGAACAGGAATGATCATGGGAAGGCTAAACCTTGACAGTTCAGTAGGGAGAGCCTCGCTGCCAATGGGATGGCTTGTCAATAACACAGCAGGAGTGAGAGCTTCCAGGCTGTTCTCAGGATGGCAGAATGTTGATCCATCCTAACATGAAGGAAGGTATAAGTAGATACTAGACGTTAAGGGGAGCTTCTGGTGGAAGTTTTGTTTTGGTGGAAGTTACTTGTATCTAGGGGCCAAATGAGAGAGGATAGACATGTTGGAGGTTTGAAAAGAGAAGAAAGGGTATGAGCTGGAAAATGAGTTGCCTAGGAAAATGGAAGAATGAATGGATTCAGATTTTGCAATGGATTGAGGTCATGCTTAGAATTCAGTCATCAATTTAATTGAGACTACGACAGAAAGGGATGATGCTGTGACCTTGACTGTGCTCTGATAAGGTAGCTTCCATCTGTATCTCTCTGCTTTACAAAGTTATTGTGAAACTCAGCTTTGAATTACTTAGCACTTTGTTCAGCTTTGTCTAAGACAGCTCCATTGCTCCTGAGACAGTGTCGGGCTTCTGCCACTGACTTAATAACTAGCGTAAGCACATGGCCAAACCTCTCTTTGCTTTTATTCTTCAGTCTGTAACATGGTGGTGAATTTAATCTTCATAAATTGATGTGCTGCTTAATAAATACAGGATGTTCATAAGATAGTATTTCCGCCCTCTCTGCTAAGCACTGGAAAGTCAGGGCAGAGCCTCCAAGTAAACCCTATATCCTGATGACAGATGAGCAGCCCCTGTAGGTTTTGAAAAAAGAAGGAAAGGTAAGTGCTCTGGCTAGTTTTATGTCAACTTGACACAGGCTAGAGTCATCTGAAAAGAGGGGACCTCAATTGAGAAAATACCTCCATAAGACTCAGCTATAGGGCATTTTCTTGATTAGTGATGGATAGGGGAGGGCCCAGCCCATAGTGGGTAAAGCCACCCTGTGCCTTTGGTCCTGAGTTCTAGAAGAAAGCAGGCTGAGCAAGCCGTGAGGAGCAAGCCAGTAAGCAGTGCTACTCCATAACCTCTGTGCTGGCTCCTGCCTCCAGTTTCCTGCCCAGTTTGAGTTCCTGCCTTGACTTCCTTCAGTAGGGAAAAGTGATGGGAAAGTGAAGCCAGATCAAACCTTTCCTCCCCAAGTTGCTTTGGTCTTGGTGTCTCATCACAGCAATAGTAACCCTAACCAGGACACTCCCACCATACAGTAGCCACCCAGATTGTGTCCTTTTATCCCACAGCCACTTTTGAGATTCATTATTTGAATCTGAGATTCAAGGGGATTGAATTATCTAAAATGAGATTTCATAACACGTCTACATAAAATCCCATGTTATTTTTTTATTTTTTCTTTCCACATACAGAATTGCCCTTGACCGTGTATAGCTACAGAAGCTGTGAACCTTTATGCATTATTTTCTTTATTACCAGATTCATATTCTTGCCAGTATAATCTCAGCAGTCCAAGGTTTTAAAGAGCACTGCCCAGGAAGTCTCATGACGGAGTAGTGTACAAGACCTCAAATGACCAGGGATGATAGAAAGGTTTGGGAATGGGCGGTACACTGAGTGAAAATCAGCACTTAGCCACAAATACATTTTCCACACTCCTTTTGGGGGAAGATGGTGGATACGAGATAAAATTAATTCATGTGACCATGGGAACTGCAGAACCACCAGGCCTGTGTGTTCTTTGCTGCAGGCACAGAGTGCGCGCTATGAGCTGCAGCACATAAACTCCTTTAAGGGAGAGAAAAAATCGTTGCTTTGCTAGATTTTGATTTTTGAGTAACAATTGCCCACCTGATAGAGAAAGTGATAAGAAAAGTGTATTTATTTTCTTCCAACAGCTAAAAGCTGATCATACTTCTAAAATTTGTAGAGATTGTCCAAGAAACTGTGTAAAATACTCATCCATCACTGGAAGCCCCTGGTCAGGAAATGACAGTGCAGTAAATATCTTCAGCAGCCACCTTTTAATGCACAAGCTGTTTTCGGTTGGAATTTTCAGCGCTCACATAAAACACACTGTCATGAGTGACTGCTTGCGCTCCAAAGTCATTACTATTGGGATAATGGAACATCTCTCAGCGAATAACCAAAAAACTTTAAATGTCATGTCAAGTTTGTTGGAGCCATTTTCAAACCCTGCTCAAGGTTACATGAATATTGAGGCTATCTGCTTTTTAAAAGTTGGAGATCTATGAGAGAGTCGCTCATAAGGCTGTAAAATGTGAGAGTTAGTTAATTAGAAGAAATTTTAGGTCTCTTTGAGAAAATTAATCAGCCATTTAATCACTGCCTATTATGGAGTCAAGATCACAACCACTTGGCAGTATGTTTGTGTGTTTGTGTGCATTGGGTATATGAGAAGATGTGGACATACTACTCAGTTTCATTATTACAAAAGTATGTAATTATGGTTTGCTAGGAAATACAGTTTGCCTGACAGCATCATTATTTCTTTTTAGGGATTTTTTTTCAACTTAGGAGATTCTTAGGAGAATCCTCTTTACTTTTGTTCTAATTCTTTTGTTAGTCTAATTTTCTGTTGGGTCATAATCTATGCAGACTGTTTATTAACCCAGTGTGTTTACAGGACACTGTTTAGTAACTGAGCTATCATAGATACTCAAACTACACAGTGTTTAAAATAAAGTTGCTGTTGATTTGTGGAACATACATTCTAGTGAAAAGACACCCAGTGGGCACATGTGCTTGCCATGATGCTGTGAGGGAAGGAACAGGATGATGGGGAAGATCAAGACAAGGCCCACCTGAAATGGTTAGGGACGGCCTCTGCATTTCATTTGTGTTTGACCCAAATCCTGAATGAAGCATAGGACAAAACTCTGATAATTTCTTGGTCACAGGTATTTCAACATAAAATAAGAAAATAAGCAATAGTCTTCTGTAATTTTATTGATTCTTAACCTCTACATATTTACTTTATGTCTGCCTTCCTACTGGCTATTTTTAGTCTGCCCAAGAGGACTTATTTATTGAATAATTAAATCATGTTTTATAACATACCTGGACCTTGGTTTTCACACTGACAAGTTTCCTGTTTCTTTTTTCCTTACTGTAGAAAACGAGAAAGTGCAGTTGACAGAAGGGTCACGTCCACACCACCATATCAATGGCAACTCCACCAGGACTCCAGTCGCGAAGGAGCTTAATTATAATCTAGACACTCATAAGTCTACAGGGAGGATCAAGGCAGTTGAGAAGGAAGCCTGTTATGCAGAAAGCAACAGAAAAAAGGCAATGGAACTTTGTGGCTCTATTTCTAAAAGCGAATCAGTTCCTGAAGTTGAAGCCCTGCTGGCAAGATTACGAGCTTTATAAATTAAACTGGTTAAAAAAAAAAATGATTAAGCCAAACACAAAGCCATGCTTTCAGCTGTAACACTTGAGAAGTTGCTTTTATGTCAGTGACTTTATATAGTTTTAAATTATGATATATATTAGAAAACACAGAGCTGAATACATGATTGCAATGCTTTTCCATGTACTTAAAGTTTTGGGTTTTTCAAGATTGTAATGGGCTTTAATGCTTTTTTTGTCTCCTGGTATTCATCTATTCTGAATTTGCTGGCTAAATTATACATGTTGCTCTAGAAATCAAGGAGGCAACCATGTGTTCAACCTTGTGTCTTTAAGAAAATGACATCCTTCTAGGTCATAATATTTACCACTTCAACATTAATGAAAGCTCATTAAGGTGAAGACCTGGTGTCTGTCCATATGTATTCCATATTTGCTATCTGTATTGGCCCAAATGCTTTCAGTGCAGCATCAAAAACATAAAACTGTGTATCAGAACTGTAATGGCCAGCACACTCATTATCATCAGTGTTGATTCGTGTTAACTCAACACTGGAAGGCATCTGAGCACAGTTCCGAAAAGAAGGAATGTATGCACTTTCTTTGCAAAATGCATGTACATTTTGCAAAGTAGAAATATGAAGTTGGAATGTATGTATGCAGTATCAGAGTACTGCCCCAAACTCTTGGTCTTAGCCAAGAGAGTACTTTTACCCTAGTAATTATGACTCTGAAATAAAATTACCATTCTTAAGTTTCCCAAGAAATACATTTTTATTTTTGAACAAACTTAGGGTTTCGATTTCTTTAAGTTGACAATCAATAATTGTAGCAACAATCTGAGTGTTTCAAGAAAAGTTTCTGCACACAAATGTTTCAGTTGTACCTCCTTTGGCCTTGTTCCTTTGTTAATTCCTTATCAAAGAAAATAAACTCACTGCTTGCACTAAAAGAGCCATGTCTTCCTTCTCTCACACATACTCTGTGGATGATGGAGGCAGACTCCGTGTTCTAACGTCTCATTTGCTTTGTTACTTGTAATGAGGAAGTCCCTTTTTATTTTCAGGTCAAAGGCAGCTATACACAACTAGTCTGCTGTGGTCTACTACATTTGATGTCCTTATTTTAAGCTGCCACCTTCTTTCAGCTCCATGTTAAAAAAATTAATTAGTACTATGAACCAAGCTCTGTTCATAGACGTCAAAGAAGCATTAACCATTAGCATGTGGGAAATAGTTTGATCCTGTAGTACTACAGTGAGTGTAGCATGAATTATAAAAACCCAGAGACAGATATTAGGGTTCAATATGAAGATCAGAAAAGCAGAGCAGCTAAGCCACTAGAGAGCTCTTACCTCTATGAAATCTTCAGAATGAAAGAGAGCGAGTTCCTGTCTCATCACACCTCTATGGCTAACTAATGCAACTGCTATCTGACCTGTATGGCTTACTAGTGTAACTGTTTAGCGTTCTGATCTTCGGGCAAGCTTTATTTATTAAAATAAAAATGAAATATCACTATGATTGAGCCCTTCTGCAATATCTGTTTTCTTGAAAACAAATCTTAACAATCAGGGAAGAGGAATTTAAGCAGATAAGGAATGGCAGCAAAGAAGAAAGTGTTGATTAGGAAAAAAGTCAAATGAAGGAATTGTGTCTCTTTTGATGTGATTTTGCCAAGACTTGAACTTTTCAGAAAGGGAGATTAAGGCAGATAACTTGGACACACAAGTCCAAGTAAGCACTGGATACTTGAGCAACCATGCGGAAGAAGCTGCCAAGGAAAAGGCAATGAGGCTGGCAAAGTTGCAGAAGGCAGAGAAAGGTGGCAGTGGAGCAGGCCAACCCCAGCGCATACCTGTGAGAACTCCAGACAGCCTTGAACCAGGAAGACCAGTCTCCCAAGACAGACAGAGCAGCAATGACTGAGCCAGGCAGTGCAACACCAACACACACTCTCTCTCTTTTCCTCCCGTCCTCTCTCTCTGTCTCTCTCTCTCCCTCTCTCCCTCTCTCTCTCCCTTCTTCCCTCCCTCCCCTGTACCCACAGATGACAAGAGACAGTTCTGAACACACCAGAGTGATAGGATGGAAAACTCCAGTGAGAGATCGAATGCCAGCTCAAAGATTCACTTTCTATTGGAGAGCCTTCCTTATACGCCACTTAACTAAGGGCTATGGGAATGATTAGGGTTTTAAAATCCATAATACTCCTTTAGCCAAACTGTGCGTGAAAACTATAGCCATGGCCTTTAAGGACAGATGCTATGGTTCTGTTTCTAAGTATAATCTGCTCATTTGAATTAGCTGTAACGATAGTTATTATTTGATGCCAATTTAAGGATTCCCCAGATAGGGGTAAAATATAATTTCTGAGTAGGTCTATGACAGTCCTTCTGGAAAAGGTTAATCTTGATATCAACAGAATAAAGATTGCTCTTTCCGTGTGATGGACATTACCCAATCTTTTCATGGCACAAACAGTAAAACAAAACACAAACTCCATATTCTTGAGCTCTCAGACAACAATGCTCCTGAGCTTAGCCCCTTGCTTGAGCTTGGACTATAGCTATACCCCACTTTGCCCATGCCAGTTCACACATAATAGGATCCCAGCCTCCATTGTCATCCAGTTCCAGTCATTATAAACATACATATGAACACACACAGAGGTGTATTTATACATACACACACAAGTGAAGTGATTGAAGGTTACCTATCTATTCAGAGTACATCTCTGTGCATCTAGAAAACCTGACTAGCCTAACCATAAGTGTGACAAACGTGGGTGACTATTGACCTTAATACCTAAGACTAAGGCTTAAAAAAAAAAAAAACTAAGTCTTCACATTCTAAAAATAACCAATTTTTAAACAAATGAAGACAATGACCTCAATATGTAAACAATATATATATAAGTATCTTAATCAGAGGCAGAAATGTATAGTGCAATATAGTAAATCTATCCTAAAATTGCATCAATATACAAAATATCCTAAGCAGAGGTAAAAACAAGCATGCATATAGTTATAATCAGAGGCAGAAATGTATAGTGCAATATAGTAAATCTATCCTAAAATTGCATCAATATACAAAATATCCTAAGCAGAGGTAAAAACAAGCATGCATATAGTTTGACAAAATAGCTTTGCTTATGTGCACAAATATTGTAAACAACTTTGCATATACTTTGTGCACATAACTTTGCATATGTGCACATCAATTTCCATGTGTGCATAAATATTGTAATCCTTTTAGTTACAAGATGCATCTACTCAAAAGCAGATTTCAAAATGACTTAAAAATTATTTTTTTTCCTGAGTGATTTGTTCTTATTTTGAAATAGCCGATGTGGATATAAGTTTACTAATCAACTAAATTATTTTGGCTAGTGTACACAGCTGTTACATGCATCATCTCAAGTTCCCCCATCTATATAAGCGCAGTGTATTAGAGGTGTATTTGATGGTTGGTGCTGTGGCAAGCTTTTCTTCACAGTTTGTCGCTTCTGGAATGTCATAGGTACTAATATGTGAACTGCTAACCTGTCAGACTATTCACTTTCTTTTCTTTCCATATTAATTATTTAAAGTTTTATGGTTCAGAAATTGTAGCTGGCAGCTACCCAGTATTCATTTCGTCTGGTGAGTTGTTAAATGGTAGCTATTACATGTTCTTGCCAGGCAGGAGTGTTCTTAAAATACATCCTAGGGCCAAATTCTTCAAACATTTTGTTCTAAGATCCACTGTTCAGAAAAACAGGTGGCTTTGCCAAAGAACCATGGAGTTTGGAGGGCCCTGCAGGAAGGAGTAAATCCAGCTTCCTCCACAAAATGAAAATGGTAGAGCCTTACCCCCACAAAAGCTTATTATTCCTAAGCAGACCTTGGACCTTTCTAGTGGGTATGAGGAGGGGGTTAGGGAGCTGAGGTGAAGTGAGTGAAAACTCACAAGGTCTATAACTACAATTTAACTTTCGTGCCTCTTTTCCTCTGCTCAGCTAGTTATATTTTAGCGACACATTTTACTTTATTAGCCTTCCTCTGGGCATCTTCAAGAAGCAAGAACTTAAATCTTCATTTCTTTCAAGGAACCTAAAAATGATAGACACCCCAAGCAATGAACAAGGTGTTTGGAAGACTTAGAAAATGGCTCAGTAGGTAAAGGCGATTGCCCCCAAGCCTGTCAAGCTGGAATTCTAGCCCCAGAACCCTCTCTGGACAGAGTGACCCTCTGACCTCCACATGCATACCACGGCCTATGCTCACTCATCCACTGTCTTAGTGCTCTATCACTGTGAGGAAACGTGATGACCATGGCAACCCTTACAAAAGGAAAATTTAATTGGCACTGGCTTACAGTTTTAGAGGTTTAGTCCATTATCAGCATGGCGATATGAAGGCAGACATGGTGCTGGAGAGGTAGCTGGAAGTTCTATATGCGGATCCAAAGGCAGCAAGAAGAGAAAGCCACTGGCCTGGCTTGGGCTTTTGAAACTTCAAAACCCACCCCCAGTGACACCCTTCCTCCAACAAGGCTGCACTTCCTAATCCTTTCAGATAATACCACTCCCTGGTGAGCAAGCATTCAAATTTCTTGGCCGATGGAGGCCATTCTTATTCAAACCACCTCACCCACAGAAAAGTCCTATTTAAAGAGTATTTTGCAAAGGCCCAGGTATCCACCTCTTTTGATTAATATTACCAACATTCTCCATATTCCCACAGATCTACATTAATGTTGATGTCTGATTTGAAAGGCCTTTCTGAAGGAGGACTGGAAAGCACTTAGATTAGCTCTCCAGGGCAGGTTATCCCACATCATCTACACCCATCTTTGGAAATCATTTGGTAAGTATTATGTAACTTAGATTGTTTTTGACAGTACTTAAAGGTTGAGTTTTTGCACTTTTCTCTTGGCATTTTTATTCTGTTTTATATTTGGACCTATTTCTGAAAACTTCTCTTTTCTCCTCATTTTCTAGATATGAGTTACTAAGATGAATGTTAAAGATGAATCTCCAGTGATAATCTGATACAGTATAAGTAGGTCTTAATATTATTCAAATATGAGCCCCAAGAGCTAGGAACCTATACAAAAATAATTAGCTTAAGCAGATTAAAACAAGTATTCTGGTAAATAACTTCTTGAGAGCAGGTCTACATTCTCAAATATGTGTACTCCAGTTAATTTCTCCTTAAAGGGTTCACATGCTTTCTCACAGATACAGCTGAATGATGAAGTAAATTTATCTTTTCATAATGAACAGGGTGCCATAAGTATTGAATAAGTTACATGTCTTACTCCAATTCACATTTGTAAACTAAATAAGAATGCTTTATACATATAAAAGTATATAGATATATCTGTTTCCATACACTCTGTTTCCTTTCCAGCGTCAAGATGGTTGTCAACCCTTCATAACAAAGACACTTCCTCACTAACGTACCCAACCAGTTACAGAAACTTCCTTTTTAAGTGGAAGACTTAAAAATTTCCTTCCTTCAATTCAGACACAACTGCAGGGTTCTCTCACTGTTAAGCCAGCTAGGACCTAATAAAAGCAAACTGCTGCCTCTCCAGTCTGAAGAAAATGGCATCCTCTTTGGAGGGTCTCCTCTTGAATCCTTTGCTTTCCTTAATGACCTCACAAGAGCCGCTCTCATGACTCTGAGAGCCATGGCTGACATCCCACACCTGTGGCGTAGCCAGAGCATAAGAGTCCAATTTGACTGTGATAATAAATAAAATCTTGTCATACTATTACAGGATGCTTGGCAAGGACAAGAATTAAGGCACCTTTATAACTCCCAGAGGACTCTGGTGATATTTCTAATGCGATCTCGCACATCATTCTGTCCTGCCTGACCTTGCCTGTATCTCCTTCCTGAATTATAGCTTGTGTCAGCTACCCTTTTCTCCTTCTGCAGCCTCTCCCAAGATGAAGTATTGCTGACTTGAAGAAAACAAATCTTCTTTTTATTCTTTGGAAAAATAAAAGTTGGTTAAAATGTCCTCAAAGTCACACCATATGTTTTCTGTAGAACAGTTACTACCTCCATTAGGTTAAATGTTGTATCTCACTTTATGAAGTGAACACTGAAGACTTCTCAGGTTAAAAAGACTGCCTCACAAAGTGTCCAGCTCTAGTCCTTCACACCTGGAGTGCAAAAAGTCAAGGAAACACTTTGTATTCATCAAGTGTCCCAATTTACTCTCCACTTCTTCAACAGTAACTTGCTTTCTTCCTAGCACCCACTAGGAACAGTTGCTTCTCAGGCACTTCATCAATCTGCCCATAAAGCTGCTTGCTTGCTTGTTTGTTTTTTTTCTTTGTTTGTTTTGATATTGTAATGGCATTGCTCTGAACGCAGAGACTACTCATTCGTTTCCGGCCACACTGCCAAAAAAAAAAATCACACAGTAACTGTATTAATTACAACACTGCTTGGCCAATAGCTTAGGCTTCTTATTAACTAACTCTTGCATCTTAAATTAACCCCTTGCGATTATTCTGTGTATTGCCACAAGGCTTACTTGGTAAAGTTCCAGCATCTGTCTCCTTCAGCAGCTCCATGGTATCCTCAAAGATACCCTAGAAAACCAAGAAAAAGCAATCAAACAGGAACTGAAACAGTTCAAAACTTGAAAACTGAAATGGAGCCAATGAAGAAAACACAAACCGAGAGATGGCGGGATATGGAAAATCTGGATAAATGACAGGAACCACAGAGGCAAGTATAACCAACAGAATACAAGAGATAGAAGAAAGAATCTCAGACGCTGAAGATATGATAGAGAAGATAAACTCAGTGATCGAAGAAAACAACAAATCCAACAAATTCATAACACAAAACATCCAGGAAATCTGGGACACCATGAAAAGAACAAACCTAAGAATAATAGGGGTAGAAGAACGAGAAGAATTCCAACTCAAAGGCCCAGAAAATATATTCAACAAAATTATTGAAGAAAACTTTCCCAACCTAAAGAAGGATATTCCCATGAAGGTTCAAAAAGCATACAGAACACCAAATAGGCTGGATAAAAAAAAAAATCCCCTCGCCATAAAATAATCAAAACACAAAACATACAGAATAAAGAAAGAATATTAAGAGCTGCAAAGGAAAAAGGTCAAGTAAAGTATAAAGGTAAACCTATCAGAATTACACCTGACTTCTCTATGGAAACCATGAAAGCCAGAAGGTCTTGGATAGATGTGCTGCAGAAACTAAGAGACCATGGATGTAAGCCCAGACTACTATACCCAGCAAAGCTTTCTTTCACCATCGATGGAGAAAACAAGGTATTTCAGGATAAAAACAAATTTAAGCAATATCTAGCCACAAACCCGGCCTTACAGAAAGTACTAGAAGGAAAACCACATCTAAAGGAAGCTAACAACACCCATAATAACACAGACATCTAACAGCCCTCCACTGTCACAACTCAATGAAGGGAGACACAAACCCTACCACCAAAAAGAAAATAACCGGAGTTAACAACCACTGGTCATTAATATCACTTAATATCAATGGACTCAACTCACCTATAAAAAAGGCACAGGTTAAGAGAATGGATACAAAAACAGGATCCAACATTCTGTTGTTTACAAGAAACACACCTCAACCACAATGACAGACATTATCTCAGAGTAAAGGGTTGGGAAAAGATTTTTCAATCAAATGGCCCTAAGAAACAAGCAGGTGTGGCTATACTAATATCTAACAAAATCGACTTCAAACTAAAATCAATCAGAAGAGATGGAGATGGACACTTCATAATCATAACAGGAAAAATTCATCAAGATGAAGTCTCAATCCTGAATATCTATGCCCCTAATATAAAGGTACCCACATTTGTAAAAGAAACATTACTAGAACTCAAAGCACACATCAAGCCCCACACACTAGTAGTAGGAGATTTCAACACTCCTCTCTCACCAATGGACAGGTCAACCAGACAGAAACTTAACAAAGAAATACAAGAACTAACAGATGTAATTAATCAAATGGACTTAATAGACATCTATAGAACACTCCACCCAAACAGGAAAGAATATACCTTTTTCTCACCATCTCATGGAACCTTCTCGAAAATTGATCACATACTCGGTAACAAAGCAAACATCCACAGTTACAAAAAAGTTGGAGTAACCACCTGTGTCTTGTCAGATCACCATGGAGTAAAGTTAGAATGTAACAACAATTCCACCAACAAAAAGCCTGCAAACTCATGGAAACTGAACAGTCAACTACTGAACCACTCCTGGGTCAAGGAAGAAATAAAGAAAGAAATTAAAGTCTTCCT